>PVJL010002463.1:186040-197778 GCA_004026885.1 Lyroderma lyra | reverse complement strand
GGGCACTGACGAGGGAGGTGAACCCGGGCAGCGTCCTTACGGCAGGCGGACTTATTAGGGAGAAGCAAAGGCCATTCCCGAGCCAAAGGGTCATCTGACCTCGGTCTGCCGTCAGCTGTCACCCAGGCGGGGCCGTCTGTTCTACCCCCAAAGCGCTGTTTGCTTTCAGTGACTTTGCTAATGTCCTCTGGCCTGGCCTACTCCGTTGTCCATCTGGATCTGCCCATCCTTCAAATGCCCCCTCCTCTGGGAGGCCCTCCCTAACTCCCCCCTCCCTCCCCGAGCCCACGAGGGGCTCCTCGTCCTCGCACAGCGCCTGTCCCAGGGTAATGCGCTCATTGTGAACATGCCCTGGGCCCCCCAAGACTGTGGACCCCACTTTGAAGGTGCCACAAACGCTGAATGATGTCGTCTAGCAGGAGGCCCTCCCTTCCACTGGGAAGACAGCTTAAATCCCACGTCTGCTCACGAGGGACAGTAAAACGTGTCATTTCTAAGTAAGGGGTTCGTTTCTCGAAGGTGGACGTCACATCGGTCCGCCTGTGCGTGGCATCCACCATCCCGTGTCCACTCGTGAAGATTTCAAGTGCACCCGATGGCCTCGTCCGTGTCCGTTATGCCATGACCCTGAAGTCGCTGGCGAAGCTCTGGCCTCAGGTTGGACACGTCGGAGCAGCGGCCCTGAGTGTGTCCCCGTCCCGAGCCGCATGTCCAGCAGCCGAAGAGCAGCGCTCAGGTGGCCCGTGCAGGCGAGGTCCTGGTGTGCGTGCCGGCTGGGAGCTGCTGTGGGGGACTCGCGACAAAGGCGCAGCGTGCTCCCCGGGGCAGCAGGGGGCCAGCTGGGGAGCTGAGCACCCCACACACCCCTGAAAATTTACTGGGTGACGCAGGCCTGCGAGCGGAGGTGAATACAGGGTAAGGAAGGGGTCCCCAAGGACAGGACGACCTACCACAACCCGGAGGCCTGGAGTCTGGTGGACTCCAAATGCCGCTTTGGTTTGGTCGCAGAGCCAGAGTTTTTACTCTCAGGTGGCTATGGCGCGGAGCTGACCCTGCAACTCGGCCCTGGGGGCCCTCTCAGGGCTCCCGGAATGAGGGGTGCCCAGGCCTGGGCTGGACCTCGTGGGGCTACTTTGGACCTGATTGAACCCTGCTTGCAGCAGAACTAGGATTAGTTGTGCAGCAGGAAGGACTGTTGGGTGACATCTCCCAGGGTGGCTGGGGCTAAGCATGGGGACAGATCCCCAACACCTCAGCTCACACACAACCTCAGTGTTGTCCACAGCAAGTAAGCACGTAATACAGTGGCCAGGGAGCCGGTGGAGCTGGGACGCCACGTGACAACTGGCCTCCCACAACGCTCTGCTTGGCCTTCTCACCTGGGAAACTCAAGGTGTTAGGGGGCACCCTAACCCTCCAGTGGGGTCTCGGCTTCCTTGAGGGGCCGGGAGGGACTGGGCATTGTCTCCCAGGAGCCGGGGTGTGGAGAGGCTGATGTGACAAGCGCGCTCTCTTGGGCCTAAGTGCTCCCTGAAGGAGCACCCCAGGAAATGCCATGCCTGGCCCCCAGTTTTCCCTCAGCTGGCCTGGAGAAGGGGTGCTCCTCGGCCCCCCGCCCTGCCTGGCTCACGGCAGAGCGGCAGGAAGGGGGCACCCTTCGGTGAGCCAGGCCCCCTCCCAATGACCCCAGCTGTCCCCCAATCCAGAGCACACTCGTCATTTATGAGCTGCATCAGGCCCCCCGGGCGGCCACTACCTTTGGCCCCTCAAGGCCAGCTTTGTGTCCTTTGTTCCCTAAAAGTCTCACCAGAGTGAAACATTAACCGACTGGTGGGACCGATGGGCCTGAGCGCCTCGGAAGGCTGATGGAGAAGGATCCCTGGCGGGGCTGTTGCTCACTGACTTGGAACTTTCCAGTCCTCTGAAGCTCACATGACCAGGGCAGTGTTGCCATCCAGCCAAGATGGTTGCCAGGGTGGTGGGTGCCAAATGACTGGGCACTGGGTGGCCGCCACTGTTTGCAGCACCGTGGTCACTGCTGATAGTCATCTCAGCGAGGCTGGGCTGGTGGAAATTGCTTAGCCCTCAGGGCCAGGGTTCCTGGCACCCGCCCCGCTTCCAGAACAGCCTGGGGAACCCTGGGAAAAAGCCACGAGGAGCCTCAGGGCGTCTGTCGGCTTTCTTGTAAAAGGAGGGGCTGGACCCGAGCACAAAGGTCCTTTCTGGCTTGGACAGTTTCTGCTCCCAATGCTGAGCCCCGCGGGCTCCGCCTGCAGCCAGTTGCTGTCATTGTGTTTTGTCACCTCTGCAAAGTGAGAAGGGCTCGCCCTCCGTGACCTTTGCTTCTCTCTGCTTTCTCCCCGGAGGCCTCACCCCTTCTTGGCCCCAGTCCCCTTACCTCTCCCTTCCTGCATCTTTGTCTTAGGGCTGAGCCTGTCTCCTTTGAAGCTGCAGCCGCTCACCGCCCTCTCCTGAGTGAGGTGCACCCGTGCGCGCCACTTTGCTAGCTCTGCCGCTTCCCAGCTACGTGGCCTCGGCCCAGCTGTTCGCTTTCTTGGGGTATCAATGTCCTCATCTATGAATATGTGAGGGTTTGGGTAGGCGTTGTGCACAGTGCCTCACATACACAGGGGCCCCATAAATACATGCCAGTTTGTGATTATAAGGTACAAGTTGGCACATCCAGGACTAACCCCTCTTCCCAAAGACGACCTCTTCTGTGGTCTCTGCCTGTTAGCGGGGACCCTTTGCTGCTAATTCCTGGGGCTTTGGGCGTGATGTCACCTTGACTTGTGTCACTTGTTCCCCATAAGAAGCCTTCCTTACAGTCCCCGTGGGTCTGACAGCTGTGGGCAGATCTAGGCCTGAGCACGGACTCAGCCCTCTGCGGAGATGGGGGTACTTAGTGTCTTTGGAAGTTGCTGGAAGTTTTCCTCCTCCAGGCACTTGCCAGGTCATTGGAATTACAGTTGATCGGCCAGGATTCCCTGAAAGTGGGTGTGGAGCCCATTGACCAGGGTGCAGGGGACCCGGCTGCGCTGCGGGTCGCGTTTCCTGAGCCCCGTTTCCTGAGCCCCACGGGTGGTCGCGGAGGCCTTTCCGGGCAGCCCCGGCTTGCACGAGCGGAGGCGGCGTTTGCAGACCCTCACGTCGCGCTTCGGGAAAACCTTCGAAAATTGCTTCCTCTGGAGCAGGCTGGCCCGACCCTCAGCCCGCGGGTTGCATGTGGCCCACGACGGTTCTGAACGTGGCCCGACACACTCATACCCTTCTTGAAACATTAGGGGGTTTTCTTTGCGCCCCTTTGTGTTCTGGTTTGTTTTCTTAGCTCACCAGCTATCGTTGTGTGAGGGTATTTTACGTGCGGCCCGAGACCATTCTTCCTCTTCCAGTGAGGCCCAGGGAAGCCACAAGGTTGGACACCCCTGCTCTGGAGGTTGCAGCTCTGAGGGGACTTGGTGGAATGGGGACTGGGCGCTTCGGTCCCGCTTGGCCAGGAGCCTGCGTGCAGGGCCCGCCCTGCCCCCCGGTACTCGCCCCTTGGCCGCCTCGTTCCGCGAGGCCTGGGCCTCTCACAGGCAAAGCTGCGGTGCCCAGCGGGGCCTGGCATAGTGGACGTGCTCGCTGCACAGCGTTGAAGGAAAGGAGGCAAGGTGACTTCTAGCTTGGGCTGCGTGGCGTGACTGCTTCTCAGGAACTCGGACGCAACGGAGTGGAGGAGTCAAGAGCCTGTGCTTTGGAGTCAGACAAAACAGATTTTGTGGCATGAATAGATGCATGATTGTAAGCTCTCTGAGTCTCACTTTCTCCGTCTTTAACATTGGGGTACAGGCACACCTGCCCCATTAGTGTTGTGTTGAGGATGCTCTGAGGTGACATCTGTAAAGCCCCTAGATCAGTGTGTGACAAAAGGTCCTACTGCAATGGCTGTCTCTTGGAAAGCACTGAGGAGGAGCATCCCTCAGACCCCCCTAATCTGAGGCTCTAGGGCTGGCATCCCAGGGAGGCTTTCCAGTCATTTTCAGTGGGGACCTCAGATGGGGGTGGAGGTGGCTGTGGACACAGTGATTTGTTCGCTCCTGGCGCCGACCCACACACTCACTGGGGCCTCAAAACCCATTAGGCACTCAAGTGTTCAGTATCTCAGCTTCCCAGAAAAAGCACGACTTCGGTTGGTTAGATTGCAAAGAGTGGCTGTCATGGACTGCACCCCCCGGGGCGCTTTGGCTCGGTCTTGGAGATCTGCCATCATCGTTTAGCTGACCTCATGCCATCAGCAAAGACCAGGGAAACAGTGGCCTCTCTGTGGGACTTGGCCCTCCCGCAAGCTCAGGGCCCACCAAGGTCACACGCTGGAGTCGGAAAGCAAGGTCCCCAGCTTCCGAGGCCGCTCAGCCGCGAAGTCTCGTACGCGCGCCTGCTCGCCGGTGGCCTGTCCGTGTGTCGCAGGAGCACAGCGGTCCGTCTGAGCCCCTCAGGACGTGCCAGCGGCCGTGCTGCAAGGAGGACTCTGGGGGAGGCTCGCAGAGAAGCGGGAGAAAAGTGGCCGAAGGAAGCCAGACTGTCAGTGGTCGCCTGGATCTGTGGGGATCTAAAGCGTATCTTGAATTTCTTAAGCCTGAACGTTTGCTATTTAGAAACATTAATACAGGCACCCCTCACTGAGCAACCGAGTTCCGTTCCTACGACTAGGTCGTCGGCGCATTGGTGGGAAAGCGAGGAGCCTAAAGGCTCTGAGGTGACATCTGTAAAGCCCCTAGATCGGTGTGTGACAAAAGGTCCCATTACAGTAGGGTAGATGCATCAGCCAGGGAGCCTTTCCTTTCCTGCCCAGGTGACAGGACCCCACCCTGCCGAGCTGCTTCCGTCACACGGCAAGTCCGCTGTGAGTGGGAGGAGGGGAGGGGGCAGGTGGAGCAGCTCAGAGACCCCGCCCCCCCACTTGGAGCACAGCAGTGGGGGCAGCAGGAGCAGCAGAAGGCTCCGCCTGCTGGAGGGGGCAGGGCGGGTGGGACGCCGGCCAGCAGGGCGAGCCTTGCGGCCTGGCAGCGAAGCCCCCGTGACCGCTGCTGTCCGCCTTCTGCAGATGAGTCCGAGTGTCCCCTGAAAGGCACATGCTGAGAGACAGACCCTACGGGGCCTCTGGCAGTGGGAGTAGGCACAGAATTTAAGGGGGAGCAAAAAAAAAATCACTAATCAAAATAATTGATATCCTAATGTAGCATTTTTTAAATAGACTTTATTTTTTTAGAGTTTTAGGTTGACAGTGAAATTGAGCAGAAGGTAGAGATTTCCCATGAACCCCCACCCCCACACGTGCACAGCCTCCCCCTTTATCGGCACCCCCAGTAGGATGGTAGTGACACCATCACTGTCACCCAAAGTCCAAAGTTATATTACGGCTCAGTCTTGGTGTCGGTTCTGTGGGTCTGGACAGATGTGCAATGACATCATAATATACAGGATACTGTCACCGCCCTGTGCTCCCCCTCTTCACCCTGCCTTCTAACCGCCCCTGACCCCGCAGGTCACCGATCTTTGACTGTCTCCGTAGTTCTGCCTGTTCCAGAAGGTCACACAGTTGGAATCTTACAGGATGCAGCCTTTTCAGAGTGGCTTCTTTCACTTAGTAATGCGCGTTTAAGGTCCCTCCACGTCTTTTCATGGCTCATTTCTTTTTAGCACTGAATGATACTCCCTTGTCTGGATGGACCAGAGTTCATGTTTCCATTCACCCCCTGAAGGACATCTTGGTTGTGTCCAGGTTTTGCCAGTTATGAATCCAGCTGTTACACACATCTGTGCAAAGGTTTTTGTGTGATGTAAATTTTCAGCTCTTTTGGGTAAAGAAAAAAACAAAACAAAATTAATGTAAAACTGTGAAGAACAAACTAAAAAAAAGTGACTCACGACAGCATCTGACCCTGAACTTGTAGGGTCAGCCTCCTCTCCACCCTCTAATCCAGCCCTGTTGGGCTTTCCCCCTGCAAGTGAGCAGCTTTTTGATGGAAATTTTCCTTCTCAGTCTACCTTTCTCAGAGACCCTACCTGTCGCAGCCCCCCCAAATGATTTAGTCTTTCCTGGGGTGGGACGAAACCATCATTAAGTTCAAGTAGCTCTCCGGCACTTCCCTCATCAGAGAAGATTAAACATCCAGAACACGCCCCCACATTTCATGCCTCGGGAGGGCAGGCTGACCCTCAGTTCCATCAGCCGGTGAAGGTTAGAGGCGTTGATTCGTTTGCACGTTCAGCAAGCACCAGGCTCCTGCTACGTGCCAGGCGTTTGCTCCGTACGGGGAATTCGGGGGTGATTACAAAGGCCCTGGCCCAGCGGTGCTCACGGCCCAGTGCGGGACACACACGGGGGACAATGAGAGAGCTCAGGACCGTGGCAGAGGCTTTGCACAGGGTGGTGCTGTGCACAGAGGTGGAAAATCTAAGAGGCCCTAAAACATCCAGGGTTGGTCGTGTGGGCGCTAGAATTTGGCCAGTGGAGGAGGGGAGGCAAATGTTTCAGTCAGAGGGCCTGGAAGGGCTAGGCAGCAACCCCCTATTGCCTTCGGTGTGCCACGGGGTACGAGGGCCGTGCCCTCAGCACGCTCCCTGCAGGTCGCTCCAAATAATCCACGATCTGTGCAAAATCGCTAGGTTTCTAGGAGTAGGGGGTGACAGTGAAATCAGCACTGTACAAACCCCTGCCCCCTCAACCCAGATCCTCCAGAGCAGGGAAATGGGAGAATTTTCTAGAAGGGAAACTGGCAAAATCTGTCTCTAATGGATATGCCTGGCCATCTGCAGTCATAAACCAAGAGGATGTGAGTCTTCGACAGAAGGGTTTGGGAACACTCACACTCTGGTCAAGGTGACCTTGATGTGGTCTCAGGAAGACAGGCCTGAATGTGAATGCAAATGAGACAGCAGGACCCTCATGGCTTATGGGGGTGCTGTCCGGAAAGTGTCCAGCCATGGACTATGAAAAACAGATGGCTGGCTTTTTCCTGGACAGCCCTAGCATTTCACGTGACCATTCCAACTGCGATGTGACACTGTGCTTCCAAGCGTGGTCTGCACCTCAGAATCACCCAGGGATGGGGTACGTGGGTGTGGGTTGTTACAACGCCCACCCTGGGGCCCCAGAACTGGGCATCAGCATCTCTGGCGACGAGGTCAGGGAATCTGCACTTGGAAGACACAGCCCTGGTTCTAGAGTCTGTTTGGTGACTGTCCGCTGAGAGGCATCTCCTTATCTTCAGGCAAAAGCAACTTGGGCAAGATTTCAGGAGGAGAAATAAATGATTTAGCACAAAATCGGGCTTGTACGTAACGGAAAATGAAATATTACAGGGTTGACAACATGAAGGCATGACTATGGTTCATCAATATTTGAAAGGAACAAATTTAAGTGGTTGAATCTCAATGTTTTATTCAGGTAGCAGACGGCCTAAGTGGGAGTAATAGAATGACATAAGCAAAGAGAGCTTGGGCCAGACATCAAGGAAAACATCCTGATGGGGTAAGAAGAAAAGAATGTTTTAGAATCATTTCACATTGTTAAGTCAACCAAAATATCAGTCCATTCGGTGGAAAAAAACAGTTGGGCAGCATTTGAGAAAACAACCAATTGAGTGGTTAAATTTTTTCCTCTCTCTTTTTTTAAAATTGTTGTTTTGATGTCTGAAGCTTTGTTATCCTAAGTGACAGGAATGAAGCTCCTGAATAAATGGAAATGTGGCTCACGAAAACTGTTTAGGACAGGAAGTGCCTACTGGTTCTGGCTGAGCTCGGCGATGAGGAGCAGCAGAAAGTCAGCATAAAAGCACTTCGAACATCAGCATCTGACCTTGGACCCTGTCCTGGAGTTGGTGTCAGCACCAAAGAAGGTGACATTTATTGAGAACTGACTGTGTTCTAGGCCCTGTCATTTAATCCCAACCTTTCACGGACGAGGAGAGTTGGGCTTAAAGAAGCTCAGCGAGAAGTTACTGTATTCGTCTCGTTTCAGATGGTGCCGTTCACCAGAACTTGACGTTTTCATTGCTGGTAACGTCAGAGTTAAGGGGTGCATCTGGGGAAGGGGGTGTCATTTAGGCCATCGTTCAAGCCCAGAGGACCTGTCAGGACCAAGAGCAATAGTGATGGAAATGTGCCCTTTCCCACTCTCCCTTCTCTTTCCTCCTCCTCCTCTTCCTCCACCACTGACCTCAGCCCCATCACCACCACCACCACCACGGCCAGTGCCACTGTCATTACCATCGCCACCGTCACTGTTTATGCAGTGTCGTGCATTTGCTCTGCAGGAGCGTTACCTGCCGTCACCCCACCGTGGTGTGCTAGCTAGCTCGCCCTTTCTCACCAGCCACAGGCCGGGGGCATGACGTAGACCGATGACGCCACCACAGAAGGAAAAACAGCCATAGTCCAACTTTGCAAAAGAACAGCCAGGTCCTCAACCAGGTACCAAATCACGGAGGCTTCAGACTCCCCCTAAAACGAAACCAGAGATAAAACAAGTATAAAGGGAGCTTAGCTTCCCCCCTGCACCCTTGGGGCAGCCCCTGAAGCGACCGAGGGCTGGGTTGAAAGAAGGGAGCATCTCCCCAGACGGCTCGGTGCCCATTTGTGTGTCTGGCCCTGAGTTGGGAGTGCCAAGACGTGGTCTGAGAGGGACCTCAGATCCTGCCTCCCACAGGGACACGTGAGGGAACTAGTTGTGCACGAAGGCTTAGCTCCACCGGGAAATCTCGGGCCCCAGCCCCCTCTGACAAACAAGGGGAAGGCTCGGTCTCCCGTCCAAAGGCTTGTATTTGGAAGCTTGTTTTGGGGCGGCACCGGTTCCCCATAGCTCCCTAATTGCGCCCTCCCTGGGCGGCCTGGGGAGCTCTCTGGGAGCCCCGGGGACTTGGAGCAGGCTCTGCCTAGGTAAGCACTGCGGGCAAACAAGCCCCTGTGGGCCTGCGGACGTGGAAACAGCCCTCCGCTGACACTCAGCTCAGCCTTCAGACCGTCGGGGTGCAGGCCTGGGAGTGCAGCAGGGGCGCTGAGCGGAATTGGGGAACAGTCCCACAGTGCCGGGGCATTTGTGATCAGTGAAAACATGAAAGAAGCTGAAGGTAAAGTCTGACCGGGAAAGCAAGTCCCGAAGACCCTGTGCCGTCCCCGAGGCCCTGTCTCCACATTTTGACATTTTAGGCGACTAAGCAAGTCCGTGCCGGGGGCGGAGTTGTAAAGGCAGTTGGTGGAAGCTTCTCTCGCACGGACGCCGTCAGGCTTGTGCCTCGACTTCTCGTCCGGGGCACTTGCTTCTGCGTCTTCCCCGCGCGTCTCCCTGATGCCTTTGGTCCTGCACCAAGTAGCACTTGGCCATGTCCTCCCCTTATTGAGCTGGCCCTCAGAGGGGGGATTCTTCTTTCCTGAGTGGACCCCAGTAGGATCCCTCACGGTCCCAGACACCCCCACTTGCTTTCTTCCCTGGAATGAGAAGGAGAAGGAGAAGGAGAGTCCCTCGTCGAAACCCCCACAAGCGCACGTCCCCGCACGTCCCCGCATGTTGCTGAACGCTCCAAACCGCGCAGACAGCGTAGCACGTGAGTGCTGGCAGGCGCCCTGGGCCCTACGTCCCCGCACACCCCGGCTTTCTAGACCGCCACCTGCGGATCCACCATCGTGTGCTCGTAGGTTCCTGCAGAGCTCGTGGCGGACTTGTCCGTGGCGCAGATCGGGGTCGCCGCCAACTTGATCTCAATTTGTTTTAAGGCTCATGTTTTGAGGAACCGGGGGTGCTGAGCTTTCTCTTCTCCAACCCTTTGCTTTGACCAGCACCAGCAGCTGTCATTCTCGTGGTGTCCATTTTTAATAGCGAAACATGAATGTGTGTCCTTCACGGGAGGCTCTGTGAACAGCAACCAGCTCGGAATGGGACGCAGGTGGCACGTGGCCGGCGTGGCCCACTCGCCCACCGAGCGCCAGCACCCGCGGACCAGCTCCCGAACAGTCCCGGGGCTCGGGCTCCTGCCCGGCAGAACCAGCCACGACTGTGTGTCCCAGAACTTCAGGCAACCCGGCTCGTGTGAGAGGTGGGCATGCCAGCGGTCACGTCCTTGGAATCCCTTTGTGGAGCTCAGCGTCCCTGACTTGACTAGAACTGAGGCTGTGGGGAGGTCACAGGGCCAATCCTAGTGCCATCAGCCAGGCACCTGTTGCATGACGAGTGCTTCCCGGGGGGACTTTGCATAGTGATTAGGGCTCAATTTCCTGCCTTGGAATCCTGACTGTGCAACTTCCCCACGGGGTGACCTTGGGCAAGCTACCTAATCTCTGTGTGACTCAGTGTCCTCCTCTATCAGCTGAGCGTTCAGGCACGTCTGCCTCCCGGAGTTATTAGGAGAACGAAAGGCGCTGGCGTTGGCCTCGTGCCCGAAGCCGGGCTGGGCTCATCGTACGCACAATGCCCGGAATGTAGCCGCGACTGCGTCCCGCAGGCCGGCCCCGGTCAGGGGCTTCGGGACCTCGGAGTCGGTCAGAGACCCTTAGGGGCTGCGGGCCAGGGCTTGGCCGACGTCATCTTCTCCTGAGGACAACCCTAGGGCCAGGGCCAGGGCGCTCTCCCGGAGGCTGACTGGTCAGATTGCCTGGGTCTGCTTGCGACCCGAGTCCCTGACATGTGACCACTTCTACTGAGGAAAGGGAGGGACACGGGCAGACTGGGAGGGTGGCTGCTGAGGGACTAGGGGGCCAGAGGGAGGCTTTGCCCTGAGAGGGACCTGGGCGGGAAGGGGAGTGACACACAGAGGCAGGTGTGACACGAAAGGATGCCACCACTGTCATGATGAGGTTTTCCTTGCACAGCTGAGAGTCCAGCTTGGCCCTGATCTGAGAGCCTCTTGGGGTCTGAAGGTGCAGGACTCTGTCTGGGGAGCGGTCAGGAAGCCCTCTCCCCAGAGGTGGCCTCTGCAGGGTCCCTTCACTGCGGAGGAGAGGGGACAGTGTTGGCATGGGGACCAGTGTGGGCCGAGCTGAGGTCTTTTAAGATGTTCCAAAAGCCAGAATGTGGGGACCCCAGGCACAAAAGCCGGCATTTGAGAACCAGGAGATGAGGGCAAACGCCACGCCGGCTAGGAGTCCAGAAGGTGTTTGTTCTTCGAGGCCGATGTGGTTTGGGGGGTGGCGGTCAGCTGAGCTGTCGGCAAGGAGCCTCAGGCCCTCGCTCCCCCGCCGCCGGGCCCCCCGCCTCACGCTGTACCTACTCCTCTATCCACGTCGCCCGGCCTTACAGCGGAGGCGCTACGACCGGGGCTTTCGATCTCAACGGTGACGGTGACGTACTCAGGCCCTCGGCCAGGCCTGACTTCCAGAGCCTCTTGCACCTGAAGCGACGGGGCTTTCAAATGCCCCCGCCCCCCACTTCCCCCCTAGGCTGTAGCCACAATCGCATTCGCCTGCCACGTCCCAGAAGCGGGGCGATGTCTTCAGACCCCTTGTCAGCGGCGAGCCTACCTGACCGATGCCCCTTGGGCAGCGCACCCCAAGCAGCTCTGCACCCGGGTCGGGAGGAAGAGGAGGACTGGCCGGAAGGGGGGCCGCTGGCTCCCTTTTCCTTCAAGGGATCTGCTGCTCCCTGGACGGGGGGATCTGCTGCTCCCTGGACGGGGGGATCTGCTGTGCCCTGGACGGGGGGATCTGCTGCGCCCTGGACGGGGGAATCTGCTGCGCCCTGGACGGGGGGATCTGCTGTGCCC
>PVJL010002463.1:136466-185940 GCA_004026885.1 Lyroderma lyra | reverse complement strand
AGGGACAGAAGTACTTGCTAGGGACGCCCCCAGGCCATCTGCACCCCCAGAAGCAGCAGACTGCGGTCCTGGAACTGTCCTTTATTCTGTCAGGAGCACGCAGGTTGACCTCTAAGGGCCCTCATGGCGTCAGGCCATTCCTGAGAAGCAGGGAGGTGACGGGGTGGCATGCTGTGGGCCTGGCCCCAGCTGTGCCCTAAATGCCATCAACCCAAGTGTCCAGGCAGCGCTGACGGAAGCAGCAGGTCTGTGGGGCGTTGTCATGGAAACGGGGGTGCAGATGGTCCCTCAGTGGCCACAGAGGTGAGATTGGTGCTATAAATAAGCTAAGTGCTTTGTGAGTGTCAGAGTACGGCCTCGGAGGCGCGGCGGGTCTCCCGAGGACCAGGCAGAGCCCCCCTCTTCTGGCCTGGGTCTGGGGGCGTGGCCCCCCTCCCTTGGGCACAGAGCCATGTCTGGTTCAGCTGCTGGCCTTAGCCTTTCTCTTCAGGCCCATGTCACTGCTCCAATTATAATGTTAATGTTGCCTAATCATCTCCCAACTCAGAGATAGATTGTAAGACCTGCTGACTCCCGGCCTCTAAGTGTCCCCACCTCAGGGCCCTTTCGTGTGACCCTGCGTTGCTCTCTCCCTTAGGGGCAGTCACTGGGCACAACTCTGGGCAGGGCACAGGGAGGCAGATGGGCAGAGAGGCTGGTATTCGGAGGGACCTGGCCTGCAACCCCTGTGGACGAGAACTTGGCAGTACCTAACAAGGTGACACGTGCACGGACCCTTTGACCCAGCAACCCCCCTTCTAGGCCCCCATCCTAAAGGTGTGGTGGCAAAAATATAGAAGGGTGATGGCTCCGGGTCAGTTGTCGAGCCACTGTGTAGAGAGCAAAAGACTGAAAACGAACCACACGTCCACCCACAGGGAAATGGTGACATATATGACATTCTGTGGCCATAAAGGAGTGTCCATGGCTGTTAAAGCTTCTCAGCAGTGGTGCTGGGCAGGCACGTTTCCATGACACCTGGGCTCAAGTCCCAGCGAAGAGGGCCCTGTCATTGCGCAGCGTAAGCCCGGGGCAGGGGGAGTTCATGCCCGTCAGCCTGGCCACTGCTCTTTGCGGGGAGGGGGAGGGGGCCTCACAGCAGGACCCCCAGAAGGCAGGAGTCGGGGGTTGGGTAGTGAGTAATACTCACTGTTACTGCGGGCGGCCAGTGCAGCGTGGGCTGTGGCACCAGTGAAGCTTTGTCCTGTTTTGTTTCGTCCCCACTGCCCCATGGGCCAGGGTCCTAAGAAGACAGCGAGGAAGGGGGAGACATTAGGATTCGGCCCTTGGTGGCCGAGGACAGGCACACTGGTTCAGAATTAGCCATCTGGGCCTGTCGCAGAACCAACCCAGCCCGGGGAAGAGTTAGCGCCAGGTCCAAAGCCGCCTCGGCCCCTAACTGACCCTGGGGATTACTTCCCTCTCTGCCTCCTCCTTGGTGTCTCCTAGGGACGTGATGAGGACGACACCCAGGGGTCCTCGTTGGCTTCCAAACTCACTGTCAAACCCTCCTTGCACCGACTTCTGTTCTCTGGGAAAGAATGTCACCGATGTTGGCGTCTCGGGCCTGTTGGTCACAGTAGATCCTGCTTTCTGGCTGTCATCCTCCCCATTTGAGAGGAGGCTCGCAGAGGTGGAGTGACGATCCGGACAGCCAGGCCCCCCGTCCTGGTCTTTACTGCCGACCCCAGTCCTCCCTCTGCCCCTGACAGTGCCACACAGCTGCTGGCTCACACTGTCGCCCGGGCCACGCCCCCGGCCCCCGCCCCGGAGCAGCACCCCCACCCCCACTGCGGGTGAGACCGCGCCTTCCAAGCGCTCCACATTGGTTCTGATTTCCCACCAGAGTAACACTCGGGGAACCTCCAAAGTGACGGGTCCCAGACATAGTGGTTATGGAAAAACTCAGAGTCCCACGAGGATTTTACTGTGTTGTCGTCAGGCTGTTCCATCTGTATGACAGGGCACTTCTGTCTCTTGCAAAGTTCCTGATGCCGCTGTGCGTTTCACCCCTTCGTCTTGTCCCCTCTGGTCTCTCTCTTTCTAGTCTGTCACATAGGCGGAGCCAAAGGAGCTCCCAGACTGACAAGTCCTCCATCGAATACACGACGGGAAAAGTTTGTCACCACAGGGCACAGGAGTGACCGATTTTCCTGCTGGCTGGGACTGCTGCCTACGATCCGCCGGGCTGTGACACGTTGGCAATGTGGGACAGTCGATGCTTGGCCTGAATGCCGTGGAGAGAGGCAGAGCTGAGGATGCGGGGAGGGGCCGGGCCCCCCGACTCCTGGGCCCAGCGTGGCTGAGGGGAGACCCTCGGGTGGGCGATGTGGAGCAGGCCAAGGGGAGGCTGCTTTGCAGACAGTGTCGGGGGGCCCAGCATTTCCTGTTGCTCAGTGTCCCCCAGATCCATCAGACGTTACGTGCCAGGTATTAGAGACTGAGTGCCCCCCCGTGCTGGGCAGCCCCCCCGCACTCCGAGCTCCCGCAGCACTTTGACCAGAACCCCCGTTTGGTTCTTCTGGTGTTGTCAGCTTTTTAACTACTCTTCCACTGGGCTTTACGTTCCTTGAGATCAGGACTTTGTCTTAATCATCTCTGGCCTTTGAGCTTTGCAGAAGCAAGTGCTTTGTATGCACTTTCTGAATAAATGAATTAATGGATCAGTGAACAAGTCAGTGGCTTAGCAAATATGTATGGACTATGTCCCATCACAGGGCTTGGGCAGGAGCATCCCCGGGGGGGCTGGAAGCTCCCTAGCAGAGTTCACCTTATGCAGCAACTGTCTGTCGGTGTTTCTTGGCTACCCCTTAGAGTAGTTGCAACGTGTAAGTGAACAGGAACCTGACTGACGCAAAGGGATGATCATTTCGTAGGTGGGAAATGCTGTGGTGAAAACTTTAACAGAATTTTCTTTTAACTAAATTTTTTCAACTAAGTTTGTGAGGTCCTTTGCACACAGGTGGCCCTGTCCCTGCATGCCTGGCCATGCTCATTAAGAATCAAGGTGAAGGGTGGTGAGCATATATGCAACACGTGGACGATGCGCTGCAGAACTGTACACCTGGGACCTAGGTGATGCTCGCTAACCAGTGTCACCCCAATAAGTCTAACAATAAAAAAAATTAAAAAGAGTCAAGGCGAAGGCCAGCTGGCCCCATGAGAGATGGCCAGTGTGACCATGATCTTGGGACAGGCTGAAGTTTCCGACACCTCTCTGCCTGGTGTGGCCGCTTAGGTTGGATCCAGGGTTGGAAGTTCCCTCCTTCCCCGACTCGGAAAGACCTGGTTTTCTTGGCTGACTCAGAGGCCGCCCTCCTCCCCGCCGCCCCCCACCCCCGCCGTGCATGCTTGTCTCCTGCGCCCTGAAGCACACCCCGAGTGGAGAGGTAGGACGTCATACCTGTTAGCTCACCTTGTGCCCGGGTGTCCCCCGCCCTCTCCAAATGCATTTGGGAGGACCAAAATGGGACTCGCCTCTGCTTGTTTACTGGCGTCGGGGGCTTCACGGGCAGGACCACTTGCTAGAAAGTAAGTGCCAAAGCAGAACTTGAAAACCATCAGCATTATTGAGTTTTGGGGTTTTTTTAAGCCACCAGCCACTGGTGAACACTTTGCTGGCGTCGCCTTCCTTTAGGTCACAAAGCACCCCGAGCGGTGGGCATTTTCGTTCCTGTTCTGAGACCGGGAAACGGAGTTGGCAGAACCTGACCCGTTACCGTTTCTGGAGTCACACGGTGGATGAGATGGCAGAACCAGGACCCCATGCCAAGCCCACCCAGCACCAAGGACTCTTGTCCCTGCCACGGTGCCTCTGGGCGCTGCGTCCGTGCCCGTGAGCACCTGAGGATGACCGTGTTTGGCTTCCCTGATGCGTAAGGGACAAATAGGCCAAGTTCACAGGGACACACGTCAGTCCTCATTACCGTCCGATACTCTGGGGTGACTGTGAGTTCACCGGGGTCTCTGGGGTCACGCCCTGGATCCTGGGGCACGCTCCCCGCTGGTGGTTAACTCAGAGGGGAGCTCAGAGCCTGCTTGCTGAGACCGTTCGGAAAACCGGGCGCCGGGGCTTGTCTCTGACGTTTTCTCTCCGCTGAGCTGCGGCCCTTGGCCGTGAACGGCCCCTCCGAGCTTCCTTTCGCCACTTATCCCAGCTGATGTGGCATGCTGAGAGGTGTGCGGGCTTCCCTGGCCATCCCCCGAGAGAATAAGTGTTTTCAGGGAATCTTCCCAGTCTGCCCCAAGGGACAGCAGGAAGGGTGGGCGCTCCTCGGTGGCAGAACCTCAGTTACGCTTTGGGGAATAGCCCTTCTGGGAAGACCGGTGAGGCAGGACACTCAAGATGCGGGCACACAGCCCCCCAGAGGACGGAGGGCCCTTCCGTGGCCCCCGGCGGCCTCCTGTCGTAGATGCCCTTCCCAGAGAAGTGCCCGGCCCCCACCCCCGCCCAAACCCCAGCTTGGTCAGCGGGGTCTGGAATTCCTTAAGGACACAAGGCTGGAAATGCGGCTGTTCCTTGAAAAGGTGGTCTTCATTGGCACGGCTGTGACTACGCGTCACGGTGACGTGGAGCCTCACGGTACGCCAGTCATGGGTGCCACCGTGTCGCGAGGTGAATGCTCTCAGCAGTCTGGGGGTCTTTGTTTACGTATAAGGAGAGCGAGGACCAGAGAGCTGGAGTCCAAGGCCAGTAAGTGACAGACAGAGAACTGAGCCCCGGATTCGCAGTGGGAGCCCAGAGTTCTTCGCGCTATAGAGCGCTCCTGACTCGCCACATACGTGTACTCTGCGTGGCCCGTGGGTGGCTGTGACCCCCAAAGCTAGTCTTGCTGGTAGGCAGGGAGGGGACCAGCCTTAGACGCTGGGTACCTGCAGGTCCCCGGAGGGGGTGCAGGAAGGGGAGGGGGCGTCCTGGGAGGGGTCTGCCAGCGGCATCTCCCGCCAGAGGGCAAGTCTGCTGTGGCTCCCACGGGGCTGCCGAACGCTTCCTAGTCCAGAAAAGCCTTTAAAAACCTTGTTGTTGTTGTTTTATGATTTGCCTGGAGCAGCGGAAAGTTTTCTCCAGCTCAGCAACGACGGAAGACGGCGAGCAAGTGCCAGCCAACGCGCTGCCCCCCGGGCCGCGGTGTTTACACGGGACAAGGTCAGACCAGCAGCTGCCGGCCCGGGAGCGCGAGCGCCCGGGGAGCCATGGGGCCTGCGCGGACTGGAGCCCCGGAGGCGGGGACGCAGCCGGCCCCCCTCAGGCACGACGGGCCTGGGGAGAGGTTGGCGAGGGCGCGCGCCCCAGGTTCTTGCCCCGGTTGGTTAGAAGCAGATTGCGCACAGGGCACTGCGTATCCTCACGGGGTGTAAACGTGAGAGCGCTGCATGCCCCCGCACACGCTCGCGTTTCCGTCGTGCGTGCGTGCGTGCGTGCGTTCGTGCGTGCATTCGTGCATTCTGTCTCTGCATTTGTCAAGCTCCAGGTGAGCGCCCGGGGGAGGTGCTGGTGACTCTCAGGCCTTGTCCTCAAGGAGCTGGCAGTCGAGGCAGGAGGCGGATATGCCAGGGAGGGAATGGTAACTCAGAGCGCAGTTTGAACTCAGCAGAGGGCGGCAGGAAAGGTGCAGGATTCACGCCAACGGAGGGAATGCGTGAGGGCTTCCTGCAGGAAGAGTCTTGTGAGCCGCGCTGGCTCAGCGTACCAGAAAACTGCACAGGTCCCTCGTGTGCAGCCTGATGAGTCTTCATACATTGGAATAAACCTGGGTAACCAGCCCCCTGCTCAAGAAATGACCTGTCACCTCCCGGTCGCCAGCCCCCTGGCCCCCAAGGGGTTAAGCACTCTCCGGAAGCACTGATTTGTTTTGCCTGTCCTGAGCTTCTTATAAATGGAACTTTCTACATAAATTCCGCAGAGGCTGGATGGAGCTCATCACGGGGGTTGGGAGGCGTGGAGAGGGCATTGTGGGAGGAAGGGACAGTGTGCTCGAAGCAGAGACGGAATTGCATCTCATGTGTGGCAATGGGCAGCGTTCAGCACGGCTGGAGCACACAAGTCCAGAGGAGGACAGAGACAGGAAATGGTCCTGGAGGGGAAGCCAGGGAGAGAGAGCTCGCGGAGAGCCTTCTCTGCCGTGCGGAAGCGTTGGGACTTGGGCCTGGACACCCGTGACTCCTGAGTCGGGCTGGCTGTCCAGGTCCCCTGGGTGGCTTCTGCAGACCTCAGGACCCACCGTTAGAGATCTCAGAGTTTGAAAGTTGCTCCCAGGTGGTTCCCAACCTTTCTCCACATGTGGACCCCTTTTAAACCCATTTCTCTGCATGGTACCCCTTGTTCATGGGACAGCTGTTCTGAAATACTGGCACTTTGGTTCAGCGCCTATCTTAATGTGAAACAGTGGTAATGGGGGGAGAGTGGTGGGGGCTCACCTGGGTCTCACGTGGGTCTTGAAGGGTGATGTAAGAAGTTTCGTTAGGAGGCCGTGGCAGCAGATAGGAGATGCCCCAGCCCGATCTGGGATTTTGGGGGGGGGGGGGGTTGAGAGGAAAGGCAATCAGATCATCAGGATCCAGACTTCACCAGATATGTGAAGGACCTAAGGAAGAAGACAGCCCAGTTTCTGGCTCGTATAGACTCCATGGTTGTGAGCCAAGTTTGGGGACAGAAAGAGAAACATCATATTTCTGTTTGATTCACTCATCTGTACTAACTTCACCCCGATTTCTCTACTTGTCTTTGTTAAACCCTTTATTCACTCAGCAAATGGTGTTTAAATGCCAAGTAGATATCAGACACTGTTCTAAGCATTGAGTCACATGGAAGAGGCAGAATCCAAAGGATACAAACCATTGAGCATCCACGGCTAGTGTTTAAGAAAAAACATTAGCTCTTTCTGTCTTTCTTTTCCAATTCACTAAATATATACCAGGAAACATTGTGTGTCAAGTTGGACCCCAGATGAGTATATATGAGTTAGTGATGTGCTGGGGAGCAGAACCGTCTAGTGACAGGTAATAGTGATTATTTCCACCTGGTATTGAGAATCCACAGCACCGTTCTGCTCCTCACAGCAACTCTGTATTTATTGTGTTTGTTGTCCACATTTGTATGGTGAGGAAATGGATCATCGCAGAAAAAGAAGAATTCACCCTCAAGCACATAGCAAATAAGTAATACCGCTAAGCTTCAAGCTGCATCACATGCCTGACTGCAAACCAAAATTTAGGGAGATAGCTTCCCCCGTTTTCCTACGGAGACATTGTGGGTGATTTGTTTTCTGTCCCAAGGTCGATCGCAAATAAATGGCCAAGCCCAGTGAGTGGAAAACGGCCCTTCCCTGTAGCCCTGCCCTGCGACCAGACGTACCTGAGCTCAGCGGGCCCCGAGCGTGGCCTGTGGTTTCGTCAGCTGCCTCTGAACATTGTGTAGTTGGAATTGGGCTGGAGGTCAGGTTTAGGGTCGGGCTGGAGGTCAGGTTTAGGGTCTGGCTGAACTTGGGGGAGTTGCTTTGCTGAAGAGTCCTCACAGGTCAAGGACAGGCCATATCGGGGCAAGAAAGCAGTGTCCATCCTTCCAGAACTTTAGCTCAGATATACCCCAGGCTGTCAGGAGCACAGCTTCAATCCCAGAGGCTGAGGAACCCTCTCATGTGTTGATTTAGCCTGGGACAAATCTAGAAATAGAGTACGAAATTAGCCCTGATGTTTCTTTAGCTGCATGCAGTGAGCAACGGAAGAAGAGTTCTGCTTTGTGATGGGAGAAAGGGGAATGGAAGGAAAGCCTCCAGCTCCACCGCACACTCCGAGGCGTGCTTAGCCCCCGCTACCCTCACTTGGCTCTCTGATGCAGTGCTCGGAGCCCCCTCCCGCTCACAGAAGCACCCGGATGTCTAGAACACCCAGCGTCCTGAAGGAACTTACCACAGGGCGTGTTGGAACGTGGATTAAGAGGCTTATCCAAAACTAGAGCGCTGAGGTCAGGCAGGGTGGTGGGTGCACAGAGCAATTTTTAATCATCACGGCTGACATCCCGCTCCGCAGAGGGCCAGGACTCTGCATGCAGACTCACAGGCTGGGGCCATCTTGCGGAGGAGCAGGAAGGCACGATGGTCCCACATGCACCCCCAGGGTGCCCTGTGTTGCCTCTGCTCACTTCCGGGCAGAGTCTCCTGCTGGTCACCGTCACCGAAGGCCACTGAGGACACAATGACCTCCCACCACCCCCCACGGTGGACAAACGACTCCTCTCCATGCACTCTGATCGGTTAGGACCCTTAAAGGGAGCTTATCCTAAAGAAAAGCCCAGCGAACGATGGGAAGATAAGAGCGTGGCCGTGCAAATGTCAGCACCGTCCGAACCGGCGCCGTCTGCCATGGGGCCGTGGGGTTGGGGCTGCGGGAGCTTCCCTCTGGCAGCGGTCAGTGCTGGGCGGTGGCCTGGGGGGGCAGTGCAGCGCAGAGGGGGCCAGGCACACCAGCCAGGGTCTGCGCTGCCACCCGTGGTCTCCCTTCCCAGCTCGCTCGCTGGGGAGAATGGGGGCCGGGGGCTGTGCCCGCCACAGTGACTCTGCAGTGTGCTGGCTTCCAGGGGTCTCCACGCAGAACTTCAGCCTGAACAGAGGTGCGACAGAGGAGCCGTGTGGGGGACAGGAAAAGATGGCTGTCCCTGCACGTCGTCAAGCCCACAGGACGCACGACGCTGCTGTGTCTTCGGGAGCCCAGTGAAACCCGCAGCCCAGACACTCAGGCTTTAGGATTATCTCGATGACGTCCTTTTTCGCCACTTACTAGGGTGGGGGTCCGGGAGCCAGGCGGGGTCCCACATTGTGTTTAGTGATCGTGTCGCCAGTCTGCATGGTTCTGGGACGGTTCCCCGGTGTCTCCTTGCCTCAGTGCCTCACTCATCACACGCTCGGAATGTAGTTGGACGACAGTTTGCAAATGTATTTAAACACCATTGGGATCAATGAAATGAAAAATAATTTAAAATTAACTTTATGTCTCCATGAATTTTCAAGTTTAAAGGGCCTTTATACTTGAAAATATTAGAAATCAGTGAGGTGGTGTCTGGCCACTTGTCCGTAGTCTATAGTGGCAGCGGCAAAAATAACACCAGTGGTCACAGTGGTGGTGGCAGTGCTGATAATGGTGGTCACAGTGGCAGTCGTGGTAATGGTAATAGCAGCGGTGGTGACACTGGTAGCACTGGCAGTCACGGTGGCAGTCGTGGTGACAGTAGTCACAGCGGCCGCAGCAGAGCTAGTGGCCGTCATTGTCGTAGTGCTGCCTGTGCGCTGCTGGGTTGCATCCTCACGCTGGCCTGTGCGGGGCAGAGGGCAGGGAGCCTGGGCCGTTGGGCAGTGAGAACGTGAAGGGTTAGGTGGGGCCCCCTTTTCCGAGATCTTGCAGTTTGAGGCTGTCACCCCTGGGAGCAGAGCCCAGGTGTCCCGACCGCGAAGGCCCGGAGCGCCGGGCGGTGCTGTCCCAGCTACAGTGGAAGGTGGCAGACGGGGCGTCTTCAACAGCAGACACCCAACTGCCCTCTGTGCCGGAAGCAGCAAGTCCAAGGTCAGGGGCCGCAGGTTCAGTGCCTGGAGACAGCTCTCCTCCTCACGCGCAGGACGCCCCCTCCCTGCGTCCTCACCTGGCAGCGGGGCCTCCCCTTACGGGGGCCCTAATCCCGCCACGGGCACCTCACCCTCGTGACCTCACCCAAACCCAGTCCCCTCCCGAAGGCCCCTCCTCCAAGTACCGTCACACTGGGGTGGGGTCAGCCTTCAACACACGAATTTTGGGGGGCAGAGGAGATAGTCAGTGCGCAGCAGCATGTTAGTGTTTGAGGTTTCTCAGGTGACTGGTCCCCCAGTGGGCCCGCGGAGTGGTTAACAGAACAAGTGGCAGCACCCCAGGCCACTTCCTGTCTCCCGCGGTGGCCAAGGCAGCCCACTTGCTCCGGAAGGCAGGCAGGCAGGCGTGGAAGTCAACGTAGTGAAAGTTAGGGTGCCCGTGCCCCGCCCCAGGCCTCTCTGGGCGGTGGTCCTGGCCCTGCGGGAGGGGCCGTGGCAGGAGCCAGATGCCCGGGACACGTGAGCTCTCACGGCTGCGGCTGCGGGACCCCTGGGCCCGAGTGAGGGCTCCATCGCTGCCTCCATCACCCCTCCAGGGGACCGTGGGGGCTGCACTTCCTCTTGGGCCCGGCCGGTTCTGAGTGTCCCACGGCTGGACCTCCTGGGCCTGCAGCTGGGTCGGGACCGCCGTAAGCTGCCGCAGGGCAGGGCCGGGGTCAGCCACCCGCTCTGCGGACAAGACGACCCAGAGAAGGCCCAGCCCGGGCGGAGAGCGGGGGGCGGAGGGAATGCCTCGTCGTCGGGTCCGTAGCTAATGCGTCCTCCGAAACTGCCCTCTGGGGACGCGCCCGTGGAGGGCGCCCGGCGGTGGGGGCAGAGCACAGCCCGCGGTCGGGCCCGGGACACAAAGGCCCCTCTGTGCCCACGTGGGCACTCCCGGTCCAGGCCGGATCAGCTGCTCTTGTTTCCTCCTTCGCCATCACAATGCCGCCACACAGCTCCGGTGTGCCCTTCCACCCCCGCCCCGGGAGAGCTGGGCAGCGGGACTGCTGCCCACGGCATGCCCGCGGAGCTCGGCCAGCCGCGCGGCCTCCCGGCCCACTTGGCTCCCGGAGGGTCTAGAGTTTCCGTGGCCCGCCTCTCCCTGCCCTCTGTCATCTTCCCTTTCTGTCGCGCGGCCCGGCACACGTGGGAATGGCAGATCCAGGGTGATCTGGACCCCGCAGACGGCTGGGCAGCCAAGCTGGAGACACGGCCCGCCGGGCGGCGGCCAGCCGTGGTGCCGGCTCACTCTCCAGACGCTGCTCGGGTGCGGCAGCGGCCCTGACCCGCCACCCTGGTCCCTAGGAAACCAGGCAAGGGACGTTCCCTGCTGGCCGGAGCCCCTGCCAGGGCCCAGCAAGCGGCCGGCACGGTGGCCTGGGAGTCAGGGGGCCTGGGACATACACACGGACCCTGAGGACTCGGCTACAGCCGTGCAGTCCCTTCACCTCTGTGCCTCAGTCTCCTCATGCACGTGGGGTGACGATGGGAGTCCCTACCCCGTGTGGTTGCCGAGGGTGCTCGTGGGGGGAGACGGACAAGAAGCACGAAAGGGAATAAATAAGGGGCGTCTGTCAGATGTTAGGAGGCGGCGCGGCTACGGGAAGAGAGCTGAGCAGGAATTCAGAGGCGTCAGAAGGTGCACGTGGTGGTGGGGGGAAGGTTTGAATTTCTAACAAGGGTATGAGGAGGGGAGCCGGCTTTCGGGGGGAAGAACATTCCAGGCAGAGGGAGCAGCTAAGCAGAGACCTGAGGTGGGGGTGTGGCCGGCAACGGCAGGGCAGGTGGCCCAATGACAGTGACAGCTGAGGGTGACAGGGCCTCCCGTGAGCTTCCTTGGGCTGCTCTAACGAAGTACTGCACACAGAAATGTAGTGCGTTCTGGAGGCTAGAAGTCCAAGGTCACGGTGTGGGCAGGGCCATGCTCCCCTCGAAGATATTAGGGGCGTTCCGGGTCCTCCCCCGGCTTCTGGAGCATTCCTTAGCTTGCGGCAGTGTAACCAGTCTTTACGCAAGACTGTCCCTGCTCGTGTTCAATCTCCCTGTTAGCAGCCCCCCGCCCCCCAAGGACCTCATTTAACTGGATTCCTCTGTGAAGACCCCGTCTCCAGATAAGGCCTCATTGTGAGGTCCTAGGGATGAGGCCTTCCACGCAGCTTTTTGGAGGGACAGGATTTAATCCATAACTTCCCAGGCCACTGTGAGGGTGGCCTACACAGGGTGACTTTCCTGAGTGACACGGGAGCCCTGTGAGGGTCTGGCGGCCTCTTTCTGCCTTTGGGTTCATTCCAGCCAGTGGCTTGGCCTTGGCCTGTTCCCAGCTGACTCATCCTCTGGATGAACATTTGCAGGAGGATCGACTCTTTATAAAAACCAGCGATCCTCACTGCCAGTGACAGTCCCGAACACCTGGTCTCCTTGTGGCCGGTCGTGGTCGATAGGGTTCAAATTCTTTAGAGAAGAGGTCTGGCAATAGATTTTAAAGCGACCTAAGGGTGTTTACACCCTTTGACTTGGGGATTTCACCTCTGGAGAAAATAAACAAATAGGAAAACACTGCAAATAAATGAAAATGAACATCACAGAAATGTACAGTGTGAAAGCTGGAAGTAGTAACAGTGACTAATATTCATTAAGTGCTTATGTACTAGGCATCCTTACATCCTTTGGGTTTGTTACCTGATCTAATCATCACACCTGAGATAGAAGCAGCTGTAAGCTGGTGCGCACTGCAGTGACCTCCATCTCACTTTAGCGTTTCCTGCAGGTACCTAGAAAGTGGGAGGCATGAGTAGTTTGGAATGCTGGCCTGGAGGCCGCCCTACCGCTAGGTTCATGTCCTTAACCTTGAACATGACCATTTCCTGCCCTCCCCCGCCTTCCGTAATTAGGATGCGACTGGGTAAGTGCCATGGCCTAGCCACTGAGTGGCACGAACCCCTGCTAAGCAGGCTCTCCCTCCCCCTCACCGTAAAGTTAGGTTTATGAGTTGGATAGGACTGCAAATGCATTGGCTTACTTACGTTAACTGAGTAGTTTGGAGGAGGGACCACTTCACTTTAGACCTAGCTCCTCATTCAAACCTTTAAGATCTTCTGCACCCTAATTTTTCATTTAGGATAGGGACTCTCTCAAGTATTTTCGACTATGACATCTGCTCTCAATCTTTACTCCACATGTTGCTTGCCGTATATAATGTGCTTCCGTGTGGGACGCGCCCCCGTGTAGAAATGCACACCCGTGTATGATGCGCACCCCCGTTTTTGGCCCAAACTTTCAGGGGAAAAGAAAATCTTTTGTTTTTTTAATTCAAATGTTTATTTCTTCATATTTAGGTACTTGCTTTTTTGTATTATAAAGGAATTTTAGCATTTATTTTTTAACATATTATGCAACAAGAAATTTTATGTAACAAATAATTACAAAACACAAGAATAGATACAAAATACAAGAAATTCTACATATAAAATTTTGTATTAAAAAGGCATACAAAAAACCCCGATTATCGTATTCCAGGGTGCTATTTTGCATATGGCTAGCGTTATTGATTTCTAACTCCTAAGCATAAATAAAAGAATTAAAAACATTTATGTAGATACAGAATTAGCACAACCCATGTATAATGCGCACCCCTGCTTTTCCCTCACAAATTTGAGCAAAAAGTGCGCATGATGCACAGCAAAATACGGCAGCTTAGGGCCAAGCAAGGCGGTGCCAAGAGACCCTCTAGGTTAGGGTAGTCCTTTAAAGCTCCTCCACTGCCATGTTTTTCTGTTTTTCATTTTAAATGACCTGTGAACGCCTCATCCATAAAGCCACACATGGAGCTTTTATCGGCCATCGATGAACTCCAAAGCATAATCTGAGTATTGGGGGGCTGGTTCTTGGGCAAGCTGCCTGAGGTTCCTCACCTCGACTGAGAGGGGTCACCCCAAGCTCGCAGCACTACTGGGAAGTTGGTGGACGCCGCGGGGCCAGTGCCTCCCGCCGCCATTGGCACAGAGAGGGCCCTCGTGAGCTCATTCCAGCCAGCTTCCCCCCTCGACCACTCCTTCAGGGTGCACTGTGCAGAACGTGGGTGCTGTCCCGAGCCCGGCTGCCCCGTGGCGGGGCTCCTGGTGACGGTGGCGATCGGTGGGATGGGGCCCTTGGAGCTCCTGGCTCTCCTGTCACGGAAGGCTTTGCCCAGCGCCTGCCACGGCCGGCTGCCTTCAGCCCGAGGTGCAGGAGAGGGAGGACCACATGGGGGGCAGGTGCAGGCAGGTGTGACAGGAGAGGGGTGGTCCCGGCGGGGGCGGGCACCGCCTTGGCCTGCATGGGGCCACAGCGTGGTTTTTGGCTTTGAGTTACCAAGTCTTTTATTATTCTTTTTTTTGGGGGGGGGGCAGGTAGGGGTGGGAGTATGTGTAGTTAGAGGGCAAGGACTGCCCCCAGGGATTCAGAACATCACAGTCTCTTCAGAGTTACATGTTGTCTTTAAAGGAGCAGGTTGTTTCCGAAAGGAAGGTTCTGGGTACTCATGTAGGTCATTCTTCTTCCGGGGGTACCCCTCCTCTTGCTATGGACACCCCTGACTTGTCACTCTGTTGCAGGCATCGAGCTGTTCTAGAAGGGGCTGGTGTCCTGAGGGAGTGTCAGCATGCGTGCACTTGACACTGACTTCTGGCGCAGGCACTCTGTTCTTCTTGGCGTTGGGGAGTGCGCAGCCGTGAGCAGTGTCTTCCTGAGCTCAGGGAGCTTCCCTTCTGGTCAGGAGAGGCCAGCCCCCAGCACATGATAAAGAAGGCAATTTCAGAGAGTCGGGGGAGGCTTGAGGAGGAGAAAAGGAGGCTCTGATGGACGAAATAACGTGCGCAAGGTCATGCATTCACGAGGACAAAGCCAGGACTCGATGCCATAGCCTGCTGGCACCAGGAATTCACGCTCCCGACTCTGAGCGACACAAGCTCTCCTGCCCAGCTCGTCCCCCATCACAGCCGAGTGAGGACGAGGCCTTCCTTCGCGTGGCATTTTAGACCCCTCCGAGTGACTGTCGTCACCTCATTTCACCTGGGGACGTCATTATTTCCAGGTTCCCCTCCGAGGCCTGCCACGCAGCCACAGGACAATGGCAGGAGCAGCTCCTCTAGCAACGGAGCCAATTAAGCTCCCTGCGAACGGAGAGCGGGTAAACCCCGTGACAGGAGGGACCGAGAAAAGCCTCAAGTTGGCCATGTCTGGAGCAAAACCTCGTGGAAAACTCCGTCCCTTCCTCCTGCTGTGACCCGTGCAAATTAGTCCACAGGCGATCTCCTCAGGATTGAAACAAAGGACTAACGAGGAGCACCGTGCTCTTGGGCGCTGTGGGGACAGGAAGGGACGTTTCCCCGGCGTCTCCGGGGTAGCGAGGTACCTTCCCCGCCCTTAGGACGGCGCTTACCCCTCCAGCGTCCGGCCCTAGCAGTAAGGTCAGCACGTGGCTGTCTGTGAAGTTGGTCGCCATCCTGATCTCGTTTATGCGCCCATGATCCCCGTCGGGTGGGCCCTAATCTTCCCCAAACTGGGGGCTCTGTGTCCCTGTAGTGCTTGCAGGCCAGCGGGGCCTGGGGACGTCGTCTTATCTTTTAATCGCACTTTGCTTTATGGGGTTTGCAGATGCTGCATTTCTGAAATTGTTGGACCTGTTGGGGTGACATTGGTTAACAAGAACTACACAGGCTCCAGGTGTACCATTCTACAGCGCATCGTCTGTCATTGTACCTTCACCACCCGGTGTCAGTTCTCTTTCCACGGGCCTTGGGACTTCCGGCGCTGTGTGCCCCTCGCTGCACCAGGCGGTGCAGCCGCTGAAAGGACACTTGCTTCTGTGATGGCTTTGAAAGAAACACTTTCTAGATGTGTTGCATCAAGGCTCGTTCCAAGCCGCGGCCTGCAGGCGGCCCAGGGTGGCTTTGAAAGCGCCCCAACACAGAGTCGTAAACGTTCTTAGCACATGAGCAGATGTTTTTGCTACTGTTTCTCCTTTTAGCTCATCAGCTATCGTTCGTGTGAGTGTGTTATGTGTGGCCCAAGACCATTCTTCCAATGTGGCCCAGGGGAGCCACGAGGTTGGACAGCCCTGTGTAGGTCCCTGCTTTTTGAAGCAGTGGACATGAGGGGTGGGGAGTGCGTGGTGGATGTGACAGATACCCCTGCGATGACGTTTCCTTTTGTCCTGCCCAGCAATGTGCCTGTTTTATCAAGTTTTTGTTTTTGTTTTCTTTGCCTTTTGATGTCAAGGGGCCAGCGCATGGCGTCAGTCCGTGCTTGTCCTGTCACAAACTGTTGTAGGCAAATTCAAGAGGAGTGTAAGTCGCTACAGCCCTTCAGAGGGACAATTAGGCAGTGAGTCTAAGAAGCTTTAAAAATATTTATAATTTTTATCCCACTATTTCCTTTCTAGACATGTATCCCAGGGAGATATTTAGGAGTGGGTGTAAATATCTCCATTCAAGATTATTTTCATGACAGTATTTATAAATTTGATAATTGAAAGCGGTTTTTAGTACAAGGAGCACTTGATCGTTGATGAAATAAAATGCCACGTGGTAGAATATTCTACAATCAAAATTGTAAAATATTATCTAATCACATGATGATGTCTTCCTAAGGTGTTAAGCAGGTTGTAAAGCAGCACATACATTAAAATGATTTTGAAAAAGGAATAAATGGAAAAATAACAGGAAAATATACACCGACATTTTTCCGAGGTTACTTCTGGGTCTGAGCTAGGAATGCTTTTTCCTTCTTTCTGTATGGGTGTCTTATTTCTATGCTGCGCATGTGCTCCTTTTAAAGTGAAACATTCCCATGCTTGGAGGCGTGAGGTAGGCTTGGCTGCATGTTAAATGAGCCTCGGGAGCTCCGTGCACGGCCAGGCTTGTGGGTTTGGTATGACACGTGCCCGTGACTCCATGGGGCAGGAGCCGTGTTTCTGCTGACTCCTGAGCGGGGGACGGCGTCTGCGTTCTGGGGGTTTCAGGAAAGCTGTTACAGAAGGGGACCCATGCTCCTCCGTAAGCATCTTAGTCTCACTGAGGAGGAAGGGAGAATGCAGAATGGTGCGAGTGCCCATGTGAGCCCAGCAGTGACCAGAAGCAGGCCAGTTAGAAAGCTGAGAGGAGGAGGGGCGGGGGTGGGCAGACCCCTGCCCATCACGAATCTGGGTCACAGATGCCAGGGCCATGGCCTCGTTCTTGTGCTATTGGCTGAGCAGCCCAGTACCAGCCAAAGCAGGAGCATGAATGGTGCAGGAGATATGGGCAGAGGGTGAGGAGTCACCATGGCCCGTGACGTCAGGGCGAGAACCCCACATCCCTGCGTGGCCCGCTGTCACTGATAACGCCCATGGATTATGGGCAGCAGGCTCACTGAACTACCAAGCACACATGGGGATGCACGTACCCCAAGCCACGACCCCAGCCCCTCGTACACACCCATCCAAGCCCTTGCACCCCTGAGCATCCCGTAGGTGGGTGCATCAGTGTAAGGCAGCCTGTCCCCACTCCTTCCTGAAGCCCAGCGCCAAGGTACAGTCAGTCTTTGGGAGGCCCCATCCGGCTGACGGGCAGCAGTTTCGCCTCCTGGAGTGAGTCAGCCTCTGCTTCCTGGGGGACTTGGGTGCACACGCACTCCTTCCACCCCTACCCCCCGCTTTCTCAGCTGCCCAAGAAGGGTGGGGGCAGGCGAGCTGATGGACCCCTCAATGTAAACAACCCAAGGAGAGAACTGTGACAAGTTTTAACTACCAAATAGCAGTTGTTACTATTGGTGGATTTTATCATAACCCCCAAAATATCTCCTAAGAAAATGAGATGCTTTTATTCATTCATTCATTCAATCAATGAATATTCATTCAGTAGATACTTATTCATGTTAATTGCTGGGAGAAATGGGTAAGAATGAGAAGACCCAGCAGTTCTACTCCTTGGCGTACACCCAGCGTAACTGAAGGCTAGGTCCACCCGGAAGCCTGTACCTGAGCAGTCATGGCGGTGTTACTTAGCGTTAGACAAAAGTGGGGAGAACCCAAGTGTCCATCAAGTGTCGGATGGGTAAATAACGTCCGGTGTACCCCAATGGAATATTACTTGGCCATAAAAAAGGAACGGGGTACTGACAGTGCTAGAGCATGGACGGACCTCGAAGACGTTATCTAAGTGAAAGAAGCCGGACACACGGGGTCTCAGTGCATAATTCCACTTCCAGGAAATTGCCAGAAGAGGCAAATCTCTACGGATTTCTGGAGGCCGGAAGTAAATTCGTGGTTGCCTAGGGTTGAGGAGCTGGGAGCGGGGGCTGGGAGTGATGGCTAAGGCAGCAGATTTCTTTTGGGGGGTGATAAAAAAGGTTCTAAACTTAATTAGGGTGCAGGGGTGGGTGGGTTTCAGGTAGGGAGGCTGGGTGGTGCCTTATTGTTCTCCTTGGTGGCCTAGGGTGACAAAAGCAGGCTTGCAGTGGCCGCTAGGATACAGCAAAGCCTGTGCTTCTGCAGGCGAAGGCTGACGCCCGAGGTCAGACTGTGTGCAGGGTAGACCCCCCTCATTGCCGGAAACCCGGCTGCATTGGGCATTTGCTCCTCCCGCTGCAGGGCCCTCGAAGTGTGGGACCAGCGGCATGGACAGAGGGCGTGACCTCCACCGCTGCTCGGTGTCCTCGGGCCGGCAGGACGCCTGGGCCGCCCTCGGCCATCTAGCCCCAGCCTCTGCTTTTCCTGGCATTCTCATCCTAAGCAACTCCCCCTTGGTGTGAACACCCGGTGTCTTCTCGTCTTCATGCCTTTGTTCACACTATTCCTTTTGCCCTGGTCCCTTTCTTCATCATTCCCTGTGAAAATCCTCCTCTGAGGTCTGGACCACATGCACCTCCCTCCACCTCCCACGTCTTCCCGTCCCATCTGGTTTCCCCCCACCATCCAGCGTCAGGATGTGTGGGTCCCTCCTCTGCGCCCCCCAGCCCACCCCACTACCCTGTGTGGCTAGGTGACAGCACCACCCAACTGCCCACGGTGGGCATTCCTGGATGCTGATCTCCTGGAGGGAAGGGCTTTTATAGGATGCCAGTTTGTACCACCCTGGTGCCCCGTGCAATGCCTTGCACACCATTGTGTCCTCGAGAAGTGCCGGCTGAGTTCTGGCGTGATCGTTTTTCCAGCCAGGTGAGCGGTGCTCAGGGGACAGGTTTCACAGACAGACCTGTCTGCGTTCTTTTCAGCTCCCTCAGCCCATGTGTTCACTCAGGGCTGCGCTCAGGGGTCCCTTCTGTATCTCTGCATCTCTCGGTACCTTCCCTCACGGCAGCTAGAACATTGCAAAATGCGGGGAGCCTCTGCAGAGCGCCCCAGGAACAGCGTCTGTGCACCCCTGAGAAGGCTGTGAGGACTGGAGAGGACCTAAGAGGTTTTGGTTCATTACGTTCTGTTCAGTTGAGCCATCGGGGCTATTTCTTCTTTGGACCTTTATGCTTTCCTGCCAAACATAAAGCTACTCCAGCCATTTGCGTTCACGTTGGGGAACTGCAGAGAGCAACACGATGAATCTTTTCACAGAAAACGGTTGTTTTTCCCCTCTGGTGTCTTTCTGCAAGGAATTTCATTAGGTGCCGGTGCCGATTTGTTTTCCAAATTTATCATGGACGGCAAGCAGAGGGGGCCTCACAGCCTGGCTGGACTCCAAGTGAGAGCTAATATTTTGAGCAGGAAAGATGACACGACACATCCCTGAGCTGCAATTTTGGTTTCTCCTTCTGTTTCAAAACACAATTGTTTAAATCACTCTCATCTTAATCATAATTCTCCGTTCACAAACATGTGCCACTTGTATTTCACAAAGTATGGTTTTAGATCTTAAATGTCATTCTGGTGTTGCCAAATCTGTGGGTTATCACCTTTGATTAAGGCAGAGGACTCTGGTTAAGTGAGTTAACAGTTGACTTAACCTAGTGAGCCGAAAAAGCAAACAGAAAGCCCATGGACTAATTGTTATTCTCTCTTGTTGAAATCAGCTGTCATCGAATCTTTAGCCAGTACACAGCACCGATAAGTACATTCACTTTGTGGGATGGAGTTATTTATCCTTGGAACTCTGTATTTTTACTGACTTGATTACTTTCAGACTCTGAAATAAGGAATGTCAGAGTCTCATTTATGAGCATCTGAGAACAAATGAGGATCTCAATTTATTTAATTTCTTGTGTCAGGATCTACACTGTAAGTAGATAGCCCTAGAGAACCCCCCATGTCCCCAACCCCGTGCCTCTCGTGGAGGTTCTTGGTTGCTCAGACCCTTGTTACTGTGGACACTGTCTCTCTCCTGGCACACACATGCGTGCACGTACACACACACACACACACACACCCTCACCCTCTATCCCTGTCTATAGAACCTTTCCTGCTCATCTCTCTCTTCAACTAACTTCCTCTCTCGGGCGATTCATTCTTTGTGGACTCTGATCTCTGCTTCAGCCCTCAAGGGTGCTAATAGTTTCATTTACTTTTCATCCTCCCAAGTCACATATTTCTTCAAATCTAAGACATCATCGATTGAAAGACATTCCATTAGTTTGTGTGCTGTTAAGGGAAAAAACAATTATAATTGCAAGGATCCAGAGATTTAAATGTACGTCCTGATTTAGAGACGTCTGCAGATGACACAATGTGAGCCTGAGAATCAATGGCAGGTGGTATCTGAATTTGGAAGGGAGCCTTCTAGAAGCAGTGCCTTAGTGACGGCAATGCTGGAGCGTCAGGCAGCATGGAGGTTGGTAGAGAGAGAAGTTGGAGTCAGGTGGTGCTTTTGTGGCCACACACCAAGCCTCACCATGTAGTAAGCGGCCTATTTCCTCGGTAGGGTGACTGCTGTGTGTAACAAACAACAAAATAAAACATACGCAAAACCACATAAATAAAGGAGCAGACCTGCCTGCAGGAAAGTCCCCCAGGTTCTGTCACACTGCCTGAGTCTCATGGGTGGGAGAAGGCAGAGGAAGCCTCGTCACACGGGGCATTCTGAGAGGGGCCCACAGGCAGTCTCTCTGCCTCAGCATCTGGTTTTCGTTTTGCTGACCTCCAGCCCAGGGCCTCAGTGACCTAGGTCTGTGACTTTCCGGCTTCGTGCTCAGTGCCGTAGCCTCTCAGGTGAGAAGAGGAGAAAAACAAGGGCCCCTGGGCTTCAATCGAACATCTCCACTTTGATCTGTCTTGGATATTGGGTGCCTGTGATTTCCCATTAAAAGAAGAGCAGAGTTCCCCTGCTGAAAGAAAGCTTGGACATCACTACAGAAATGAACCCTACAGTCTCTTGTACTAAAATTCTCGGATTTATTATTGCACTCCCAAAAGCCATATGATCCAGAGAAACACTAAACTGTTTCTCCCTAGTAGCATCGAGACGAGAAGGCTCTTAGTAGGCTGCTGTGACAGTACCCCAACTGGGAAGAACCCAGACATTCATTTCTCACAGTCCTGGAAGCCCGGGATCAGGGTGCCGGCACGATCAGGTTCTGGTTAAGGCTCTTCTGGGTCGCAGACTGCCATGTCCTTGTATCTGCAAAAAGAGGGCGAGAGACACCTTGGTTCCTTTGTCATCTGTAACAGGAAGGATATGGTTATTGATTGTTCGCGAATGCACGTATCGATTCACTTCTCCCAAAGTGAGCTCTCTCCCACCTGCCTTGAGACCCTTGGGCTCCCTCAGAACTCTCAGAAGGGGCTGGGAGTCAAGGTCAGTCTTACGCAGGATAGGAGACTGCCTGCTCAAAGTCACCAGGAAAACCCTCCTACTCCAAAGAAACCTACGTCACGTTCTCTCTGATGCCCGAAGGCCCAATTTCAAGCCGTGGCCCTGATTTAAATATAGACGTGCTCAGGAAGTGCATTTTACAAGTTTCCCTGAAAGAAGATTCTGGAATGTAAGTCGTAGTGTTCCAAGTACCAAATCCCTGCATAAGGCTTCTACGGAAAGCCAGTTGGCACGAATACTGCAGGCTCTTAAGAAAGGCACACACCCGTTGACCTAGTAATTCTACTCCTGTGCGAAAATTGGTCTGAACATCGAGCGGGCTGTGTACACAAGAGCGTTTACGTGGAACCCTTCATAATGGTGTCACTTTGGAAACCACTCTGTGAAGCGTGCGGACAATGTCAGGTCAACACGAGCGTATCCGCCCCATCAAAGGGTACCCTTCCTGACAGGTGAGCGTTAGGGAGGTCTGCAATAACATGATGAAGGTGTTTACGTTGTAAAAGCGAAAGCCACCCTGCATAGGCCGGCTTTATCTCCGCCATGTAACCGTGAGTCCGTACACCCGTGAAATAGAGTGAGGCCCAATAAATGCGGCCGGCAACCGAGCGTTGCTTGGCGGGGATTGAAGGAGCTCTTAAAATCATTTTCCTGTCGTTGGTATTTTCGAAACGTGAGATGGCCCTGCAATGCTTCTGTAATGCGCTGTGCTGTGAAACACGAGGCATCTAAGTCTGTGCGCAGGGCCGGGGGAGGCCTCTGGGCCCGGGTGCCCAGCGCAACTCCCGGGCGTGGGTGGGGGTCTCTGTTGAGTGGCAGCTACCGGCGCAGGCGCCCTCGCGAGGAAGCCCAGGGCGGGGAGCAGGGCCGGGGGCAGGGCTGGCACTCTCAGCAGGAGGACCCTCTGTTCTTCCTGCTTGGTGGCCTTGGTCTGCGCTCCTGGCCACAGGCCTTGGGCTCTCTGCAAAGCGCGGGGCTCTGTGGCTGAAACCTCGGTGGCCTCCATAGCGCGGAGCCTAATCCACGTGTCCCTGGGCGCTGCGCCAGCTGCACAGTCAAACCAACCTGGGGCAACTGGGCTGCCTCCTCGGAGCCCCAGGACCTTGGCTTCTGCATCTGTACGAGAAGTCCATGGGAGGTTTGGGCGCACACATCACAGCACCCAGTCCGGGCTGCCAGTCAAAGGGGCGTTTCCAGATGAGCCCTGTTGGGGACAGTGCATTGGCAGCACTTGTGGCACCGGGCAGGGGACACTGTGGGCTCTCCAAAGGGATCCCAAATCCCTTTAATCCAGAATAAGGATGGTGCTTCAGGGTTGCTAAAAGGATTAAGCGAGATTACATCTACAGGGGTTAGTCAGCCCCATGGCTGATGCTGAAAGAAATCATCATCTCAGCCGCCCCTGCCCTGCACAACTGTGTGTGTGTGCCCTGGCTCCCCGGTGGGATTCCTCGGCTGGCAGCTGGAGTTAGTAGGGTGTTGTGGGAACTGAGAACATGCACGTAAACAACCTGCAGTTATTTAGGTCTTGGGGAATGGGAGCACTTCCTCCTTCATGGCCAGGATCTACAAGCTGCACCGCTGGAGACACACACCCTTGGCACACTCGCACTGCGTAGGGGGGCAGGTGGGCAGAGACAAGGCAGACGCTGCGTGGGAAAAGAGAGCCAGGCTGAACCAGGGCCCTTGCAGCGTGCCTGCCCTCTGCCCTGCCTGCTGTGTGCACTTGCTACACCCCTCAGTTCCCTCACTTGGTCTCTGAGGTCAAGAGCACAGGGGCAGCATGCACCAGCAGTGTCCTTAAAAGCCAGCAGGCAAAGGTCCTGTAACCTCAGGTGCGTGAGGCCCCCCAAGTTACACGTAGCTTCTTGGACACAACCAAGTGAGGGCCCCCCCCCCGGATGGTCCCTCCTCCTCTCAGTCAATCAGACTTTATGGAGCCTGAGAGCAAAGAAAATGCGCACGTCTTTGTTCCACTGTCCAAATGAGAGGAGTTTCACTTGCGCTGAAAGTGCAGTGCAGTCCCAGCTACATTTATAGAGGCCTTTGTCTTTGCATTCATCGTACCACCCTCCATTTGACCTATTAGAAAACCAAGACTCAGACACTGAGGGACTCGTTGGAGGTCACGGCCAGAAGGCAGCAGAGCCAGAACATGCATTTAGGCTGGTCTTGACTCTGAATAGTGTGCTCTCAACAACTCCGCTACTCGACATATTACACCCATATTTTCTGCTTTAAATAAAAGGCTTTCTGTAGGTTAATTTGCAGGGCCTCCAGGAAAGCATTTTGCAGAATGTTCTCCCCCACCCTGCAAAGCCAGGCTTCTCTGCCAACCTTTTATTCGTTGCAAGCACATAATAGATGCACGCTGAATTTGTGAGCTCAGCACCGTGCTGAGCAGGCTTTGACTGGGGAGTTCAGCCTCAAGCCCCCTGCTGCCCAGCCAAACCCTCAGAGCTCAATCCAGGGGTGCAAGGACGTCAGCTCTGTGCAGTGGTGATATATGAGATATATATACACACACACATATATATATATGATACACGATCTATATATGATATTATATGATATGATCTGATAAGGCCTCGTTGGGTCGTGCCTCTTTTCCATCCACCTGTTGTATTGAATGCACGTCCCCTTCCCCCACAACTTACTGGGACATGCTGCCCCACGCTTTCACCTTTACGTGGCTCCAGGTGTTGGATTTATTTTTTTTTTAAGCTCTGCAGCAGACGTGTGGCTGTGAGTCAGGGGCATGGACGTGCGTGCTCGCCTGTGTGTGAAGCCCTGCCTCGGCTCCAGCTAAAAATGTGAGGCGGCCGGCCTGTCGGGAATTGAGGGCTGACAGCACGGGCTTGCATTTCTGGGTCTGCGAAGAGTTATCTGTCCCCCAAAGCCCGGGGGTTAGGAGCAGGGCCAGCCGTGGGAGATGTGTCCCAAGAGAAATGCTGATGAGGGAGGGCTGACCTTGAGGAGACAGGGAGCGCGCCCCACAGCCTGGAATGTTCTCAGCCTTGGGGCTTAAACAAAAACTGTATTCAGAGAGCAAGCGCTGTGGGGAGAACAAACCCTGTCTGTGTCTGGGCTTTGTCTTGGGGACTTATCAAGGTGAGCCCTCACGCGGTGGGGCACTGGATATTGAATTTAGAGCGAGGCCCAGCTGGCAGACCAGGGCCCGGGTAATCCTCCCCGCCATCTCTCATTAGCAGGCTCCAGAGCCCGCAGGGTCTTGAGGGCCAGGCCGAGGTGAGATAAGGCGCTGGCCTCCTCTGTTCACTGACTGAGGCTGCAGAGTGGCCCTGGAGCGGGAGGAGAGCCGTGGGCGGGGACACAGCCAATCAACAAAGGCTTATCAGAGGCTCCGAGGTCGTCCTAGAGGGAGGGAGATATCTGATGGGCCCCTTTCCGCTGAGGGCCTTAGAGAAGAAACTGTCGGGCCTCCTATCTCACTCGGGAAAGCCGCTTCTCCCAGTCCTCAGTTCACAGGTCTGAGCCCTGGCGCAGCGACTTTCAAACGGTGGGTCATGACCCCTTAGTAGCTTGTGAAATTCATTTACTGGGTCACACCCAGCATTAAAAAAAGAATAGAATCGACTGTCCAGGCACAGGAGACATAATAAAGGTCCATGCTGTTTCAGTTATACGGATGAAATTCATTCTTACTGGTGGTTGTAGTAACAAGAAATGGAAAGGCTCTGGTTTTGAGGCTGTACCTGTCTATACCAAGCGTGTCCAACCGGCAGCCTGTGGGCCACATGCAGCCCAGGGTGGCTTCGAATGTGGCCCAACACAGCTTCGTAAACTTTCTTAAACCACGACAAAAATTATGCATGGACGGTTTTTGTTTTGTTTTGTTTTGTTTTGGCTCATCAGCTATCGTTATTGTGGGGGTGTTTTCTGTGTGGCCCAAGACGATTCTTCTTCCAGTGTTGCCCAGGGAAGCCCAAAGGTTAGACACATCTGGATCGCTTCCTCACTACGTGCACCAGGAGCCCTGGGCCGATCTAGTTTAGACACGAAGGCCATTATTATCATCTCACGTACAAGGGTGTCCAGTGGTAGGGCAGGCCCCGGGTCGTTGATACCGGATCCATCATGACCCCTCAGATGCTGAACCTTCTTGGTGGGTTTTAGCCTCAGGCTAGTGGCAGGATGGCTGCAGGAGTGCCATGTCACACCCAGAGGACGTCCATGGAGAGGAGAGACGGACTCCTCTTATGTCTCTGAAGAGTGAGGTAGTCTTTTCTAGAAGCCCTCTGTCTGATTTCTCTAGCTTAGCAGAGAACTGGTCACAACTCTAGTGCACAGAATGGGAGAAGATACTTGCAAGGTCTAAAACTAACGAGGGACTAATACCTAGAACACATAAGAAATCCCGACAAATCAGGAAAAAGACGGCAACCCCAATAGAAAATTTGGCAAAAGATAGGAACATGCAATTTATAGAAGAGCTCACCCTAACAGCTGACAAACCTACGACAAAATACTCAAGATGATGATTAATCACCAAAGAAATAGGAATTTAACTGAGACTCGACACCCTTTAGATGAACAGTTGGACCGCCGGGTAATTCCGGCTGCTGGCGGGTGGGGTGGGGGGACTCGGGAACCCCCACACCCCACTGGGGGAGCGCGGGCTGTGCAGCCATTCCGGGCAGCGGTCTGGTCCTCTCGGTCACATGATGTGTGTACACGTCCCCCGTGGCCAGCAGTCCCGTTCCCAGGGAAGTCCTCCCCGCGGAGACGCGTGTGTGATGTGCTGGAGGGGGACTGTCACAACCCTGGTGTCCGTCACCGACAGAAAGCAGAGGTCAAACCACCAGCAAAGCACCAAGCGGCAGTTACAGGGGACAGATTAGAAGTACCCATGGTGACGTGGGCGGACCTTCAAAACACAGTGTTTTTGTTTAAAAAAAAAACAAAACAAACTACTTGGAGATGATGAGTTTTTTATAAAAGGTCACTTTCTGTTGGAGGCACATACCGACGTATTTCTGGGCAAAATGATGCACTGTCTGGAGTTTGTCTCCAAGTACCTGGAAGAAAACACGAGCATTGCCCCGGGGAGGTGGGGCCGAGGGGTGGGGGGAGGGGCGGGTGTTCGCAGGCACGGGGGTGGGGGGGTGGGGGGGCTGCACAGCGCCCACCTGCACTTCCCATGCCCCAGGCTTGGTGCGGCTGCTCCCGGGGCGTCTCCAGCGCCGGACGGCTCCTCTTCCGGCGTCTCGGCATCCCAGACCTGCCCTGGGCACCGTCGTGCCCACCAGGGCCGGGGACCGCGTGTGGTGCCCTGCTCATCGCCGGCGGGAGGTGCCGGGCCCACGGCGCCGGGCGGCTCCCTAAAACCTGTTGAATGAAAAATAACAGCCTCGTTTTAGTTCGCACAACAGCTCTCTGAAGGGGGAGCTGGTGCTTTCCCCACCTGAGCCACACGGACGTGGAGACTCAGAGAGGTTAAGGAGCTGGCCCAACGTCACACAGCTCCAGCTTGGCGGAGCCAGGACCCAGTCGGAGCGTCCTCCGTGAGAACCGGTGCTCTCAGTCACGGACCGTGCTGCCTGCTGGGGGGTCGGGGCCCCGGGGGGGAGGGGAGGCGCGCCCACTTTGAGGCCATCGGCGGGTCCTCCCAAACCAAGACGCGGTGATGCAGGTAGGTGACAAGGAAACGGTGTGACAGGAAGAGACGGGAACAGCCAAAGACAGCTGCAGGGCCCAGCGGTGACCGCGATGGGATCGGCAGCATCTGAGCTGCGGGGCTGAGATGGTAGGCTGAGGCCCAGCCCCGAGGCGAGTCTCTTATTACCAGTTTTTGGGGTGGGGGCGGACTTGCCCCCTTAGGGGACTTTTGACAACATCAGGAAGGAGAAGGGGTGACTTAACGGCATCTGGTGGGTAGGGGCCAGGGATGCTACGTGCATCTCTTGTGATTGCACAGGACAGCTCCCCACAGGGACCATCCAAGAGGGCACCAGCGCCAAGGCTGAGGCCTAACCTGCAAGGGGGGCGGGACCGGTGCCCCCCGGCTTGGCGCAGTCCTCCTCGCTCAGCCCGGAAGTCCCAAGGACTCGGCAGAGGACATCGTCACGAGGAGCCCGATGGGTCGCTGAGCCTGCTGCCCTCGCTCCCTGGTCCTAACGGTGGGCAGGTTAACGCTTCACAGCCGGCTGCTGGAGTGCAGCACGTGGCGGTGCCCCCGGTGCAGACGCTGCAGCCTCGGCCCATGTCCCGCCACGAGCGCCGCCCGCCGGCGAGCACAGCTCCTGCAGGCCGAGCAAGCGCAGGAGCTGGTGGAGAGCCAGCTGTCACACACCGTCCAGCCTTCCCCGGTCTCTCTGGTCACACAAACACCCACCGAACCGACGTGTTAGCACCGCGCACCTTGGCTTTTCCCTCGCGCCGTGGCTCTCCGAGGTGGCCTCCCTCTAGCAGCTGGGGACCCCGGCCCCCCTGTCCTGTGCTTGCCTTGCGCTGGGGCACCGGCTCTCAAACTGTGCATGCAGCAGACTCGGGGGGACAGCTGGGCGGGGCTCCGGTCCGGCAGGTCTGCGGGGGAGCCCTGACAAGCCCTGACCTTGGCCGCACCCTGGAGCCACCTGCACAGCTGTGACAACTCGATGGCTGGGCCCCACTTCCTGAGATCCCGGCTGGTTTGGTCTCGAGGTGGCCTGGGCCCGAGGATGCACACCCCCTGCCTGGGCCTCAGTGTCCCTTCCTCCAGCTGGCCGGGGGCTGAGACGGAGCGGAGGACTGTGTGGGGACGGGCTTATGGGCCAGGCTCGGAAGCGGTCTGGATAGCAGGTCGGCTCACGTCCCATCGCGTCACGGCTCCTCCCGGGAGGTTGGAAGTGGGGTCCCGCCCTGTGCTCAGGAGAAAGCGGGGGGCACTGTTGAGCTGCTGTCAGGCCTCCCTCCTGTCGGCCACTTTGGGACAAGTACGTCAGGATGGGTGCCCGCATGTGCGAACCCACACTTTGGGGAGGCTGGGTGAGTGGGGGTCCCTGGCTCCAGGGTGAGAATGTGGAGGCAAAAACTACCAGGGTGACATGGGGGGTTTTTGTGTCCCCAGAGGGAGGCAGCTTGGTGTGGAGGAGAAGGGCAGGCTTGCAGCCTCTGTGCTCCCTCCCTCAGCACCCCCTCATCTCCCCTCCCGTAGAGCAGGGGTGCCGTCGTTTTCCGTGTGTAAGACGCCCCTACTCTTCTAACCCCACATTAAGAAACCCTCTCAACTGCTTGCTCCCGTGTATAAGACGACCCCCAATTTTTGGTCTAACAACTTGAGATGAAACTATCACCTCATACAAGGACAAGTACGGGAATCTGTGTCTCTGCTTCTTCGTGGGGTTCGATGACGTGAGCAGAGAGCCCCAAAGACAGCGCCGAAGGCGTACAGTGCGAGTTCGTGCAGGCCGGCTCCCCCCGCCTCGGACGGCGCGCCCTGCGGACAGCAGGGATGGGGGGTGGAGCGGGCGACCCGCGGGGACCGGGCACGTCTCCTGGCTCACGCGTGTGCGGTGGGGCGTGGCGCTTGGAGTTGTGCTGCGATGTGGGCGAGGACGCCCCACACAGAAGCCTCTCGTAGTGCAGGGTGACACGACGTTTCCGGGGCAATGCTCAGTTGGCAGTAATGTCCGTCGTTTCTGAAAAACGTGAGACCTCGCGACCAAGTGCCCCCCTCCCTAAAGCGTTGTGCGTTCCTGCGCGCAGGTGCCCAGGGCGCAAAGGGAGGGGCCCCCGCCTTCGCCACCGGAGGGCCTGCAGGGCGTGAGGGACCGTCACCCTCCGGCCCGCGGCCTGGAGCACACACACACGCTGCTGCGAGCCTCACCCAGCTCCCCAGTTACGCAGGTGGCACTTGGTCACCCAGCGAGCATGTGCTTAACTTCCAAGAAACTTCCCACGATCTTACGTTTGACACCAACTCTAACCTTCCCTGTCGTTGTTTTATGAAAACACCGCCCTCCCCCGGCTCTGGGCCCGAACTTTCTGCCAGGACACTAACAGGCCCCTTGCGCTGGCTTCTGCACCAGGGCCAGAGCCTGGGCTCTGAGCTCAACTGTCTGGGTTCGAGGAGACTTGCTTACCTCTGCCGCTACGAGCTGGGTGACTTTGGGCAAGTTACCGTGCGTCTCTGAGCCTCCGTCGTTTTCGCCTGTGAAGTGCTTGTAGTTTAGGGACATTGCCTTGGCACCAGGGGCTATTTCTATGATGTGGGGATGCCAAGGGTACTCTCCAGGGTTTGTCTTTGCGGGGCACTTGGCTGAGACGTGCGCGTGTGGGGGTGGGTACAGAATGTGAGCTACCTTTCCATGAACCCTTGGGAAGAGTCAGGCCCTGGGCCGAGCCCTCTCCACATTCCACTTCATTTCACCTTCTTCACCCTTACACGGTAGGGGTGGTCACTGCCTCCGTCTCGCAGACAGAGAGGCTTGGAGAAAGCAAGTCCCTTGTCCAGACATCCAGGGCTCTCTGCACACACGGTGGGGGTCCGCCTGCAGGGGGGCGGGGAGCAGACCCACCGAACAGCCTTGCCCTCCCTTCCTAACTACACGGGGTCATGGGCAAGGCCCTTTGTGTCTTTGCCTTTCTCTCTCTTCTCTCTCTCTGGTACATTAAATGATTTTATTTTTGTTTATGGAAGTATAATTGACGCATGACATTATGCTAGTTTCAAGGTACAATATGACCCAGTATTTGTATACGTTGCAAAATAACCATCACAGGAAGCGTAATCACCACCTGTCACCACCCGCAGTTAGAAATGTTTTCTTTTGATGACATCTTAGCCTCTCGCAAATATGCAGCGCATATATTAACTGCAGCCCCCATGTCGCACATCACATCCCAGGACTGACTGGCTTTATAACGGCAAGCTTGTACCTTTTGATCCCCTTCACCTGGTTTGCTCAATCCCAGCCTCCCTCCCCCACCCCAGGCAACCACTAACCCGTGGTCCTCTGATCTGTAAGCGCAGCTTTGTGGGTGGTTGGGTTTGGATTCCGCATGTAAGTGAGATCCTGTGGTGGTGGTCTTCCACTTCGGACTTCACTTAGCACACCCTCAAGTCCATCCATGTCGTTCCGCGTGGTGAGATTTCCTTTTTCATGGCTGAATAATAATCGTGTGTGAGTGTGAGTGCAGGCGAGAGGGAGAATGAATGGCTGGGAATGGGACTTGGGTTGTTTCCATGGTTTGGCTGTTGTAAATAATGCTGCAATGCATGTGGGGGTGGCGTATTTCCCCAGTGAGTGTCTCTTTTATATTCTTTAGATAAATACCCAGAAGTGGAATTGCTGGATCACAGGGTAGTTCTATTTTTAATCTTTTGAGCCATCTCCCTACCGTTTTCTATAGTGGCTGTACCACGTTACAGTCCCACCAGCAGTGCACAGAGGTCCCTTTTCTCCATATCCTTGCTAATATTTATGTACTGGTCTGTGCTAAATACTTAATACTGGTCTGATGTGTCATTTAAGGCTAGTCTTTCCTTGCTGAATTTTTGTCTGTCTGATCCATCCATTGATGAAAAGTGGGTGGGGTATTATAATTCCCTAGAATTACTATATTGCTCTTTCTCTCTTTGAGTTTGTTAATATTTGCTTTATACTTAGATGTTTATGTGCATCTAGTTTGTGCATCTTAGATGTTTATGTTGTATCATCTAGTTGGGTTAACCCCTTTATCATTATATAATGCTCTTGTCTCTTTACAGTCATTTGTTTCAAAGTTTATTTTATCTGATACAAGTAGAGCTACCCAAGTTTCTTGGTGTTAATTTGCATGGAATAACTGTTTTCATCTCTTCACTTTGAGTCTGTGTGTATAGTTACAATTGAAGTGAATGTCTTGTAGGCTGCACATAGACGGGTCTTTGTGGGTGTGTTTTATCCATTCAGCCATTCAATGTCTTTTCATCAGGGAAATTTAGTCCATATACATTTAAAGTGATTATTCATCGATACGTACTTACTGACATTGTGTTGTTTTTTTGGCTGTTCTGTAGTTTCTCTGTTCCTTTGTTCTCTTGCTCTCTGTGATGCGATTTTTTTTTTTTTTTTTAGTGGTATGCTTAAGATTCCTTTCTTTTAACTGTTTGTGTATCTATTATAGGCTTTTGCTTGTGGTTCTCAGGAAGCTTACATTTAACAACTTATATCAGTCCATTTTAAGTGGATAGTAAGCTAAGTTGGAATATATTCTAAAGCTGTACATTTTTACTCTCCCCCTCCCACACTGTCTTTGATGTCACATTGTATATCTTTTATCTTGTGTATCCCTTAACTAATTATTATAGTCAGTCACTTTTACTACTTTTTTTTAACCTTTTTCATACCAGCTTTAGAAGTGATTAATCCACTACCTTTACATTAGACTGTTCTAAATTTTACTATGTATCTATCTTAACCAGGGAGATTTACACTTTCATGTGATTAGCACCCTTTGTTGTCAGCTTAAACAAAGGTTGTTGACATTTATTGTAAGGCCAGTTTAGTGGTGGTGAATTCCCTAGCTTTTGCTTGCCTGGAAAATTCTCTCTCATTTAGTTCTGAACATTGAGTTTGCTGGGTAGAGTATTCTTGGTTAAAAAGTAATTTTCTTCCAACACTTTGAATGTATCATGCGACTCCCTCCTGGCTTAAAACATTTCTGCTGAAAAGTCTGCTGATAGGCTTATGGAGATAACAAATTGTTTTTCTCTTGCTACTTTTAATTTCTCTTCCTCTCTTTTAACATTTGATATTTTAATTATCACGGTGTCTTGGTGTGGGTAAGCGAATCCCAGTGCACGAACCCTTTATGGGCCGTTTCTTAGTTCATTATAGCCTTGTGGGTCTGGTGGACATGAACCCCATCAGTTTTTAAAGCTAGATGTTGTGGGGGCTCATCTCTCAGGCACAGGTACCCAATGTGGGGTTCAAACTCTGGGCTCGTCAGGGAGAAGCAGAGATGTGAGTGCCCACCTGACCGTGGGTCGCTGCGCTGGGGGTGGCGTTTACGGTGAGATTGTGTCTCAGCCTTTCCTACTTGCTTCGATGTGGGCTTTTCTTGCCTGCTATGTAGGAGGTGATAGCTGTCAGTGGTTTTTCCAGAGAAAACTGTTCCATACATAGCTGTAGATCTGGTATGTCTACGGCGGGAGGTGAGCTCAGGGCCTTCCTACATCACCGTCTTTAACGGGAGCCCCCCTTTCTCGTTATGTAGGGGGTGTCGGCTCTAATGCTAAAGGCTGACTTCTTTTTTTCAGGCACAGAGCTGAGCACCAGGGATACAATGGAAAAGAACGGACCAGTTGCCGGACCTCATGGAGCTTTACAGGTTAGCAGGGAAAACGGGTATTAAATTATATAATGTGGTGGTAATATAGAATTGTGAGGTCTATGCAGAGGTGGAGTACTCATCAACTACCTAACAGACCCCAGCCTAGCTGGGGGGCGGGAAAGGTCTCATGTGAGGTCATTTAAGGTCCAGGATAGGGATTCAAAACCTCTGGAACCCAGGCGGGTCCCAGACCACAAGCCCCTTGCCTTGTCTAGGGCCCTCTGCCTTTTGCCTGGCTGCCCCCTTGGGCTCCTAATTCCATGCACGAACCATGCTTCACACACTCTGATTTCCAAATGCCAAGTCGTGAGGAAGAGGGAGAGGCCCTAACTCAGGCCACTGGCGGCTTGTGCATAGATTTCCCTTGGGTGAAGTGTCAGCCCTGATTCCAAAAAACAGACACAGGGTGAGGGCAACATGTTAAAATACGGCTGCTTGAGCAGCAGCAGAAGAGCCTGGTAATAAGCATTCATTCATTCATTCATTCATTCATTCATTCATTCTGCAAGCGCTGATGGTGCCAGATGCTGGGGAGGGTGTGGCAGGTCCGTGTGCTCAGGAAGTCTAGTTCCTGGGTCGGGAAATGCACCCACAAACAGAGGCCCGAGTGCTACAGGAAGGTGTGCAAAAGTGAGGGCTTGCTGAGCCTTTCCCGAGGAGGAAAGACCTGAATGGGATCCATGCGGTGAGTCCATCAGCCAGAATGCAGCTTGGGCCAAGGTGGGGAGGCTGGCAGAACAAGGCCAAGGGCACCAGGTGGGATGGCAGGGGAAGCAAACAGCATGTGTACAGCCCGTTCGGACAGGAGTTTGAAGGGCTGAGCAGAGATGGGTCCACGTGCTGGGGTCGGGGTGCAGAGGCAGCACAGTGGAGCTGGGAGTAGGATGGTGGTGCGCAGGTTCTGATGCGTGTCACCTGGATGGCTCGTCCAGACAGCTGGCTGGGTCCCGCCCTGGAGTTTCTAATGCAGGAGGTCTGAATTAGGTGCATGTCTAAGCTCCCAGGTGGTGCTGGCCCAGAGCAAATGCTTCGAGAATCATTGGATTAGAGGCAGGCAGCAATTTGGACAGTCCCAGAGGCTCATGTGGATGACCAGGCATGAAAGGGCCGTGGCGGGAGCCAGGAGGGTTTATGGAGCCCCAGCCACTGGGCCTCCGTGTAATCCCACTTAATCCTTTTAACAGCTCTGAAAGCTCTGAAATATCATCCTTATCCGGGAGTGAATGAAGCACCAACAGGCTCCATGTCTGTGCCCAGGCCCCGTCAGTCAGAGTGACAGGGCCACTGTCATGTGTCCGGGCTGTGAAGGCATACAGCCTGTGTTCTCAGCGACCACACTGGAACCACTAGTGATGGGTGGCGGGGGCCACACCAGGGTAAGGGCAGGAAGTCTCACGTGACTTCCACATTTCTGACTTGGGCGACAGACATCTCAAGCACGTCCATTTTGAGGGACCACAAACTCAGGCTCACGCGTCACTGGGGTGAAGACTGGTGTGGCGTGGGATCTTTGTGAACGAACACAGGAGACGAGTGGATTCATGGGGCGGGGGGCTCAGGAGACAGTTGGGTTGGAGTCGGAAAGCATCGCGGAGGGGGTGTTACATTGTGACACCCCAGAAAGAATATGAGCAGGTAGAGGGGTGGGGACTTCCCTGAGGGAACTCCCAGGCCAGGAGCAGGTGACGTGGGCAGAGATGACAGCGGGATGACACCGCACCCGGCTTCAGGGAGCGTGTGACAGAGGCACAGGCACTGCCGAGGACAAGGCAGAGCCCACGGGCCGTAACCACCTGCGGGGTCCGGGGTGTGTCCGACCAGGACAGTGTCGGTGGGCTCGTGCTAATGGGGGCCGGAAGGAGTGACTGGGAGGTGAGCCACAGGGGAGGAAGCGGTGTTGACTCTTCTCAGAAGCTTGTCTGTGAAAGTGAGCGCTAGACGCGGTGAGGAGCCAGTGAGAACGCTGCACGTGGCCGGCAAGAGCTCAGCCCCCACCCGCCGAGGTGGCAGAAGGGCTCCGTCGCACCTCTGTGGGGTACACGCAGTAGGAGCTGGGGCCAGTATTCAGGAGCTTTTTCTGCAATTGTTCTAGAGTGATCCTGAGCTACTACTGGCGGGGCTCAGGTTTGCATTTGCACGGACAGAGGTGGGAACGAGCCGAGGCAGCACGTCAGCTGCTTCTGGAGAGATGGGAACGAGCCGCCTCGCCTGTTAGGCTGGGCTTGTGTACCTGCTTTCCTAGATCGCAGGTTTGGCTGTGGAGCTTTTCATTCAAAGGACCGTCCAAGGGAACCAGGCAGGAGTGTTCCGGTGGGAAGAGGGCGAAGGCTAGGGCTGCTGAGGGCTATCCCAGGCATGCCCAGGAAGCTATCTGGGGTCATCTCCAGAGTCTACGGTCTCAGGCTGCTGCAAATTCCTTTAAGGGAATGCCTGTGACCTTAATCACAGTTACGTGTTCATGGTCAGCTCTTAGGGCTAACAGAAAAGGCGGGGAGGGGAGGCAGGGCAGACCTCTGACAAGGCTGAAAGCCTTCGCACATGGGGGGTGGGAGGAGCCTCATTCCTGGCATCCGGGTCAGTGAGGACCCGATCGCCACAGCCCTCCATCCGAGGTCTTAGTGGGTTCGACTGAAGTCACAGAACACTGGGCCTCCCAGCTGGATGGGACGGGGGTCAGTGGCTGGCAGTATGTGGGGACTGCCCGTCCCCCTGCAGCTCCTCGGGAGACTCCTATGGCAGACTGTGACCGCCATGTGGTGCTGGCGGGTAAGGACTTGTCTGCTGGGAGCAGGGGCCGTAGGTGGCCCACGGTACTGGGGAGGCTGTGTAGAGTGACCCTTTGAAAGCAGAAGGTCCTCCTCCCACTTGGTCCTGAAGCACCTTATGAAATGGAGATTTTGACGCTAAATTAGGAGGAAGCTGTGAGGGAGGGGAATAAGCCCACGCAGTCGGAGTCACCTGGAGAGCTCGTTAACACCCACCCCGCTCTGGCCCAAGTGCTGACAAGTCCTCAGGCGACAGCTGCAGGGCCCGACCGCCAGACACAGGCCCCCGAAAGAGGAGGGCACGAGACCAGGTCCGTTATAATAGCCATCTTTATTTGTAAAAATCCAGATATAAAATGTATTCTTTCAGTCTTTCCGAGTTTTCCTTTTTACAAAAACAAAAAGGCACGTAAAAACCTTCCCCACTGTCCTTCCCACAGACGATGTTTGTCAGGCAGCCCTCCCCCCCACCCCCCCCATAGAGCTACATGCTTCATTTGGGGACGTCGGGGTCCCCACACATGCTTCGGTGCTTTCCTACCAGGGTAGAGTTCCAAGACTGAAGTACACAGAGGGGGCGGGTGGGGGGCGCAGCGTGTGTGGCATGGTGCTCCGTGGCGTGCAGGAGGGGGGGTCTAATAGTAGGTCTCCTTCTCCACCCAGCCTGTGAGCGCAGCAGAGAGAGAGAGAGGCTACAGTGAGTCCTCCTCGTGCGGGGGGAAGTGGGAGCGGCCTAACACCCCAACTCCCCATGGAACCGCAACTGTGTATTCATCTGAATGTGTTTAAGAATGCCATGTTAACTGGAAAGATGAGATGGTTTAGGGTTCTGACAGTTTACTTGGTTGGTTCTAAAACCGTAATTGAGATCTGGGGACGGGCTGGTCCAGTGGCCTTACAGGAGGGGCCCGGACACCCCACAGCACACTAGCCATTCCCGCCGCCCAAACGAGTAACGCCCGTATCTTACCTCCAGGGCTTCGCCTGATGATGAGTTTTCTGACTTCGTCATACACGAAGATGAGGAGAGAGTAGGGGAAGGCACAGAACCACCAGGTAGGTCTGGAAGCGGAAAGCAGGTACCCTTTACACGTGAGCACAATTCAGCACGCCACCAGTGACCAGCCCGAAAGGGAACCAAACAGTCGTGGGAACCACTGAGCCCTCAGTACAGAGCACAAGCAGCTCAAAGACATTTGTCCCCTGAATCTGATCTGATCTGACAATAGAATTTGGGACTCAGCTATGTGTTCTGAGTGCCCAGGGATGGGGGCACGAAGAGGCTGAGCCCGCAGAGATCACAGGCCCCAGCCCATGGGCCGTGCCGCCTAGCTTCCCTCAGCAGTGAAAAGGCGTCCTCACTTGGGCACCAGGATAACTAAACCGCCTCCCAAATTGGGTAGAACCTGTCCAGAACAAGTTCTCTAGACACAGCTGCACACATGCAGGAGGGTGACAGCACTAAGGCAGTCAGCCCTGCAGGGCTATCAGGACTGCGGGGTGGGGAGAACGAGGAATTCCCCTACAGTGAGCTTGGATGGGGAGACTGACTTCACATCAAAGCTCGTGTTGCGTGGGTTCCATGTTCTCATTTACTCAGATCAGCTGCCTAACCTCTCAACCACAACCAGTTAGCAGATACCAAACACTCTTAGTGTGTTTAAAAAAGATGGTGGCACGATAAATCCTACAGATGGAAGTTAAGTTTTTATCAGAATGAGTCAGTCATACACGACTCTTATTGCTGGATACTTTCCGGACAGTCCTCGTAGAATCGACTGTAAAACCAGCAAGACAGACCCCAGAAGCCTCTAAAGTCGGCTGGACTGTGGGCCGACCTGAGTGCTCAACGCAGATCAGTGGTGAGCAGTGAGCAACCCAAGGCCCCAGGGCCCGGCATTGGTGGTGGCACGTACAAGCTCTGACAGTAGTAACTACTGACTGACACATGTCATGAGAGGAAAAGCCACTTTCACATGCTGTGGGCTGGAAGAGGACCGACTTACTTGAGGGGGTACATCCTTAGGGCGACACCCATTCCAGGGCAGTAGGACAGGAAGGCAGCGAGGGCCGTCTCCTCAAAGAGGCCGAATATTAAGATCTTGTTCCTAAAATCAAGGGGTAGAAGGTTTTGAAGAGTGCACACACAAGTACAAGTTCATCTCTGACTGCTCTGTCCAAGGGCAGGTCAATGGATTAGCTGTACTGAAGAAACCAAGGTCAGAGGAACGAGACCTAGGCAAACCACCTTGCCCCCCCAGTGTGCTCCAGACACTGGGCCAGGCGCTGGGGGCTGGGCTTTCTGACTACTCACTTCATCCCCTGCTGGAAGACCGAGTTCCTCCTGGTCTTACAGATGACCAGGTCGGCCCACTGCACCACCACGATGCTGACGAAGAAGGCGGTGTGGCAGGTGAACTCCACGATCTTCCTCTGCTCGTAGGTCTGGAACGCAGAGGGCAGGCGGCTGAGCCCGGGTCTGCGCCACCACCCTGCGCGGCCGGGGCTGCCCGCACGCACTCACCCACTGCTGCCCGTAGCTGTCCTCCACGTCGTTGATCCAGCGGTCGTCCCAGTCCATGCGGATGCCCAGCAGGTGAATCGGGAGGAAGCCGTTCTCGGCCAGAATCACGAAGTAAGTGAAGAAACCCCCCAGGGCCTGGATCATGCCTGAGAGGTGGGAAGAGGGGCGCTGGTGCGAGAGGCTGGCAGCTCTGACCCCAGGACGGAGTCTCTCGGGGCCTCGCTGAGGGCACAGTACTTGGGGGGAACTTTCTAACCTCCCGTTGTGTACGACACAGTGCCGGCCAGCGCGGAGGTAACGATCTTGGTACTCTCGGGACCCTCCTCCCCCAGACCCCACTCCTCTAAATTCCTCCACTCTAGACCTGGAAGTCTTCCCTTCCTTCTGTTCACAATTAGGGCTCCCCGCAACCGGTCAGTGATGCAGCCCACTCCTGGACCTCACCCGCAGGGGGTTCAGGGTCAAAGGGCATTTTCTGCAGCACCCCTCAGCTGGTCCTGCTCCACAGGTGGAACAGAAATCAAGCCCTGGGGGCAGGTCACCATTTGGTGGTGACCTGTTCTCCAAAGCTCAGGGAGGAGGAGGGGTCCCAGGTGCTCAGTGTAAAGAACCTATTAGTTCCCACAAAAAGGTAACCGGACGGCTAGCGACAGCTTTAAGCACACCCAGGCACGTCCCGTGTCTTGGGGGAAGAAGGCACCTGGCTGTGGCCCCCCACGCTGGCCGGCTCACCGATCTGCCCGTAGGCCATGCTGATGAGCCGCTCGTTCACGAGCTTGTCCGTCTTGGGGTTTCTGGGCTGCCGCTTCATGATGTCACTCTCAGCTTGCTCGTAAGCCAGGGAGATAGCAGGGACCTGGGACAAGAAGGGACTTCAGTTACCAAAAACTCTCCAACTGGCAAGCAGACCTCGTGAGCGAACCTGTTAGAACCCCCTTTTGCCTTCCGTGTTTTACACTGTGGGCGACCGAGGGCCCAGGGACAAGCCCCCACAATGTGCTCGGCAGGTGCGGGTAGCCGCCCTGCAGAAGGACGACCCTGAACTGGGTCACCGCTACCGGGAGCTGCTTGTCCTCACGGCATCACGTGGACCCCAGTGGTGAGCACGAATGTCGCCCCTTAGTGCGAGGGGCTGTGGACGCAGTGGCAGTCACTCACCATGTCCGTGCCCAAGTCAATGCACAGGATGGTGACGGTCCCCAGCGGTAGTGGAATGTTTGCAATAATAAATATCAGGAAGGGGGTAATCTCTGGAATGTTACTGGTCAGGGTGTAGGCAATGGATTTCTTCAAGTTATCGAAGATCAGACGACCTACGGGAAGCAAGACCGCCTTTACCACACATGCCCACGAGTGCACGGATTCTGGGGGACAGTGTCTGGGCAAGCATTAAAGGGAGCTCACCTTCTTCCACTCCAGTCACGATGGAGGCGAAGTTGTCATCTAGGAGAATCATGTCAGCAGCCTGCTTAGACACGTCGGAGCCAGCAATCCCCATGGCAACCCCAATATCAGCCTTCTTCAAGGCGGGAGAGTCATTGACACCATCGCCAGTTACAGCTACGATAGCGCCCTACAGGACGAGGGGGGAGGGGTGTGTGAAGCATCAGAGCCCGGAGGTGAGGTGCATGCCTCCCTGCATGTCTGATTACATTCCCTTCCCACAGGCGATGGGAGTCTCCAGAACCATCTCAGCCAAGAGCCGCACAGCCGCTACACCAACAGCAGAACCGAGGAGAGACAAGTTATTGCCCCCATCAAGGAGGGCCACGCAGTCCTAACGCTGGTGAGTGGCACTCTGGGAACCCCCATTCTCCTACACAACCTTGCCACCCATGGGGTCTTTTCAGAGTATGGGGTCAGAGTCTCCTGGCGTGTCACACTGCCTGTGAAGACACGAGGGCGCCTCTCTACTCCACATGACCAAGTCACACTTCTCTCTGTGCCTGGTGCACACGAAAAGTTGGGTCGTGTTTCCCACCACCCCCGCTTTCCTTGTGTTACTGGGACAGCGACCACTGGAGTCGGGGGCAGCCAGGAGCCCTGACTGCGTGCTGACCTGCCGCTGGCAGCCTTCCACGATGATGAGCTTCTGCTGCGGGGAGGTCCTGGCGAACACAATCTCGGTGTGGTACTTGAGAATGTCGTCCAGCTGCTCGGCGGTCATGTCCTTCAGATCGCTGCCGTGCACCACACAGGCCTTGGCATCTCTAGATGAGGACCAGAAAACACAAAGGTTGCCCACCCTGTCGCCAGTGTGACGCTCATCCCCAAGAGTCCTGGGATGCTTCTGTACTCTGCAGAACACTTTGTGAACACCACCAAGCCAGGGGTGTAACTTCCCCCATGCTATGAAAGCTAGTACCATACAGGGTACAAAGCATTTCTGTGAGCTCACGCAGGACTCACAACCGTGCCTGTCATCTTCCTGTCTTTATGAAAGCCATGTTGGAATAACAACAAGACCACGTTTTAGGCAGCAACAGAGCTGATGAAAGACCAAACCCTCCCCTAAAGTAGGATAAAGGGATCCTAAACCTTAAGAAAATATTAAAAAATATATCTTCATTATCTGTTATTGTCAAAATGTCCCGTTTTTGGACTGAACCACCTGGGCAAGTGTAGCTTCCCATTTTACACTGTTAGCGTGGAGCTGGAAATCCATGAGGCACTGGGGAGCACAGCCCAGGGGTTCATTAACAGTGTGAAATCGGAAGCCAGGCTGCTGTACGAGAAGCCCCGGGACCCCTGCTCTGCAAGGCGGGACCAACACCGACCTTAATGGGCTTCTGTGTCAAATGCTAGGTAGGACGGTGGACACCTGCTAAGCAGTGCTTACTAAGCATAGCTAAGGTCTGCCTCCTGGGGCAGTCGGGGCTGATCTGCACATTCAGGATAGACTATGCCATGGCTTCCTGCCTTACCTGGGGTTGACCTGGCTCACTGGGATATTGAGGCGGGCAGCAATGTCTTCTACAGTCTCGTTGCCCTCTGAGATGATGCCCACACCTTTGGCAATGGCCTTGGCTGTGATTGGATGGTCTCCAGTGACCATGATGACCTGCAACAAGAAATGGGAAAATTTATTGACTGCAGCTGCTAAGCAAACATCCCTAGGAGTCTTATATACACAGGCACGCAAAATAAATGTTAAGGATGATTCAGCTTGGAAAATCAAGAGAAAAGGAACGTAAAATGTAAAGCTGAAAAATATTCACTAGCCAAAAATATAAAACATGTTCACAGGAAACCAAGCCCATATACAGATTTTTACCTTGGCACATGATCACAGGGAATACAAAGTATCCTTGTATACAGTCATTTAAAAATACTCAAGTTTACCACACGAGCAAAAAAATGATAAAAATCTAATGCTAGTGGGACTGTAGGGTAAAGGTGCCCAATGTTGCTGGTCATCATCCTCTGAGTGGCCTCATTTTGAGGGAGAGCAGTATGTGACAAGAATTCAGAACTGTCACTCCTCTTTTCAACCCAGTGAATACACTGAGAAGAACATAATTTTTACAGAGCTTTATCAGGGCAGGATTACTCATGAGAATGAGAATGAGACACACCACACACCCACAACAAGGAAGATGAAGCACACAGTATCGGGACGCCTGAATAGTATCCCACAGCTCAAAAAAACAAAAAAAGGACAGGTACAGCACCCACCTAACATTCTCTTACCAATTTTTTTGCTCTTTTTTAACTTGCTTACATTTCCTTCCCCCGAAAAAGTTATTTTTAAAATCCCTGATCTGTTTACGTCAACAGTTTACTACCCTGGGTCTTTGCTGGTGGAAAGCAAAGCTGTGGAGAAGAGAGCCCTCCAGGTGAGAAGGCGAGCTGGCCGTGTGGCCCCCGAGAGGCACCGGCACGCAGAAGGGTGCCCCAGGCACTCCGGGGTGACACTGAGGGGCAGACGGACCCTACCTTAATTCCAGCGCTCCGACACTTGCCCACGGCGTCGGGGACGGCAGCCCTGGGTGGGTCGATCATGGAGATGAGCCCCACAAAGCAGAGGTTTTCCACAGGGAAGTTCACCTCATCCGTGTCAAACTGGAACCCTTCTGGGAACTGTTCGTCCGGCAGTAAGAGGTGGCAGAAGCCTGCAGGGACAGCAGAGAGCCCATGAGGCGTGTGACAGGGGCGGCCTGCTGTTCACACCGCCTACCTTCCGCTGAATACTTACTTTGGAATATTTTTAAAAGTCTAATTTTGCAGCAGAGTGAAGGTTTTAGTCAACATTCACGAATGACAGAGTCATTGAAAGAGGAAAAAGACATGCAAAAGACAACCCATCACCAAGCCTGCAGGGGAGAGGAACTCTTTTAACCTAGGGAAGGCTGAAGAGTGACACAGAATCTGAGCACAAGGTTCCAGACCTGCCCTGTCACTTAGATTTGGCAAGTCACTCCAAGACTTGTCTTGGCTGCCCTCTCTGGGGGAAAAAAAAAAAAAAAAAAGAAAATCGAGGCCACCTCTCTGCTCACTGTTCATTTAGCCAAGATACTAATAGATTCCCGAGTGCCAGCATTGTGAGCCATCTACTGCGAGGGCAAATGCAGATCACACACGGTCCGCCCAAGGGTTTAGCATCTAGTGTTATCACCAGTACAAGAATGGTGACTCTCAGGACATCCCTTTCCATGCTGTCCTGAGGTTACAACGTACTTTACAGTGGCAAAAGCACTCAGAGAAGGGAGTGGTCTTTCAGTTGCAGAGAGACCTAAGACACGTACGGGGCACAGGGATGCGGGTCTGTGACCCAAGCTAAGGAGAACAAGTGATGCATTTTTACCTGTCAACCTACAGCACGTGACACCTGCCGCTTCCCCAGTATACTCTGCAGTGGGTAAAAGCCCTTTCCACCCGCCGAGGCTGACGGAGCAGCAAGGACGTCTCTTTTGGGAGCTGAGGGCCTAAGTTTCCGAGTCAATGCACAACCCTCCCGTGTCAGCTGGGAAGTGGCTTTCCTCTAAAGGCCCTGGGAGCTCATTTTAATTTCATGACGTTTATAGACAGACCACAGACACAGCAACAAGGCTAGACAACAACACTCCTCTTCCCTATTTTTTTTTTTTTTTGACAAACAGAACTGACCCGCAGGAGACCAAAGGTCTACGTACGAGTCAGGAAGCGAAGCAGCAGGATTTCGCTGCCCACAGCCCAACACACGGAGCACTTTCTCCATTACCTGTTGTTTTCAAAACAACAGGGAGCCAACAAAGAAGTGGGAGGATTTCTCCAGAAGGACTTACATACAGGGAGGTTAATGAGGGCTTGGGCAGGGGTGTCCCACCTTTTGGCTTCCCTGGGCAACACTGGAAGAAGAATGGTCTTGGACCACACATAAAATACACTAACAATAGCTAATGAGGTAAAAAAAAAAAAAAAAGTTGCAAGAAAATCTCGTGTCTTAAGAAAGCTTATGCATTTGTGTTGGGCTGCGCTGACAGCTGTCTCGGGCTGATGAGCTTGCTTCCGATTCCAGAGCTTAGGGGGTGACCAGCTCTCCCACATACCTAACACTCGCTCCCCCAGGCCACCCAGCTCCAGGTAGGCGTTCTGGAAGGCGTCCTTCAGCTCCTCGTCCAGGGGCTGCTCCTTGCCGTGGAGCAGGATGGAGCTGCAGCGGTCCAGGATCCTTTCTGGGGCGCCTTTCATCACCAGCAGGTGCCGGGGCTCCGACGTGTTGGAGTTCTTGTGAATGGACAGCTGGAAAGAATCGGTCAAACCTAGTGAGCATGGACATCCTCACAGAAAGCAAAGCTCCCTAACTATTTAACACTGAGAGCCCTCATTTCAAAACATGTGCAATCACACATGCGTGCATTCCTGACACGTCTGCAAAATTTTTGTGAAGACAATTCAGGAAACAAAGGGATCGACACGCACTGTGCACCTACACCCTGAGCCAGCCCTCTGCCCACCCTATGCAAAGGGCCCAAATAACATCCTACAAGAGGTTTCACTTACCCTACTGATACTCAAATAAATTAGGACTTCCAAGTTAATGCTTTCCTAAGAACCTTGAGCAACTTTAGAAAAGCATTTAGGTGTGTGAAATTCCAAAAGGGGGATCAGTTTTTGCAGCTCAGCTCTCTTGCCCCGTCTCTGCCCTGCCGCCCACCCCGCCGGTCGCCCACCCCAGCAGACCTGGTACTTGTTGGTGGAGTTGAAGGGAATCTCGACGATTTTGGCGTAGCGCTCCCTCATCTCCTTCACAGACCCACAGCACAGCTCGATGCATTTTAAGAGGGCTGACTCAGAGGCATCACCTGCCACTGCCCGCTGCGAACACAGACACGGTCTGTTAATCACCCTGAAAATGCTTCACTGCAACACGGGACAAGTAACCTGGAATCTATTCCCGTCTCGCCACAAGGAGGAGAGGGTGGAAAAGAAAGGGGGGTTTCCTAGACCCCGCCCAATCCACAGCCCCTCAGATGCTAACTCCCACCCCCTCCCTTGCCAGCCCTGCCCCCTACCCACCCCAAACTGCCTTCTGGTAGTAGGGCACCTGAAGGTGTCACCTACCCTTGGGAAAAATGAAAACACCCCCTTCCAACCTACTTCGGCCTATTTTTCCTTTCCCTGTCGAAAAGCCTCAAAGCCAATGCTATTCCCATGTACACACTTCTGGTTACAGATCGGAAAACACCTTGTGAGAAAGGAAACATTTACAGCCCTGTTTCCTGCCCTACGGTTTAAAAGAAAGCGCCTCAGGTTTTCAGGACCGGGGACAAACTGTGTCAAGGGCAAAGGAGAGGACGTTATCGTGTAAACATCACTGTGCCAAAATACCTGGGCCCGAAGGATGTGAACTGGAAGCTATTATCAGCTCTCACAGTAACAGTTAAAACCCACATTCGTGGAGCACACACATTGTCTTTCGTGTGACTGACTTTCAGTGACACACACGTATCTGGACACATTAAAAACATTTTGAGCTGTGAACATTGTAGAACTTAGACCCACCGCAAGGCTGCATGCACAGATGAACAAGTTAACGCTCACGTACAAGTACAGCGGCCCCGGTTAGTAAGAAAGGTGGCCGGGCTTGCTAAGAAACATGAAATCAATGGGATCGTTGAAACGAAGGCCTGTTAGTAAAGCAGAAGAGGGCTGCCGCAGGCCTTTGGGGGTGAGGGACAGAACAATGCCATTAACACAGCCCCAACTCCAGAAATACTTAGAAGTGACACCTCCAGCTATCTCGCTGGGGCTTTTAAATCAGGAAGGGTTGGATGCTCTCAGCATCTCTGTGCTGAGAGCCTAGAGAACGTGAGGAAAAGCAGGGAGCAGGCATCTCAAGTTGTATCCTAACACGTTAACACCCTGCTCGAATCAACATTAGTCCAAGGACCAGACAATGTCCTTTAGAGGAGAAAGCTTTATCTGCATAACAGAAGCACCTTGGTTCTACCTCTGCTGCTTTCTCTTTGGCAACTGGGTTTCCACCCAGAGCTACCACAGACAGCCTGGCTGACAGCAAGGGAGCCCTGGCACCTCCCTGGGCTCTTCCTCATCCTCTAGGCCTTCGTCCAGCTCGTGGCCTTCCCGAGACTGTCTTCACCGGGCAATGCAGCAAGGTCTCATTTCAAATTGCAGGTGCCCTCCGTGAGGCTGAGCTTATTTTCTTATCATTAGCATGCAAGCTCAGAATGAGGAAAAGAACAGCTAAGCTATTTTAAGAAAATGCATGGCTTCAGGGATTTACTGGAGTCTTCTGTCTTCCTAACATGCACATGTGATTATCGAGTCCCACAAGTAGCCCTCACTGTCCTCAAGGTTAGGTGACTGCAAGAAAGTCAGAGCAGAAAGGGGGTTTCCACCAGTTGATCCCCATTAACTGTCGATCCCCTTTTCTCCAACCTGTATGGACCACTGGCACTGTAAGCACTTGGAGAGCCAGGGCAACTGAGTTACACACAGCGAAGCATCACAGGGACCATCAATGAGTAATTATTTACAGACCACAAAGGTGACGTGCTGTTTGAAATCAACACTCACGTGACGGTCCTGGTGGGGTAGCTACCTACCCCACGGCAGCCTAAGGCCTGGCAGGAAGTCCCGCGCTTACCTTCAGGATAGGCAGGTTGTCCTGGTTAGCCTGAAACACGGCCCTGTTACAAAGACCTGCGATTCTGGACAGCGCGAGCCAGGTGGCCGAAGACTTGTCGAACGAGACACCTGACGGCGGCAAGAGGACAGGACAGGGACGTGATGCATTAACTCTGTATTCAAGTCCCATAAACACGCAAAGGATACATGTCGTTTCCCAATCTGAAACTAATCTAGGTTTCGGGCATTTTTCGACCACGTCTGCATGGTCAATTCAAAAAAAAAAAAAAAAAAAAAAAAAAACAAAACAAAACCAAAAAACGCTGACACCCACAACCTTAACTGACTCTTGACCGAGTGATTTCGAAGAGGCAGTGTGACAGCTGTGGCTCAGGGGTGGGGTGGGCCCTCGTCTTACCGCTCTGGTTCTCCGTCGTGTCGGCCTCGTGGATTTGATTGTCAAACCACATGTGGGCCACCGTCATCCGGTTCTGAGTCAGAGTTCCAGTTTTGTCCGAGCAGATGGTGGACGTGGACCCTAAGGTCTCCACAGCCTCCAGGTTCTTCACTAAGCAGTTCTTCCGGGCCATGCGCTTGGCAGTAAGGGTCAGACAGACCTAAGGGACGGCAGGAGTTACTTCAACCCCCACCAGGCTCGAGTTCTATACAAACCCCGGCTACACCTCGACACGGAAGGAATCTGTCCACAATTAACTGCCCAACCTCCCGTGGAGTCTGGAGAAATACTAATGCTAACATGTATATGGGGCTTTCCCTTCCCCCCAAATAAGCAGTATCATTAAGAAAAGTGAAAATAGCCAGGATTAGGCACATTTCATTTCCCCCGCTCACCCCCAAGTTCTCCTTTCTGCTGTTCTGGATCATGTGACCATGTACAAGCAAGGTTTATGCTTTGGGTCACAATTCTCCGTGTAACACCACGCTGAGTTCCTCCCACTGTCTAATCTACCACGTGGCTCTTAAGTCACTCTCTACCAACAAGTGTGATAAAATGTAAGTCGGAGGCCCCTCGGGCCGGGGGAGGGGATGAGTCTCGCCCTCATGCGAGCTGACCTGAGTCAACCCTGAGTGCACACGGCTGTCCCCGAGTCTCTCACCGTGACGGTGGCCAGCAAACCTTCTGGCACGTTGGCTACAATGATGCCGATGAGGAAGATGACAGCCTCGAGCCAGGTGTACTCGAGGATCAGCGACAGAATGAAGAACGACACCCCGAGAAACACGGCCACCCCCGTGATGATGCGGATGAAGTGCTCGATTTCGGCAGCGATGGGGGTCTGGCCGCCTTCCAGCCCAGACGCCAGCGTGGCAATTCTGCCCATCACAGTGCGGTCCCCAGTGTACACGACAATGCCCCGGGCCGTGCCTGAAAACAGAGGAAATTGCACCAAATCCTATCAAAGAAGCCACAGAATTTGCACAATCACCTGGCGTAGTTAAAGGGGCAGAAATACACATTTTTGAGGGCCAGTTCTTTGGTGCTACACAGTTTGTTTCAAACCACAGGGACTGCGGCTAAGGGCTTTCTATCCATTAGCAGGAAGCCATTCCAAACTCCTGCCCACAGAAGGGCCACGCTGGGGTGGAGGCGAGAACCCACCACGAGGCCTCCTGGGTTCCCTGCCAGCAAGGGAACCACTTCTGCTCTGTGCCCGACTGCCGTGGTCAGAAGGGAATCAATACGACGAGGAGTCAGGTCTGTGGCTTTTTTGGTTTTTGTTGCTAAATGACCAAGACAGATGCCGCGCCGACCAACGCCTGAGAGGGGTCTGTCTACCTTCAACGCAGTTGGTGGAAAAGAAGGCGATATTCCTCGTCTCCAGCGGGTTCTCGTTTGTGAAATCGGGAGACCGGGTCTGCGGTTCCGATTCGCCCGTGAGCGAGGAGTTATCCACCTGTCACGCACACACACAAGAAGGCGCCGTGGGAACCCTGGCCTCGTCACAGGCCCAGACGGCGTGCTGCAGCACTCTGCCCCCCCGGTGGCCCTACCTTGCAGCCGTTGGCAGAGATGATTCGGAGATCAGCAGGGATCCGGTCCCCGCCTTTCACCTCCACCAGATCCCCGACGACGACTTCTTCTGCGTTTATGCTCATTTTTTCACCGTTGCGAATGACCAGGGCTTGCTTTGGGAGCAGAAGACAGTTTACACCGTTACCTCAGATAAAGATGGGGGTCAGCACCAAGGTGTTGTCAAAGCAAGAAAAGCCAAGCTACCCAGTGACCCCTAATTCTCGTCGTCTGCACGTGTAACAAAGACACTCATTTTTATCTGCACTAACAAAGACACTATCGATCCTTTCATTTTATTAAGTTCCAAAAGCGCGGTTCACAGCTATCTAGGACGTAGTCCTCTCGTCCCTATTTGTGTTTGCACAGAGGGGAGACGGTCACTGTGTGGGGAGTATTGGGTGGGAGGTAACGACACCCCTCCCTCCTCCTCCTCCTGGTGGAGACACAGAATTCTTGGAAAACCTAAACTTCACTCTAGTTCACATTCCTGGGGCGGTCAAGTCACCTCACGGGGAAGGACAGAGCCGCAGGTACCTGAGGAACCATGTTTTTGAAGGACTCCATGATCTTTGAACTTTTAGCTTCTTGATAGTAGGAGAAACAGCCAGTGATGATGACGACGGCAGACAGCACCACACCGAGATATAGCTGGGAGGGGACAGAGAGGTCAGGGGCACGGTTAGGCGCGCAGGGCTGAGTCAGGGGCTGGAAACGGGCGGCTCACTTTTAATGGCGTAGAAGAGATTTCTAACACAGAGGTCTAGGCTTGAGAAATACAGACCTCGTGTCTTCGTATCTATCTTCCTAGGACTGTATACACTGGAGGGTCAGGAAGAGAGTCACACGGATATGGTCACTAACTTGGTAAGACTTCTGGATGTGTTCTAGATGAATCCGTTTTTGCTACTTTATTATTGTAAAACCAAGGTATTTTCAGAACAACCTGTGATTTGTGAAAAATGGCTACCAAACACTTCCGTGCAACGCACCAGTGTTCAAAGCTGTGCTCTGTCGCCTGGGGAATGGCAGCTGGGCCTGGGTCACGGCCCGAGCAGAGGGGCCTGTTCAGACGCTGTGTGTGTGGTGTGGCCGTCCAGCCTGCAAGAGCACCCAGGGCAGGAGGAAAAGATGGGCCCTGAAGGCAACAGGTGCTGCCACTACATTTCCCTGGGTTGAAAGCCCACTCAGAAACTAGTGGTAGTTGAGCTGACAGATGGGAGGGGTTTAGGGGGCTGGCTGTGAAAGGGGAAGGGATGAAGCAGCACCAATTGGTAGTTACGACACAGTCACAGGGATGTAGAGTACAGCATAGGGAATGCAGTCAGCAATACCGTAATAACTGTGTGTGGTGCCAGGTGGGCACTAGACTT
>PVJL010002463.1:0-136366 GCA_004026885.1 Lyroderma lyra | reverse complement strand
GCATTGAGAGTGCCAAAGCCTAGCCACTACACCACCAGGGAACCCCCCCAAAATAAAAATTTTTAAAAAGAAAGTAAGTGGGTGGCAAAGACAGAGCGCATATTGAGAACTACCTAACTCACATTATCGTTTTGAGGTTCCTCTTCTGTGGCAGCCTGGATGCTGTAAGCCAAGAAGCAAAGAATCGCTCCAATCCACAGTAACATTGAGAAGCCCCCGAACAGCTGCCGACAGAATTTGACCCATTCGGGGGTGGTGGGAGGGGGCGTGAGGGCGTTGGGCCCGTCGCGGGCGAGGATCTCGGCAGCTCGAGCAGTGGTTAAGCCCTGAGAAGCAGAGGAACATCAATAAGACAAACTGCCCCGGTCCCTACGAGGTCATGTCACCACCTGATAGCTGGAAAGCTGCCACAGAGGATTCAGGAGGGAACATTCCCCCAAAGGTAAAACCGGCCAAATTCTGACGACCCCCTCGCTGTGCAGGCGACAGCCCAAAGTCTCGCAGGGAACACACACCCAGAATGAAATTCCTTCTAAAAAGTGATCCATGGACAAATCGGAATCCAGTCTGCTCTCTTCTAATGCTTAGATAAGGGATTCATGCTAACATCCGTTTTTACTTTACAAAGATATCCATTTTAACTGATTCAGTTTTGCAAATTAAGAGCTTGAAATTTTCTGTGTATTGACTCTGTGGCGGGGGCAGGGGTCCTCTATAAACATCAAAGGAGAAAAAAAAATCTGTTGGACTCTATTACTGGGTCAACAGCCAAGTTTTAGGTACAGAACTTTATATTTTGGATAAAAATTAAAACAATTATCTGGCAGAGAAGAGGTCATATATGTGCATAACTAACCTACCTCTAAGACACCTGTCAATTAAGAAGTATTTAGTGGAAAAGTCCACTCTTTTTCCTAATGGGGCTTAGAACCAGATTCACCAACAGCAGACAGTGGACAAAAGGCTCCTGTTAGAAGGGGGTAAATGGGATGACTTTCACACAATCAAAATACCAAGTCGGGGGGGGGGGGCGGGGGAAGATATCACATTTTCGCCCAAAGTGCTCATGTTTTTTAATATTTGAGTTAGCTAGGGAGTGTGGGGAAAGCAAACTCTGACAGTGAAGGAAAACAGGGACGTATTTAGGACGCCCCCACTCTCCTCTGACTCAAGTTCAGTGATGCGACCCTGGGCCGAACCCACCAGACGTCTGGGTACGCTCTGCATGTCGGGCATGGACTCCAGAACTTCAAGTGAACTTGTTCAGTCCTCACGATAACCCTTCTTGGGTATCTTTGATCCCGTTTTACAAGTAAGGAAACAGACCCACGGCACCTGAGGAACTGACTTGGGGTCACAGAAAACACACTTCCCCGGAATCTCCCAACCGAAGTGAGGTGACCTGTGCAACGCGCTCGGAGACTGCCCGACAGGAACTGCCAGCGGGGCCTCAGAGTCAAGGCCGCCTCTCGGAGCTCAGGGCACCCGGGCGGGCAGGCCTGCTTGAACTCCTTAATAACTGATTGAAACAATGGTTCCGTATTAGCCAAGATTCCAGCCACTCCCCAGAATACATAGTGGTTGTCCAGAAATCACAAGCTCCACCCCCACTGCTTACCTGTATACCATCCACAGTAACTTTAATATCAAAATCCCCTCAATAGCAAGGACAGACAAGGCACACCGTACTGAAAGCTCTCTCTGGCTTGTGTAAAAAGCAAGTCTGGGATAAACAATGGAATAACCAAGGTTCTGACACACTGCAGTGCGCGTGCTGCTCAAGTACGAAACTCTGAACTGTTGGAAGGTTCAACTCAATGTAACAGGTAGCAGAATAGAGGGGAGATCTGTCATTGAAAGGCCAGAGAATGAGCGTAGTTTTGGGGCCATCCAATTTCCCATCCTGGTGCTCCCACTTACTGGAGCATAAAATGGGGAAGATAATGTCTTCTGTCAGAGTTCCGGGGGAAACAAAATACAAAACACGCATAAAAAGCCATAACTCTGTGCATGTCACAGAGCAGGTACTCAGACGGTGGCTGTCACTACTCACCTCCAGATACCCCTGAACTTAGGCCTGGACATGGGGGAAAATGGGGTACGAGATTAGGATTTTGTGCACAAGGTTTCAAATGAAAACTTACTCGGCTCAAGTCTGTCCCATATTTGCGATGAAGTTCATCAAGGCTAAGTTTATGGTCATCCTAAGTGAGGAAAAACAGAAACAAAGAGATGATGAAACACTGCTGCATAAAAAAAAAAAATTAAAAAAAAAAAAAAAAAAAAGGCTTTTAGAAAAGCACCAGTGTCACTCATCACTATCAAGACAGATGGGTCTTCACTCCACAGAGAACCTCATCTGGGTGGGCTAGCAAAGCCTCCCTGACCTTTTCTGATGGCCCAGCAGGCTCTGGACAGGGGGCATCTGCCCACAGCCAACGCGGCTGTGGAGTTCCCGGGGCGTAATCCAGAAACACGGAAAAGCACAGGCCCTCCGATCTCCACCACACTCCTGTGGACCTGTGGCTACGCAGTGGTTGCTAACCTCTTCCGCCCCTGTGGCAGCTTTTAAAATGCACATTTCCCATACCCACCTGGACAATTCAGTAAGGTCTGCACAAGTGCAATGATGACTTTACTCTTAAAATAAAGCAAGTCTCTGCCTGGAGGCCTGGGGTGGGGGTAAACCATGTACTCAATGGCTGTATTAAAGATACAAGGGACTTTCAAGGAGAACAGAAAGCAACCATCCTCCCAGTACTTACCATGGACACTTCTTTCTTCAGCTCATCCATGTCCCTCTCTTTCTTGGCCTTTTTTTTGTTGCCATGCTCTGACACGGCCGCGGGCTCATATTTATCACGTCCGACCTGCAGGAGGAGGTGGGAAAGGTGTGCTTGTGAACTACGGACAGCGCTTCAACACTGAAGGTCTGGGGGCAGGGCACTTCCGCCGGTTTTAGGACAGCCATCCTTCTGGACAGTCACCGGGAGGATGCTCATGGAAATACACCTACGTGCTTGCGCCACAGACTAAGCAAAGCCATTTATTATTAACGCTGCCATCTGCACGCACCTCAGGGCATTAAGACGAGGGGGAAAAGACGAGACAGGCCTCAGGAAGGCGCTGCCAGCCACCTCCATTTGGGGTGAAGAGGGCGAGAGCTGTGTTGTCAACATCTCTATACCTTCCCCACGGCAAGAAGGAAAGACCACCTTCACATTACTAACTGAGAGCACTTATGTCTCTGCCTTCGGACTCAAGACGGATCTGACTTAAAAACCTGGGCTCTGTGTCTCCTTGGGCAAACACAGTTCCAGTGCTTTTCTTCTCTAGCATTGAGACAATACCGCTCATCTCATTTAGTGTTTCTGAGGACTAACAATACATGTAGATACTAGTTACTTTTTATTTAGGCGATTAGCTTTGCAAAGACTGCACGACATACCAAATTTAAGGATTTTTAGGGCTCACATAAGAACACCGACCTTTTCATGTTCTCATTTAGAGAAAAAAAAGTCAGCCTAAGAGTCCTTAAAACTGTAAGTGACAGACACAAAGAGCAGTCCCCACCTCAATCTGCAGCCTGAAAAGAACCCCTCCCCCACCCTCCCCAAACCCAAGTCCCTGGAAATGTGTTGACATAAGCAGGATGGAGGAAACGCATGTGCATTATCACAGAATTCGCAGGATCCACCTACGCCACTTGAAAACTGCAACAATTTTGAGAGACAATGTTGATTCTATAGTTTAAATTTAGATTGTTCCACTCCCCTACCCTGTTTAAAATGCTTGTGCTTATCTACACAAAGCCTGAACTTGGTGCTGCTACAGAGCTCAGCTCGCGGAGAAGAGGCCTCCACTCCCCACCCCACCAACTGCCTCCCACAGTAACTACCACCCGGGCAGGGCACAGGAAGGCGGGATCTGTAACCTCCTTAAAATGACCTGTTGTGCTATTACCATTATTGTGTCTCTCCTTTACTCATTTCTAACTCTCAGGAGGGCATGACCAGCTACTAAAACAGTAAGGAGGAAGGTGTGTCCAGATTACGATTTTTACTGTGCAGGCAATCCAATTTTAAAATATCAGCGCATGGGCGTGCTTCAGTCCTAGCTGATATGCAGGTGCAAAGTAAATGCAACAGTCACGTGAATGGTAGGAGACCCTCCGAACACGCTGCAGAGAAACCCTACCCCTAAGGGGCTGGTGCCGCCCACATGTTCAGGCAGGAGTAACATCAGCCTTCTGTGGTCACTCCCGTATTCCTCGACCAATATTTCCCTCCAACAGAGAGTGGAGTTCTTTAGTTTCTGTGTTATCTGCTAAGAATGAAGCAGGTCTAAAGATAGCCAGCATTCCTGACATTCCCTCAACAAGCACACCAGGAAGGGCCTCTGCGTGCACAGCCCGATGCCAGCTGAAGGCAGACAGACAGAGAGGACTCGAGGAGCCTTCTAAGGGGCGTCTCCTCCTTACGCTTCACGGCAAAGCACAACCCTTCAAAGCCGTTTTAGACACTGACGAGGATCTCTAACAGACTTCTGTGGCCAGTTGATGCTGATTTTTAAAACAACAGCTCACAAATTCTCTTTGAGTATCATGAAGCCATATTTGATTGGAATATATGAAAATCAGAGCATCTGTATGCTCTGATCGCTCTCAGACTTTCAACATTTTCCACCCCACAAAGGGCAGAGGAGGGAATTACTGAGGCAGCTGGGCCTCAGTTACCGATGCTGAAGTCAGCGGGGACCCCGCGTGCCCAGAACCCTCCCCGTCTTCAACTCGGGCCACGTAAGGCAGTTTTGTTTTTTAAAAAATGAGGACACGTGTGAAAGAGACGCTGAGGAAGTATGAACACGAGAGCTTTCCCTCCCTCCCCGGTGTTCACGTTTCGCACGAGGCAACGTCTGTGCAGCCGACCAAGCAGCTTTTACAACTTCTCTCCGAGGGGACCCACTGCTTATCGTGATGGAAACCAAATATTACTTAAGTTCCCATCAGCCTCAATCATTACAGTTTCAAAAAAAAAAAAAATCTGTGTGTGGGGTGGGGGGTGCGGGGTGCGACAAGGGGACAATGCCAAACGCGGGGAAGAAAGCGTTTGCTTTCGTTTCTTTTAAACGCATTTTTGGAAAAACAAAGGTCATGGCAAGGGGCACTGGTAAGTACGGTCTCCCCGACCCACTACAAGGGCACTGGGCACGTGAGTCCTGCTTTCTCCATTAGAAAATTCAGATCTGGGGGTGACCCATGCACGCCCACCATGCTCCACGCAACGGCACCTCTTTGTAAAGGGAAGGTCCAAGGGGAGCGCCTCATTACTGGTCCGCCCTTTCTCAAAAGGGCCACTTGTGAAAATGAACTTGGGTTCTGTTTTTTTTTTCCCTCTAGTCTAATTCAGGAAGTGGGAGGTCACAACAAGGGCAGGGGATTGCCCAGTGTGACACAGTTTAAAATGTGTCATTACTTCATCCTCTACCTCTTCCCAGGGATTCCATCTGCTCAAAGATTCCTACCCCAAGTTCTGCTGCCACTGGATCTAGGTAGAGGGAAAAGGTGGCTCAGGAGATGGGAAAAGAAGATTCCTGACAGGAGGGACCAAGGTCAAGGCAGGTAAGCAGGTTCAGTCACTGCACACCCCAACAATGAGTGAGGAGGCACCCCCGAGACCTTCTGGAGATGCTCCTTCCTCTTCCTCAGCCATTACCGATTCCAAGGGGGTGGAGTGGGGACCAGGTTTGACAGGTACAGAAGACTACGACGGAACCCAGATTAACCAAGGGGCTGCCATCAGCTCCGAAAACAAGACACCTGGAAACGGCACCGATCCCCAAGCCCTCACACACACACTTTGGACCTGCAGGCAGCTGAATGGGCCAGAGAAATGGCACCTCTTAGCCCAATATGGCACATTCCACCTTAGCAGGGGGTTTGGGGGGACGGTCTCTGGTCCCACCTGTTGTCTAGAGACAGCAGGAGGAGGGGCTGCACCTTTCCTCTATGTGAAAGGTAGGGGAGGCTCCCCAGTCTTCCTGGGATCCTGTATGAAATCACTATCACACAACTGTCTCTGTAAAGCACTACACAAAGGTTTATTGTTATAACTGGGTTTTAAATGAACATATGAATTACTGCCATTCCTCACTGTGAAAACTCCTCTGAAACCTTAAAACAAACAAACAAACAAAAAACCCCCAAAACAACCTCGCTTTGGGTATTTTTAATTTCATCTCATCAAAGTTTAAATAATACGTAAGAAATTATCAAACCCAGTTCATTAAACCTCCAATTGCTCCTAAGTGACTAAGTGGTTTAGTTTTCATAAAGGGGCTTTGGCTAGGGCAACCCCAAACCAGCTGCCAGTCTGAGAGACATCAGATTAAGTAACTGGCACAAGGACTGAAGCAGCCCCCAGGAAGGCTGACCGCTCCTCAGCTGGTACCCAGCAGCCCAGGCAGGAAGTTGTACACCGGCTGCAGCTGACGGAGAAGGCAGCAGAGGCCCTAGCACGACGTCACGTGTGCTCACACAAAACCACCATGGCACCTGCGAAGCATCACAAGCATCCCGTGGAGGGTAAAAACCGGAGCTAATCCCCAAAGAGCTCTGGGGCGCCGCCCTCCCCAGAGGGGAAAGCCCCATCCTCCAACAGATCCCAAAGCGGACGCTCTTACTACCAGGCCCCCAAAGACAAAGCACAGGCACTGAGAACCAGCTTTTCCGATAAAACCAACAGAAAGTTTCTAACAGTTGGTACTAAATGGCGTTTGAGTAAAACCAGAACTCATTAGTGTTCAGATATAATTCACTGTGAAGTCACAAAGGAAATAAGGAATGAGGTCTATTGGCCCAAATTCCCTTGGCTCGGGAGAAATTTTTCCAGAGAAAACGTGTGGGGTGGGGGTGGGGGGTGCGCGCTCCTCCCTGACAGAATTTGCTACTCCAAACATCAGTCAAATACATGTGGGGGGACTTCTTGTGGATTCCTGACAACAGACTTCAGCACAAGTAACGAGATGAGTCAGTCACACGCAAACAACAGTCTCTCCGACTCCAGCCAAAGAACACACTTCCCCTCAGACACTCAATTCACGGCAACGTGAGAAAAAGTTCAAACCTGCCTTGGTTACGAGTCTCCTTTTCCAAAAATATAAAAAGCAAGGAGAGCTTAAAAAAAAAAAAAATAGTGGATTAAAAAAAAAAATCCTACTTCACGTTATCACTTACTGGACGTGCACTTTGAGCGTAGCCCAGAACTGGACAGCTCTGGCAGGGACGGGGACACCTTCTGCCCAGTGCTTTGCTGTCCACTCTGATTACCGCGAGCCCATCTGATGGGACACTCGGGTTTCTTCTTCTGGCCTGCTGGCTGGCGCAGAGCCCTGGGCAGCTAGATGAAGGCGCCCGAGCACCAATGTTCACACTGCTCCCCATCACAGGGGGCTGAGGAGTCCATTTTATTTCGCAAGACTTCCCACCAAGACTTTAAAAATGCAAAGTCCTTTACTTGAAAAGTGAAAGTAGATGAAAACTTGATGTTTGCTACTAAATAGGAGGTCAGCTGTGTCAATGCACACGTCGACTGGGCCATCCTCTGGCGAGTAATTATAGTATTTCCTCAGTTAAATGTGAGTATTTCAGGTGCAAGAGGTACTGCTCCCCGGTTTTGAAAGGGCTTAATTTTAAGACTTACAGATGACAGCCTAGTTTGCTTATGAAGATGTGACATCTCGGTGCTCATTACTTGGTGAGGCCCCACAACACCCACACTCATGTGGGCCCTACACACACTCCCAACGGGACAGGGCTGGGCTCCCCTGGACCTCGGGGACTCCTCTACCCAAGGGCGGGGTTTGTTGTTTGTCTTTTGACCTTTTTGTTTTTAAATGAAGAAATAAATTGTATTTACTTATCCATACAAAAATCCTTCGAAAATTTCATTAAAGCCTCTTCTTCCTCATCCTTGAGTTTAAGAACATATGCTACGTTGGACAGAAACTCACGAAACTGTTACTTCGCTGCTGAAGCAATCAGAAAATAAAGGTTTAGAAGGATTCTGGGATGGAGCACGGATGCCTACCAAGTCTATCGTGCTTTATAAAGTTGAATCTCTTCATTTTTACATGCAATTGAGGAGTCACACTTCAGAGTTTCAGCCCTCACCTGGATAAACATTTCCTTGGATTTTTAACACCCTCCCCCCTTTCTTTGGTGGTCAGGTTTAGCCCATGCAATGCGCCTCTCTGGGTTATAATGCAGACCTCCCCCCTTTTCTTACCCTTTTACCCAAAGGTGAGTCCCTGGCGTGTTACAAACTTACTGACAGAGAACACTGCAAATGAACAAACAAGTTACCAAACGAGGACACACCCACAGGACAGGGCACAGAAAGGACCCAGAGCGGGGGGAGCTGTCACAGGCACACACACGGCACACTGAACCGGCAAAAGGTGTGATGAACCCCAACCCTCTCCTCTGCCCCCAGTTCCTCCTCTGATCACAGCAGCTGCGGGCGGCCAGGCCTGCCTGGGCACCCTTCCACTCGGAGGACTCCGCCTCACAGTGCTTTCAGTCTAAAGTACTAACTTTATAGCAGCCAGAAAAGATTTAGTCACATTTTCAAGTGCAGCTCCAAAAGGGCAGCTGATAATGTCACCATACAACCAGGGTTTCTGCTGACAAGTGTATCCCTTGTGCAAACTTCACCTGAACCTTTCCTTTTCCCCTGCTCCTCTTCAAGTCACTACCCATTAGCTATGAGTTACCTTCTAGGTAACCAAGTTAATATTCAAATAAAGGGGACCAGCAGTGAAGGACCTGGTGACATCCCCCAGCCCCAATCTTTTGTAAACTTGAGGACACAGAGCTAAAGTGTTGTGAGTGGTAAGCCTAGCTGCGGATTCCAGCCAAGTCACTGGCAAAAACACCCAAAATGAAAAGGAAAAAAAAAAGAAAAAGACAAAATCCTATTTCATCCAGGAATGATTCAGCTGTTCTTTCATTCTCCTACCACAAGCTTAGGAACATTTTTAAGAAGAAACAAAAATCACCTGAAATACCATCAAAACCTAGGTGCCCAAAGAGGAGGGGAAGAAATTAAACGACCTTAAAAATGAGCTGCCAGCACAGGCTTCCTGGTTAACCAATTATCAGCAGAGCTTTAGTCATCTCTCCACCCACATTTTAATCCCCATGTGGAAAAATCCCAACATTTCAGCGAAAATATCCTTCTGAACATTTGGACTATCACGGTAAGTCACTGGGGACAAAAAAAAGGGTAACTTGATCCCAGGAGAATCATCGCCAACACCCACTCCCCCTTAATGTTCAAGTTCTCAGAGTATCCACGATACTAACTACAACCCAGCCAATGAGCAGTATTATCCTCCTGTATTAAGCAGCTGTAATTCAGCCTTGTGTTTGCTAGCCTCTAGACGTTTCATTACGACCCATAAAGCATCCACAACGAGGTATACGATTTTACCACTTCTCTGTGTGCGTGTGGTTACAAAAGACACACACAGATACATGGACATAATTACTCAAATCTCTCTCTGCTCCATTAATTCAATATCACAGACACTCCAGTTTCACCTGAAGAATGACTTCAGAGTTCTGCACGTAAGGCAATGCTACAGAGGGAGGGAGTGTTCAGGCTGGGGAGGCCACAGGCTGTTCAGGAATCAGGGACATCTGGTGTGTCATTAAGCAACCATTTGACCTTGAGCAAGTCACTTCACCTTCCTAGGCCTCGGGGACATATCTTTGATCTCTATAACCTCCCAGATCAGTCATGTTCTGCTCAGGAAATAAACTTTTTTTTTTTTTTTTTAATTTGAGGAAGAGAGGGAGGAATGAGCCTTGGAGAGCTTGTTTAGAAGAATGACCGAGGGGTTTGATGGTGTGGCACAAGCACAGGCCACTAACCCAGTTTCCGTCGTGGGGAGTGACAGACTGGCACCCGGTTCTTGGCCTTCAGCTACTTGACCTGGGCCAGCCCATCTTGTGCTTTTAAAAGATACAAGTTGTGCATTTCCCACTTCGCTCTACGGGTCGTCGTCCACGCCTTTCAAGACCCATTTAGAGTCAGGATGCACCCTCCATCTTCTTCATCGCTCCCCGCACAGCGAGGAGCCTTAGGAACATTCACAGACCTACTAAGTGCAGGCCCATTGCAAGTCCTGGAGATTAGGGAGCGGATTCTCTCCTAACATTCTCACCGCCTCTCTTATCCCACGAATTGATACTTTTGGGGTTGCTGTGTATAAACTTTTCTCAACTAGACTTTGGCCCTGTTGGGGTTCGGTACCCCCTCTTCTGCCGGGGCTCCGGGTTACCACACCTCCGCGTTACAGAAAGGCAGGAACAAGGCGTGCTCTCCTCTCCTGGCCCGGAACCGCCTCGTTCCTTCTAGAACCACTCTTCCGCGACTCGGCACTCCTACCACTGCCTACTGCCCTCCGCCTTCAGTCCCTCTTCGGGTTTACTGTACCTAGAGGCCCTCGTGGGCCAGCCTGTCCTCCCTTCTTCCAGACTCAAGCCTCCAAAAACTCTATACACACCCCACTCCAGCTGCCCCGGGCGCATCCTGTGTTTGTGGAAAGTGTCCCAGCAGAGCTCTCGGAAGTATACCTTAAAGGCCATCTTAGGGCGAATAAAGACACACCCTTGCTGGCACCAGCCCGCAGGACTGGCTCCGCAGTCCAGGAAGCCAATTTTTTCTGCGGGGGGGAGGGCGGCCGCTTCTGCGGGGAGCGGGGCGAGTCCCCGCGCCTCCAGGAGGAGCCTCGAACCCCCACGGCCGTCCCCGCGTGGAAACCCCTGCCGAAGCCCGGGGCCGCGGCAGCCCGGCTGAGCGCCCCAGGGGAAGGGGAGGAGCCCGCCTGGCCTCCGGGCACGGAGGGCGGAGGGGAAGAGGAAGGCGAGACGGGCGAGGGAGGGAGGGAGGGAAGCGGGCTTGGGGATGCCGCTGGCCGCGGCTCCTTCCCGGGGCGGCCCAGCGCCCACTCGCCCTCCTCCCAGCCCCGGGGCGCGGCGCGCTCGGACTGGGGGGCCCCGCAGCCCCTCTCCCGGGGCTGCCCGCCGTCCCCGCGGCGCTCCCTTCCCCCGCCCGCCGTCCCCCACTGCTGCGCTCCCTCCATTTCCCAAGTGCGTCGCCTTTTAAGCCTCGCCGCCCTGCCAGCCCATGCTGCCCGCTTCCTCCGCCGCCGCCGCCGCCTGCTGAGTGCGGCCGCCCCGCCGACTTCCTCGCTTTCGTCCTCTTGCCCGGCCCCCGGGGCTCCCCGCGCCCCCGGCCCTCCCGACACTCACCCCTTTTCCCATGGTGGCGGTGGTGAGCGCGGGGTTCTGCCGCTGGAGAAGCACAGAGAAGAGGCGAAAGCAGCTCGCGGCCCGGGCAGCGACGAGGAGGGAGCTAGGGCTGCCGCGGGGCGAGAGGGAGGAAGGCCGGCCGGCGAAGGGACCGAAGCCGCCGCCGCCGCCGGGGCTGCTGCCGCTGCTGCTGCCACGTGTCCGCCTCCTCCCGCCGCTCCTCGGCGCCCCAAACCCCGCCGCAGCTCCAGCCCGCGCCTCCTCCTCACTTCCTAAAATATGCAACCTGCGTGCTGGCCCCGCCCACGCCCTCACGTCACCGTTACCGGAGCAACCTGACACCCGCCGCCGGCCGGGCCCCGCCCCCTCCGCAAACCCCACCCCTGGACCCGGGCCGCGCCGGCTGCGGCCAGTCCCGGCTCCCGGCAGGAGGGCGCCGGGCCCGGGGCGCGCGTGCCTACGGCCCGGGAGGCCGCGCCCGCGCCCCCGCGGGGCTGCGGCGGCTATGGAGCGCCCGTGCCCCCCTCCCGCCGCCCTGCCTGACCGGCCTGCTTTGTAGGGCACCGCAGGTCTGCAGTGGGTGCGGGTGCGCTGTGGGACCCAGGGTAGGAACCTCGCGCAGGGGGACCTTTAAGGAGATCCTCTGGGGCTAAGGAACGTGCCGAGGTGGGGAAGAAGCCGGGGAGGGTGTGTGTGTGTGTGACTGCAGCCGGGGACCGCCTGAGGCACTTCGCCTCCCTGCGTGTTCTGGCCCCGCGCCCACCTGCCCGAATGCCTCCTCACGTCCGGGACCCGCGTTACCCACTTACCGCTCAGCCCCTGGAGGAATGGGTCTGGGCTGGCCTGGCCAGAGGTCCCAAGCCCCCTCCCCAAATAACATCCAAAGGGTGTCATCTAGTAAATTCATTCAGGCAACTGTGTGAATGAAACCTGCTTGTCCAGTTTGGGGCTTCTCTCGTTAGAGAAGGAACACCTGAAACCGTGAGGAATGCATATGTTAGGCACGGGCGACTGGCCCCGACTGGCCTTGCCGGGGGTGATGTTTACCTGCCTGGCGCCTCCCTATGCCTCCCACCTGGCACAGCAGCACTCTTCCAGGACAGCGTGGCTGCTGCCGGACCCTGGGCCTGCAGTGTGATCATCAGCCCAGGACCACCTCCCCCACTCCCCCACACAGCCTTGGCGGGGGGCCTAACGGGGCTTCCCTCTCATTACAGCTTCTGCTGCTTAGCAGAGGCTGCAGTAGCTGAAAGTCTGCAGCATTTAGAAAGCAGGGTAGTAGTAGTACCAAGGCTTTCAGGAAGTCAAGTCTACTCTGGGACAGCACAAGACTGCCAGGAGAAAGTCATTCCACTTCTCTCGTAAATACTACAAGAAACAAGGAAAACATTAACTTCCTAAGCAAGTAAAAGCTGGTCCTATCAATTCTAAGTATTGAAATAAAGATGTGAAGTTTGAACAAAATAGGAAGGGAAGGAGGACAGGAGGGAAGCTAACAGTGTATTACCCATTACAACATTCGGGTAATAGTCATTCCTTCTTAGAAGAAACTGTTTCTTCCTCTTGCCCAAGAATGTGTTGTTGAAGGCGGTGCCATAATCTGAACTCAAAGTCAGGACTGCTGGGCAAAGCGCAGCAAATCCCGAGTCCCCATTATGGTTAATTAACAGAAGGCACTCACAGTGTCATCAGGACTCCATCTCGAAGGGTCTAGAAACTGCTTTGTTTACCGGCTCTTACAGCCCCCATGACTGCTCACCTGTAGGAGGTTTTGTTTGCTAAATATCTCTCAGCTTAAGATGAACCGTCCCTTGGGCCCTGGTCTGCATGGACAAAGTGCAGCACGAACCACCCCCACAAACCTCTGAACAATGTAGATTTCCCCCGCCAGCTGATTGATTTCCTTGTCCTCCATAAGTAATTTGATCATTTTTCATTCAACAAGATAACCCTGATAGATCAAGCCATCTCCCTTTGTCTGTAGAGCTGTTTCTTTGGCAGCTGAAGATGGTTAAAGGTCCTTCTAGGAGGCCCTCAAAGTTCTAGCTGTATTCCAGAGCGGGGAAAAGTTAAAATATATTCACTAAAATCTGCATTTTGCCTTTGTTTCCACATAGCACTTTGACATGTACGAGGGCTGTCTGCAAAGTATCTAGCCATGCAACGTAAAACACAGAGGCATGTTTGACTGGATTTTTTTCCAGACAGCTCTCGTAAGAGCCTGTTGGGTTCTCCCAAGTCTGGAGGGTAAAGGGCTTTCGCTGCATTTTTCACAGTGGGGAAACGAGGCTTGGGGCCTTTCTTCTCACAAGACCACTGAGCTACTGACTGGGGGAGCCTGCCCTCAAAACTGAAAAGCAGGAACCATCTTCCAATGCTAAAGTTCAGTCTCTGAGCACAACACTGAGGAAGTTTGGGTGGGAAAATGGCAATTTGCTCTCAGCACTGCTGTCCACGCAAACACAGAGCATTTCCGCACGCCTCCCGTCTCTGAGAGACCTCAGCAAGAACCCTCTTTCCTTGTTCCACTCTTCATCGTCGGAAGGCACAGAGCCATGAACTCACAAATATTCTCTATGTAAACTGACAAACGCGCCCCTCCACCCCAGTTCTGACCCACCAGATCCCACCTGCAGAGGCAAATCCCATTCCATTTTCAAAATCCACGGTGCCATGTTTCCATGTCAGGCCTAGGAAAAGCAGCATATCCAACTAAACCTTTTCAGAGTATCAGAAAGGGCCTCGCTAGATTGTTCCTCCAAAGTCAATGCTGTCTCTAGACACAACACACACGTGCTGTGGGCCTGGGCACTGTGGGCGGTCTTCAAGGGTGTTTCTAAGGGTAAGTGTTATTGCCAGGGGTTGAGGGCTAATTTTAGGAGGTAAAGGGCAAAAATATGGTACAGAAGCAGGAGTTGCCAACTTTTTATGGGAAGGAATGATGGGAAGATGACACCCTGCACTGTTGTTACATGGAGCCCTGGACAGACCTATTGAATTAAGACACGGGGACAACATGGCCAGGACAGAGGTGCAAGAGTACTAGCTTGGAATATAGGCTACCAAAGGGAAAGGCTTTTCTCCTCCTGGGAGAAGCGTCTGCATGGGGACCTCAAAGACCAAACACCCCTCTCTCTTTTTGCAGTGAAGAAACTGAAGGCCAAGGACTGGTGGGCACTGGATAGCCTCAGGAGCATGGTGGAACCTTTGCGAACTCCCAGAGCAGTGCAGGGGACAAAGGAGACTTCTGGAAGAGAGGGTGGAGTTCTGCCTCTCTATTCTGTTGGCCTCCTAGCAGCTCCTTTTAAAGCTCCTAGCAATGAAAGGCACGGGCCTGGACACTTAGCATTTACAGACCTCCAGGTTGCCCAGTGTGGATGGCTTTGAGGAGGGTTTGACCCAATCAATGGAAGGGTGGCCCAGCCACTGTGAATAGAGTCAGCAGATGTATGAAAACATGATGCAAGTCAGTACTGTGAGCCAAGAATGCTAGCACGTTGAGTAAGGACTTGCTGAATTGAACAAACACACCATTGCAATTAAGGGCTTTACAATATGAGTTGGAGCCGACACCAAGTTAGCATTTCCCATAGGAAGCAAACATTTGGGAGAGCAATGAGCTAGGAATCTGGAAGGACAGACATCTCCTTGGCCCAGAACGGGCAGGAGACGACCCTAAGCATGCATCTTTGCCTTGTGCTATTTCCTAGGTGCCCCAGCAAGCTGCTGTCCCTGCATTAAAACCAGCTCTTCCTACCATCCTGAAGTTCCTCCTAGCCAGTGAGGAACCCACCACTGCAAATCTATTTCTTCCTGTCCAGCAGCAGACAAGCAGAATACCGCATTTTGTCATGTATAATGCGCACCTATGTTTCTGGCCCAAACTTTCAGGGGAAAAAATATCTTTCATTTTAATTTTAATTCAAATTTTTATTTGCTTATATTTAGGTACTTTGTTTTTGTTTTATTTTGTTTAGTTGCATTGTAAAGGAATTTTAGCATTTCTTTTTTAACATTAATGGTACAAGAAATTTTATGCAACAAATAATTTCAAAACACAGTAACAAACACAAGGTACAAAAATTTTTATGTATAAATTTTTTTATATAAAGAAAACCAATTATCTTATTCCAGGATATTATTCTGCATATGGAGATCATTATTGATTTCTAGAGTTACACTTTTAACTCATAAGCATAAATAAAAGAATTGAAAACATTTATATAGAGATGGAATTAGTACTACTCATGTACAATGTGCACCCTTAGTGTTCCCTCACAAATTTGGGCCACAAACGTGTGCGTTATACACGGCAAAATACAGTACCTCCTGCTTTAAAAGCAGAGTTCTAGGCACATCACTGAACCTCAATGTGTCAGCTAAATAATTCTGACTTCTGTAACTTCTCCTCCAGACTCTGTAGTCTACTCATCTCTTAACCCTCTCTGTACTGAAAAAAATTTTTCCTCTCGTCCCAGTGCTGAATATTTTGTGCAAAATTTGGGCCAAAATATGAATTTCCGAAGAGATCAATTATAGTTGCAGTTTATGTTAGTTTCTTCCTAACTACCCAATCAATGAACCTAAAACAACTAAATAACAAATAAAACTTGCAGAAAACATGCTGAATGTTGTCAATACTGGCAAAAATCATTCCAGACACTGTTTCTGGGTTACAGCTTATACTGCTGCAGTGCACAGTTTTCAAAGCAATCCGTTGCATGCGTTGGTACATTACACTGTTTACAGTATGTGGTACACGGATGTCTCTCGTGTCCTGCTCTGTTACTACACACCTCACCATCAGGTTTGTAAGACTTGCCAGAATATTCCAACGGGAAGATGCCGTTGGGTCAGCCAATTAGGAGAAGAGGATTAGTTGATGGTCTACAATAAACAGCAGACTTACACCTGCTACTCTGAGTCACCACATCGAAGCCTAAAAGTATGGCTATGGGCTGCCCCAAGCGAATGCAATTGAAGTAGTTAGTGTTGTTGACTCCCACTGCTGCAGCACCAGACCCCGAGAGGTCGAGAGGTCGACTTCCGTGGCCCGGCCCCGCCCCTGCAGTGGACTTCGGTGGACAGCCGCACCAAAGGGGTTCATTCCCTTTTAGAGCTCTCCAGTGTGCGTCTAAGCACACCGTTTTCTGTTGATGATTTGGAAGCCCTCAAGTTTTGCCTCCTGAAATGTAGAAAAGTTGGCCTTCACCTGTGCCCATCCTGGGGGTCTGTGATCAACCACACAGCGTCGAGCCCTCAGTCCTCTCCTCAGCACCCCTTTAACACAGCTGCCGTTGAAATCATCTGCTCTTCCTCGTGGCAGCCTTCGTAAAGGAAACCACTTTAAAGGACTCTAGTTGGTTCCCATGTGTTTTACCTCGGATCCTGAAGTTCACAGTCAGGGTTCTGTCTTCTCCCACTCCCCCCACCCCCCAGGCTGCTTCTACTCCCAAGTGTTAGTGTCCCGGCACATACAACCACTGGGGCGTTGCAAACAAAAATCTCACGGCAACAAAGAAGGAACTGGGTACGAAGCATGCGCCATTGCCGGAGTCTCGTTCCCCCAAACAGCAGAGACGTGACTTCGGGCAGGCTTACCACCCAGCACGGGCAAGCCTGACGCAGAGGTGGTGGCAAGAGACAACTGTCTTCGAACGCTTCTGGTTCCCGGGGGTGACACAGCCACGAGCACTAAAGGAATGAGTGCTACCACTCGGGAGGGAGGGCGGGCTATGCTGGGCCTCTCCGGCTTCCGTGGAAAAACAATTGAGTCCTGTGAAAGCGGGCCCTGCCGCGAACCGTCCTCTGCCACCGGGGCCGCTGCACCGGGACTGGGGTTCGGGGACCACGCAGGTTTCCCTGACCGTAGAGTGAAGAAAAGCCATGTTCAGAGGAGAGCATAAAATACAAAAGCCTAAAAAAGTCTGGGAGTTTTGGGTCTGGTTCATTTACAAGAGTCTGGGAGTTTTTGTAACAGCGGTAGGAAATAACCCCAAAGTAGGTCAGGCCCCAAAATAGTAACCAGCTCAATTCACTTTTGCCAGCTTGGGTTTGACTCGGGGGCTGCCATTTGGGTTGATGGGTGACTTCTACAGGTGCACCCTTACAGGTAAGTCCCTAAGAAAGGCTCCCTTTCTCTCCCCCTCATAAAGAAGCCTCTCCAACCCCTACCTCTGGCACGCTACACTGTTTCACAGGAGTCAGAGCTAGTTCAAGCAAAAACCCCAGGACAGCCATCGTTGGGAATCGACTCCAAGCCGGGCACCATTCTTGGTGCTGGCATAGAAGATGACCAAGACACATTCCGAACCCTCACTCAGTTCACCCTCCAGCATAAAAGAGAGACACGCGGAGAGGTGGGAGGAGCACAGAGATAGGTGCTACATCTCTGGAGCATATCATGGGGGCATGAAGGAAGTCCCCTGACAGGTGGTCCCACCGAGAACAGTCCTCTGCCACAGATGCTGCCCTGCATGTACCCCTGCTGTGTCTCCCTATGGCCTACGGGACAAAGGCCAAGCCTCAGAATGGCATCCAAGTCCTCCACAATCTGGACCCTGCTCACCTTTCCAGGCAGATCTCCTGCTGGGTGATCGCTCACAACCTATGTTTTAGCCATTTTCAGCTCCTGGCCAGCCCTCTGGCCGGCGACGTTTGTGTGGGTCCTGAAGGTTTTGTCCATGCCATTTGCTTGTAACCACACCCCTGCCACACACACACACACACGATGGACTCCTGTCCATCTTTCAAGAGCCAACCAGAGAAAGCTTTCCACCTTGCAGAAAGAGCTGACATCTCCCTTGCTCACAGGAAACATTTACATCTACTGTATCCGTACCTGCACCGCCAAGCTGCTATGAGGACCGATTAACCTGACAGCCGCGAAGAACTCAAACACTGCCTGTCACAAAGTAATGGTTCACACAGTGTGCAAGGACGGGTCTTGATTTTCAATCCCTGCTCAGCCTGAGAGAAATAAGGCCCACGTCAGGGTAAAGGCATCTGCGGACCCATGTCTAGAGGGGAAGGGAGGGAGGACAGGGTCTGCTCTGCGCTGGCTTCCTCTCCCCACACCGAGCTCCTTCGGCCATCACGGCAGCTCAGCCAGCGTGAGTGGTAACCAGAGTGCGGGAGAGGGGTGGTTCTCACCCGACCACAGGTGAGGGCCAGGAGGGAAGTGAGCCCGCCAGAAATACTGTGACGCCAGCCCAGCCCAGAACTCTCCACCTTCAGCACGGGCAGCCCAGGCCGATGAAAGCCCGACCTCCTCGGGAACAAGGAAGCCTGGTCTCCAAGTGCAATCTGAAACCTCTTCTTATTTTTCCTTTAAAAAGAAGAAGAAGAAAAACAACCAAAAGGAAAGATACCATCTGCTAATGCAATGGCTAATTAGCCAGGGAGAGTGCTTCCAGCTCCCTCAGAACAGACCCAAGAGGAGGCTGGGTTTCAGGCTCGTCATTCCTGTTCCTGGAAGAAGCCACCGCGTCTGCCAGGCTCCTGGCCACGGGCCACCAGAGGCCAGGGGTCCCTGTCCCTCTCATGCCTCTCCTCACATAAACCAGAAGTGCTCAGACACAATGTACTCACTCCCTGCTTTCACGGTGGAAACAAACGGGGGCGGGGCAATGCCAAAAGTTTGGAAGTAAGAAAGCAGTCGCCATCCGGTGATTGAATTCCGCTTGTCACAGGCCGCCTGGTTCACATCAGCAGCTCCTGGCAGGTACCGAGTGTCCGCGAAGGTCCTGCGCTGACTTCTACATACAGGCTCCGAGTCGTCTTGACGTACCTCCGAGCAGGTGCGTCAGTCTTGTCCATTCCTGGCCACACATTACAGCCCCACAAAAGGCCATCCCCTTTGGACAGCCACATCACAGAAATATGCGTGAGGGAAGTCACCTCGTTCTGCAGGATGCAGGAGGCTGAGCGTTCCAGTTCCTCAAACACCGGAGAGAGGGCCGAGTAGCCTGGGAGGAATGTCAAGGGTCCTTCTCCAGGCTGGATGGCACGCCCTCCCCATCGCTGCAGCTTTCTCAACTGCCGGCCACCCTGTTCCCCAAAGAGGACACCATCAAGTTCCCGAGTCTCAGGAGTCCCTCACACCAAGGGAGGAGGAACTATGGGCTTGGCATACGACTCCCAGCCACGGCCGGCTGGGCCAAGGGCATCCTCCACTTACGCGCACTGACAGAGCTGGGGGTCACGTGCAAGGGTTGGCGAGAACAAGGTCTAGGAAGGAACAGAGCTGCTGGGAAGGTGGGTGGTCTTGACCAGGTCCTCATACTTGCCTTTGAGTCCGCTTCCCACGCATCTGAACGGTCTACACAGAACTAAGTGCCAGCCCTGCTCGGACATTTGGTTCTTGCGTCAGGAGAGGAGCTAAACATTGGATGGGAAGCTTACTCACAGGCCCTTTGGGTCTCACAAAGGACACTGAGCTCATGGAATGAGAATTCCCCCCCAGAAACAGCCTGCTCTGACTTCCTTTTTGACGGCGTGGAGTTGAGCCTGACAGGGTGCGTGTGCGTCTCTGGCATCACAGAGCCCTGCGTGACGGGGAAGCAGGCCCCTGGCCCCTTCTCACTGCCCTGCACTGTGCTGTTTCCTTAGCTTTGGGACCACCAGAAAAGAATCAAGTCCAAGAAAGGACATGTTTTGTTTCCAAACAGAACCACGAGGGTCATCCAACACATGTAACTTAAAGGATCAGCTCTTTTAAAATAGAACTTTCCATGATGCCACTGGTACTCATACAGAGTCATCTTGAAAGTTTTACTCAATCTCTTTTCACACTCTTCTCAAGGGAGCTGTATGGGCATGCACACACACACACACACACACGTGCGTGCACACACACGTGCACATACATGCACGCACGCACACACACGTGCACACACACGTGTGCGCATACACCTACACACACGCACACACATGCACACACACACAGACCCACACAGATACACGCATAGACAAACACACACTCACACTCACACTAAAAGCAGCCCCTTCCTTTTCTCACAGTGGTGTCCAGGTAACACTAAATGATCATCTCTTGCAGACTAGGCGCAGGAAGAACCGCCTGTTTCTTTCTGAGCAAACCTTCTTCCTCTAAGGACAGCTCCCTGGGCCCTATCACACCGGTACGGGGTCCCCTCAGGCTGCTGGGTGACACCACTCAGCTCTGCTCCACGGCCCTCTTGGCTCCAACATCCTCAGGCCCCTCCCCCTGCCAGCTCATGGAGGTGGAGAGTTCTGAGGAGAAATCTGGGGGGCATGGGCCGGGGGCGGGCAGGGCCGGGGTGCGGCTTGAGCAGACAGTGGAGAGAGGCTGGGTGGTTCCTGGCAGCCAGGGTAGGCTCTGGTAGACCGGTCCAGCTCCCAGCAGGCTCACTGTGGGCCCCCCAGGTCTCTTAATCCAACAAAGGGGTGCTTGCCTGTACTAGAAAAGGTGCCGTAGATTTCTTCATGCGTAACATCCTGTCCTGAGCAATTAGGGTCCCCACCAACTGCCTCTTCAACACGAGTGTCTCTCTAATGGGGCTCCTTCGGTACTGGCCGAGCACCGCGCCTGTTCTCCAGCCCCTGAAGTGTGACTGGCTTCTCGACTCTCCTCTTTCTTGCCAAATGGGCAGTGTCTCAAGCCCCCTTGTTTCCTCACCCGCTCTTGTTCTTCTCTCTGCTGTCCCAACATCCATCTTGCCACACCTCGGCCCTGGGCACCTCTGAAAATTCTAATCAGAAGAGGCTCTGTCTTCAAACGCCTGGGTCCGTGCTGACCCGGTAAGAAACGGGATCCCCGTGCTTTGGAGCAGAGTGATGGGGGAGGTACTGACTCTGGACCCATTGCAGGAAGGCTGTGGGGAGCTAGGAGCCCCAATATTTTCCTTTTAAAAACCATCCCTCTTACCATAAGTCATATCCCACTGACAACAAAAGGCTGGGGCTTTCGCAAGAGAACCATGCTGTGATTTTCCCTGGGGTGTTGCCCACGGCCTCCAAACACATCAAGAAAACAGGTCTGGTGAAATGCTGGAAGTTTCCTTTCTGAGTTGGGAAGACGTAATGGATACCTGTTATCACTACCTCTGTCCACCTGGGCCCAGCCGGTCGTCCATGCCGTCTGGGCAGTATCGTGCCCCACCCCGTGGCGGGCCACTCCTGCAAGCCAACCGAGACCCACATCGCTGCCGGGCAGACACACCTCCTCCAAAGAGGTCCGAGTGTCAGCCTCGGCCGTGGGAGAGGGGCCTTTTTCAGTTTTCAAGTATCTTCACTTTTTCACTGTCATGGTGCCCCAGAGGTCATAGCTGCTTTGGGCAGTTCCTCCTTCCATGCCCTTAGAGTCACCTTCTACCCTCCTAAATACTTATCCACCTTTCCACAAGTTGTACTCGTAACCAATTTTGTATATTAAGTTCTGCCTGTTCAGATTACTGGTCTGGTTTCCACCCCCCTCACTGGAGCCTGACTGATAGAAGACCTAGATAAATGTAGGAATAAAAACTGCTCTTGGATGAGAAGACTCAATATTGCCAAGAAGTTACTTCCCCTAACTTGAGCGATCGAGGTAAGAAACAAATCTCTCTTAGGCGCTCCTTTTGCGGGTACTGGGGTAACAGACAAATAGAAAACAAATAGAAAACATTCAACAACACTTGATGGTCTCTGCAGTAGATTTCTGGAAACCACATGGAAAATCCTAAATCTGCTCTTACCCATGGGAGCTGTTATAATTGGATGTTGCATTCTTGACCAAAGACGTGGCATCAAATATATCAGAGATACTAAGTATGTCATAGAGGCAAAGTTTGAATTAGTAGCTCCCTACCCTGGTTGAGCCTTAGAATTATCAAAGGAGATTAAATAAAAAACAAAACAATGGCTGGGTCACCAAATCTCTATAGGCAAGTCCAGGTAATCATTTTTTATTGTTGTTTATCAAAAGCCATGAGCCAAAGAAAGAAAGAGTTGTCATTTGGCACTCGCAAAAATTGAAAGAGCCATTTGAAAGTAAATCGCAAGATTTACTGATTCCCCAAATGGAAATACAGAGACCCCATGTGTCACCTCACATGGTCGTAGGACTGCGTACGCTGTCAGAATCTGCATTAGTGCCCTCGAGGTACACTGTCCTCAGGCTGGGGGCGAGTGAGGGAATGAGTGTTTACAAAGATTCCATGACAAGTGTAGTATCTCCACAGTGGGAGTTTGGCTGGGAGTCTGTGGAAAACACATAGACACAGTCCTTGTTCTTAAGTAATGTTCCAGGAGAGCCCAGCACAATGACTGTGAAGTGAGGTTCCAGTAGTTTAGAAACATGGGGTGCTACCTTTAGCAGATGATAGCGTTTGTAATCTGAAATGATTTCAACCGGACCGATTCAGTAATTTGGAAACTGTCGTCATCTGGAGATAGAGTTTTGGGGTTCTTCCCTTCTCTTGGTGAAAGGCTGGAGAGAGTGGACCCAGGGCAGTGGCCTGGGATCTCTCCCAGGGTCTCTTCCAGGAGAGTCAGGGCAGACGGGCAGGTGGTCCCCAAGAGCCAGCCGCTGAGGGGCTGTCAGGATAGGCCAGCGGTACCACCAGGTGCGTGGAACTGAGGCCAGGGACAAGCCCAACAGGACGGTTTCTCCTTCTGGTTCCACTTCTTTGTTATGAATCATGTGTTCTGAGTCAGGACATTTCACCATGCCTCAGTGTGTCCACTTTAAAATTAAAAAAAAAAAAAAAAGTGTCTATTCCCTACCTACCTCAAAAGATACCTTAAAGACAAATTAAATCCTATCGAAAAGATACCAGAATTTTTATAAATTTCATTTTCTGATTATGAGGGTGACACTTAATTGAAGAGAATTTGGAAATGACAGTGAAATGGTTACACCACATAAGGAATAAAACTCACCCATAATCACACTCATCATCCTGTAATCATTATTTTAAACATAACAAAACAAAATTGAAGAACTTTCTCTCCATATGGTTTTGTACCCTGGTTTTTTTTTTTTATAAGATTATATAATGAACATATCCATGTCTCAAAATATACTTTAAAAATACTACTGAATGACTGCAGAATATTCCATTGTACGGCAATACCGTGATTTGTTTATTCATGGTAAGACATACAACACAAATATTTATAAAACGGAACGCAAAGCTAAGAATCCAAGAATTTTGGTTACTATATGTGTAATGGTTCATTTGGAGATTTTAATCATATACATGTAACAGTTGGGAGCGATCTCAGAAGCACAGAAAATGAGACTTAAAAAAAAAAACAATCAAGAGCAATTTTATTTTTAAAGGTCAACGTGTTTACAAGGGACACAGAGAACATGCAATAATTGCCTATAACTACATTTCCATTGACTCCTGAGTGGTAATTTTATCTTTAACACGTCCTACTTGTTGGCCTCATAGTTTTAGTGTTATCCTTAAAAATATATATGATTTCATTAAAAATCTGCCACCTCTCCAGTCCTATCCTCTTCATTCTCTCCCTCAAAAAATCAAGCGAGAGGAGACGGAGCAAAGTTAAAACCAGAACGGTGCCCCCAAACTCCGCCCGCCAGCGAGCAGAGGCCGGCCAGGCCCTGGAGAACCAGGAAGAGAGAGCCTCCAACTTCCTCTCGAGAACTCTGTAACTTGGGGCCTTACGCACCCACTCCAGCCCGTCGCTACAGGGTCCTCGTGCTCTCCAGTCCGTGGCTACAGGCTCCATGTGGCAGATGGCTCATTATCAGAAAGATAAACTCGGGAATGTGCGAAGGAACTAAGGGCGAGGTCAGGCAGGACCAACACGTGTTTATCCTTCTCCCGGCCGGAGCGCCGGCCACGTCAATTCAGACGGCTCCTTGGACGCCGCTTAACGGAGCGGGGTTTGGACCATCAGAGCACTTGGCAGCGTGTTCTAGCCGGAACGCCACGTCCTGCCCCAAGGTCGGCTGCTGCCCAGGCGTGGTACGAGGAAGCCAGGCGCTACTGCTCCCTTTCCAATGTGTTTCTACGATACTTTTCAATGTGCAATATCTGCATACAGACATTGCACAGATAATTATTCTCCAATTATCTCCTTGCAGAAGAGTAGCTCATCACCCACAACAGCTGCCTCCTCTACCATGAACATCGGGTTCTCAGAGTAAATGTTGCGTGGGCTGCTTTGGGGCGTCCAGGCCGCGGTGGTCTGCAGCGGGTGGGAGCCTTTCCTCTCCGTCACGACCTCAAAAACACCCTGAGGAAAACACGTGGGGTATCTGGAGACACGGCTATAAATCGTCTTTGCGGTTCTTGTTAAAGTACGTTTGGTGGTCATGTTTAATCCTTGGGGACAGATTTTGGAGTTCATAATTCTTTCCTGCCATCGCTCTACGTGTGACTATAGCTGATTCTGACTGAAGTATTTCTTGCCTTTAGATTCAAATAGGAGGTATTGTTTTTCACTTGCCAAGACATATTTATTTCTCCTGGATTTCTGTGACTTTATTCATCCTCAGTTAGGACTGTGAAAGGTGAGACTCAGAGGGATTAGGGAGTGGGTCAAAGTCACAGACAGAGGGGGACTGCACTTAAGTCTTCTGAGACCAAGTCCACGGCATGCCCCCGGTATGCACCATCTCCTTCTGCCCACGTGCGTGCCGCACTAAGCTAGGTCTTGCTGAAAGTAATATGAACTCTAACGGGCAGGTGGTCACCTTAATGAGGATTACAGTCTCACTGGGGCCACAAGTCACCCATGAAGCATAGGTTAAAGACACTGAATATGTCCTTGAATATACAGATATTAAATTTGGCTACAGACAAGAGGGTGAATTTCCCGGGAGTTGGCTCCCTCTCCTCACATACAACTCTGAAGAGGCCACAGGAGTACAAATAGACAATACGGTATTAATTTATAATATGACATATAAGATATAATTTATGAAGGCAACAAAAGCAGCTGATACTATTCCAGTAAAAACTGTACAAGATCTTTATTGAGAGAAAAAAAAATAATTGGCACTATTACTCTCCTAAGGAAAAAAGAAAAGACCTACATAAATGACTGGGGCAATTTAATATTGCTATGATGTCCCCAGACTGCTTCATACTTCATTACAAATCCAATAAAAATTGCAGCAGGAATTTCAAGGATTGTGATAAACAGACTTGAACTTTATATGGAAGAATAAAAGGCTGTTGAGTAGCTAAGCAACATGGAAAAAGAAAAACAAAGGGATAGAACCATTCTTTTTGAAAACGAGACATTTAAGACAGAGTAACTGAAACTGTAAGATTTAAGGGCAGAACACACAAATAGACCAATAAAAGGAATGAAACGTACCAAAAGAAAATGATGCATCTATGAGAAGTATATGATAAAAACAGCTTAATGAGTAAATAGTAAAAGGACAGAGTTATGTTAAAAATTCTGGAGAAAATGCTCTTAGTATCCGGAAAAAAAGACAGTTGAATCCCTATCTTGATGTATGAAAAAACACACCTCAAAATGCTTAATTAAAAAAAAAATGCATTATTTCTGCAATGTGAAAATAAAACTATAAAGCTACTAGAAGAAAATATTCAGGAAGAGTGGTTTGCCCTTGGATGGCAGAGAAATTGTTAAATCAAACCAACCTCAAGATGTCAAGGAAGAAACTGATGAATTTGACGATAATCAAAAATGAAAGCCTTGGGGTCAGTGAAGGATATCAGAAACTTAACAGTGACAAGACTAGAAGATACCTGCAATGCCTAAAACTGTAACGTGTGAACAGCCAGAATGTACAGGGAATTAATGCGAGTCAGCAGTACAAAGACAGAAACGACGACAGGAAAAAGCACAATGGATATGCACAGGCATTTCACAGCACAGGGATCCTCGCGGCTAATTATCACATGAGGAGGTACAAGCTCAACCTGACCGGCCATCAGAGACCAGCCCGACGGAGTACCGCTGAGCTTGTCCTTGACGTCATCGAATTGGCGAAAACCAGAAAGTGTGACAATACCAAGTGCTGATGGGAATGAGTTTAAATAAAGCCTTTTCACTACTGCGTGGGGAGAGATACTAAACTACTGCAGCTCTCCTAGGGAATAATCTGGCAATTTATTGACGTTATTTTATATCTGTAGGATCCTATGACTCAGCAATCTGCCTCCTGGGTTCATACCTCAAAGAAACTGTCCATAAACCACAAATTTCTCTGTGTGGGCAGTTTCTCTGACCAGTGCGGAGAAGAGTGTAAGTACAGTGAACTGACATGGATGTTCCTGGAAGTGTTTGGAAGGCAATGCTAGGGTCCATGCTGAAGGACAAGGACAGGATACTTGGTATGTGCATTTGCTAGAACAGAATGCAGCACGCAGAAGTACAAAGTCAGATTTACATGCAGCACGTGGACATCGCCCCAAAAACATAAGAAACAAAATCAGATTTATAGCACAACATTATTTATGTAATTTAAAAACAGAGCCTTAAAAACCCTTTCTGTATGGATGCACACTTACCTAAACAACACATACAAGTTGGCATGAAGGGCAGACATTAAATACGTGGGGTGGGCGCTGGAGAAGGGAGGGAGTGGGCACTGAGGATGGAGGGTGAAAGGGAGAAAATCAAATCAAGGGAGGCCCTGCCCAAAGCGAGAAGGGTGTGCTGTGAACTGAGGAGCAGCAGTTCAATTCTGCAAAGCAACTTCACAGAAGGGAAAGGATGGGAGGTGTCTGGGAAGACCCAAAAGACTTTCCAAGGAAGAGGTGGGATGTGATTGGGTTACCGGTGAAATAATGAATGCATGAGGTGACCATCCATCACTTCTAGCCTTTCCAGAAAAAAAAAAATCCCCACTGAGAATGAAATTAGAAAGACTCTAAATGGGATACCCTGCACATGAAACATGCGCATTTCAGTGACATTGTATACACTTCCTTTTCTCACCAATCTCATTTTTTGAAACATAGAATTCATTTAAATCCATTAAAAGTGGCCATTACTATGAAGCAAAGTTTAATGGCAGTGCTTACTTTGAACAACGTTTTGTATATTAGACATAGGTCCCTGTGTTGATTATGAAAAATAAAAACAATGTCGTAGGTCTCCTATATTATTGTTATTGTTGAGGTGCTTTTTTGAAAAAAACAAACAAACAAACACATTTGTGCATTGTAAGTCTTTGTATGGCTTACAGAAAAGTGTGCATGCACATTGATTCTGCAAAGGCAAAAAAGCCTCAAGACGAAAACAATCTCACTTCTTGGATATTCTAATATCAAAAATGGTGTTGCCAGGTAGGTAAAGGAAGATGACAGATTTCAAATAAAAGATTATTTTTATAGGTGACAATATTGGGCCTATGCTGACAAGATAAAATTCAGCAGGGATGAATGTTAGCTCTGGCATTTAACTCAATAAAATCAATTGCTCAAATAGAAAATGGGAGAAACCCAGACCCACATTAATCAATGAGAACAGGATCTGGGGTATTTAGGTGACCACAGGCTTAATTTGAGGCCATGGCATAATGTGACTACTAAAAAGGTGAGTCCAATACTTCCTGCATTAGTAGAAGCACAGAGTATAGGCCACAGGCAACCACTCTTAACTATCCTCTACGCTGATCAGATGTCATCCAGATGGTCACATCCAATGCTAGGTATCAAAATCTTTTATAAAGATAGTTTTTGGTTGTTGTAAAGACGATACATGTCAAAAAAATGCACAAATGGCCAATAAAAGAGTATGAGAAGATCCTTAATATTATTAGTCATTAGGAAATGCCAATCAAAACCATAGTGAAATGCACTTCACACCCTCAAGAATAGCTAGGTTTTCTGCTCTGATAAGCATTTCTAGAGATAAGGTCAACCCTTCCTCCTGGTACATAGGTGGACGACACCCTCACCAATGGAGATTTCCCCTGCAAATGTAAATGTATTTCACAAAAGGTAATCTCTGCTCATTTTCAGAGCTTCTCCCATGTCTGTTATTTGTTAAACTTAACCAGTTTAAAATTATTCCTGTACTAGAGAAATAAATATATTTGGGGGTGACAAATTCTGTTTCCCTGCAGCTCATAAGCTTACAAACTAGTACAGCATGTTACTGTAGTGAATGATGTAGGCAACTGTAACACAACAGTAAGTATTTGTATAATGTGTTGCACTAAACCAATGGGAAGACAGTTACCAGCTACAGTGTTACTAGGTGATAGAAAATTTTCAACTCCATTGTAATCTTTAGGGACCACCGTTTCATAAGCAGTCTGCCATTGACTGAAAAGTCATCCTCATGCAACACATGATTGTATTAGAGAAAATAATCAAAACCAAAGATTGATTCTTCAAAAAGGCCAACAAACTCAGCAAACCTCCAGCTAGACTAAGCAGGGAGGTGGGAAAGAGAAGATTTAAATTACTAAAATGAGGAACGAAAGAGGGAATATCACTACCAACCTTACAGAAATACAATGGATTATTAGGAAATACAATGAACAATTATATGCCAAAAAGTTAGATAATCTACAGTAAATGAGCAAATTCCTAAAAAAATAGAAACTACCAAAACTGACTCATGTAGAAATAGAAAATCTGAACAGACAAGTAGAGATCATATCAGTTAAAGAAGCACAATGACACACAAATACTAACAACTTTGTAAAAAGAAAAGCCCCAGCCTAATGGGCTTTGTCGGTGACTTACACCAAGGTTTAAAGAAGACTTAAGATCAATTATTCATACACTCTTCCAGAAAACAGAAGAGGAGGAAGTACTTCCCAACTCATTGTATGAGGTCAGTTTTACATTGATACAGAAACCAAAAACAACACATACAAAAAGAAAACATCAGATCAATAATATATAGCTATGGAAGCAAAACTCATCTAATATTAGCAAACCAAATTGAGCAATTTAAAAAGGATTCCACATCATTACCAAGTGGAATGTATCCCAGCAATGCAAAATCAATTCCTTTCCTACACGATATTAATAAAGGACAACAGCTACGTGATCCTCTCAATAGATGCTGAAAAAGCATTTGACAAAATCAAAGCATTTCATGGTAAAACCATTCAACGTACTAGGAGTAGAAGGAAAAGCCCCTCAACCTAATAATAAAAGGCATCTACGCAACACCCATAGCTAATGTTATACTTAATGGCAGAAGATCCAACGCTTTCCTCTGAGATCAGGAATAAGACAGACTCTTCTCACCACTTCTATTCAACATTGTAATGGAGGTTTAAGCAAGGACAATTAGGCAAGAAAAGAAAGAAAAGGTATTTAGATTGGAAGGAAGAGGTAAAACAATTTCTATTTGCAGGTGTTGTGATCTTGCATACAGAAAACCCAAGGAATCACAAAAATACAATTAGAACTCATGATGCAGATGTAACATCGATATACAAAAATGACCTGTATTTCTACATGGTAACAATGAACAATTGAAAATAAAACTAAGAAACAATTCCTTTTACAACAGCGCCCAAAAGAATGAAACACTTCGGAGTACATTTAACAAAAGGAATATAAGATGTAAATAAATGGAAAGGCATCCCAGGTTCATGGATTAGAAAACAATACTGTCAAGATGGCAATATTCCCAAAATTGGTCTATAGGTTCATCGCTGCCCCATTCAAGATCCCAGAAGCCTTTGTGGTTTTATTTAGTTAGTTTGTTGCAGCTATGGACAAACTGATCCTCAACTTCATAAGGAAATGCTGGGGCTAGGGACTGAGAATAGCCAAAGTGATCTTGGAAAAGAAGAAAGTTAAACAATCACACACCTTCCATTTCAAACATTGCTGCAGAGCTACAATAATCAACACAGGGTGCTACGGGCAAAAAGACAGACATATGAGGCTGTCTGGAAAAAATCCAGCCATAAGTGCCTCTATGTTTCATATTACATGGCTGGATCCTTCCCAGACAGCCCCTGTACAGGTCAATGGAATGGAACTGCAAGGCTAAAAATAAACCTGGACAGCATGCACATCCCAATCACCCGGGACTGCTCTCAGGACAGCTGTCTTGGAGGTGCAGTGCTGGCCCACAAAAATGTTTTAATTTCTTTTAAAATCAGAAAAAAGTAAACATAGCATAATAACAATAACGTGTATATGCAGGGGCTGTCCGAAAGTATCCAGCCATGTAATATGAAAAACAGAGGCATCTATGGCTGGGGTTTTTCCCGGGCAGCCCACATTTATTTATACACACATGCACACTTGTATGTCTATGTACGTATGTGTGTGTGTGCATGCGTTTGTGTGTGTGTGTCTGAAACCAGAGCCTGGATTATATTTGTCTTTACACCAGCACAGTTGTAAAATACGATTGTTAGTATCTTTTTCTTTCTTTGTAGGAGTCCCCAGGGGCCCATGAGAGCTTTGGTGCCGCCCTGGCTGAGGGTCAGTGTCACCTTCTCATTAGGACGTCAGAAGCTCCTGTCTGGTCAGGGGTTACATTGCTGCTGTCCCTTTTCATTTACGCTCGAAAGAAGAGCCCAGAAAACCGTGTATTTGGCCTCCTCCATCTCCCTTCAAGACTCCAGGACAAAAATAGCCCCAAGGCCCTTTGGACTGGTTGAACTGGAGATAAGTTTAAGAGACTCTTCGCTTCAAACGTGGGAGATAAAGTGGAAAAAAAAAAAGAAAAAAGAAAAAAAGAAATCCAGACAGTCCACTTTAGTTCTACCCCAAACAAACTTTTATTTCAGAGAGCTATTTAAAGGACCTGACATATGTGAAACACAAAACTCCTTTTTCTCCCTCCTTTTTTAAACCTTCAGGGATGTGACAAAGAGCTTGCAATGAGACCTTGTCCTGCCCACAGCCCTGGATACCCTGTGAGTGCCAAGGTATGGGCGATGCGGGGAGGAGAGCTCTGTTCTGCGTGCCCTCGGGCCATCTGCGATGCAACTGTGTTTCCTGGACGCCCTGCGAGTCGCCAGCTGCAAGCCTTTGCCCAGCAAATCAGGTTCAAATGAACAAAGACAGCCACCAAGGAGGCGGGTGTCTCAGAGGGCACTGCTGGCGGAGGGAGTGTGTGTGCTGCCTGGTGGGTAAGGATGGGGTGGAGCCAGCTGGGGAGACAAGAGAGCCGTTGCTAGGCAACCGGCCCGGGTGCCTTTGTAAACGTGGCTATATTTTGTTTGAAGCCGCAGCTGGCTGCCAGCACCCTCTTTTATCTCCCTCCTCGTCCTGTCTCCGCACAGAACACAGGCCCGCACCACAGCTCTCAGAGAGATCCTGGGAGGATGGAGCAGGGGACCTGCTGGGGCTGGAGCCATAAACATGTGCATAAAAAGGCCCACGAGGTCACAGGGCGGCACAGACCCGCCGAAGTCGGACATTGGCTAGGAACCAAGATCGCACACAGGTTTCTGTCATCTCTCTGACTTCCAGGACGTAACTCTCTTGCAGGGAGGTCGTGACGATTAGAGAAAATATCTGAGAGGACCCGGGCTAGGACCTGGAACGTAGTAGATGCTCAACAATCAGCAGCAGAGTGGTGAGAGGGGGTGCTCAGGCACTGGACCGCCTGTGTCCCCGCCCCAGCTCTGCCACTTGTTCGCTGTGTCACCTCAGGCGTGCTGCTTCACCTTTCAGGGCCTTTTAGGTTTGGTTTCGTTCTTTTTATCTGTGAAATGGAGGACAATAACAACACTGAGGATGAAATGCATTAATCACGCAACGTGTTTACAAGAGCGCCTGGCACACAGTAAGCCCTCGATACGTGCCCACGATGATCTGCGATGCCCGATGTGGCACGTCCGGGCGCGTCTGCGTCCGCGGAGCAGGTGCTAAAGCCCGTTCGCCCGGGCTCAGTTCCGAAAGGCTGTTGATTTTGGCTGGTGGAGGCAGAGCCGGGGTTGAGAGCAGTGTTACCCGTGAGGAAGCAAGGACTTCAGCAGAGTCCGGACTCTCGGCTGAACGGTGTGACCTCAGGCCTGCTACTGGTGCCCTTGTAGCTGTAAGAGGCCATTCTGTAAAACGAGTAACATGAGGACGCCTACCCCGTCCTGGTGGTGGTGAGGACGAAAGGAGGGAATCTGCCAGGTGCCTAGTGTAATGCCTGGCCCACAGGAAGCAGTCAGAAGCTGATGGCTGATATCATTTCTGGAAACGGACAGAGAGAGGAAGGGCCGTGGTGTCGGCGCCATTCCCACCGAGCCCCGTCGGGAAGAGGGCTGCAGGTGGAGGCTGAAGACGACTTTTACATGTCTTTGGCACATGGGATGGATGCGCTAAGGTCTTCAGGTGACCAAGAGTGACCTTCCTTTTTTGGTGTGGTCCACCACCACTGGCCACTTGGGACTGTGAGGGCTGAGACTCAGGGCATTAGCAGGCAGCGTTTGGGGTACAGACAGTGGACTTGTCACAGTGAGAGGGGGTACAGGAATGGGGTGAAGCTCCCCAAGAGGAAGACCTCAGTGAGGCAGAGTGGGGAGGGGAAGTAGTGTGGTGGATGGGGCTCTAGAGAAGCAGGTGGGGACCGGAGTGGTGAGCATTTTTATATGACTCTTCGGGCCCCATGTGGGGAACCTAAGGCCGTCTGGGGGATGTGAACTTAGCAGATGCTCTAACTGTTAGGACAGGAAGAAACCTCACCAGAAACTAGGGCGATTTTGCATCATTTCTGGAATAAACTTGGACTTTATTAACTAAAGGAGTAAGTGGAGAAGAAATAGTAACTGTCTACATGTCGACAGCAGGAGAAGCCCAAGGAAAGGCCCAGCTGGAGTGACGGGCTCACACCTTTTGGAGACATCCACAGGGGGAGGTTTACGGGACACTGAATCTTAGCTCAGAAGTTTGAACTTGATCCTAGAGGCAGTGGAATACGTTGAATATTTTTGAGCAGGAGGACGATAGGAAAGAAATCATGGTTCAAAAGGGCAATTATATCTGGCATGAGAATACCTGGGTTTGCATCTTGACTCATGGTTGCCTTGCAAAAACGAACAGGCCATGGACGTTCTGAGACATAAGAGTTTATTCTTGTAGGGTTAGGATCAGATGTGTGATGTGACCTGACACCCAAAGCGAAGGCAACAAAAAGCAAAAACAAACAAGTGAGACAACATCAATCTTTTTAAAAAGCTTCTTTTTGCACAGCAAAGGAAACCAGCAAAAAATGAAGCCTACCGAATGGGAGAAAATATTTGCAGATCACCTATCTGTTAAGGGGTTGATATCCAAAATATATAAAGAACTCATACAACTTAAGAGCAAAAACAAACAATGCAATTTAAAAATGGGCAGACCTTTTCCCGAAGAGATACATATGGCCAACAGATACATGAAAAGATGCACAATATCACTAATCATCAGGGAAATGCAACCAAACCACAAGGAGATGTCACCTCACACCTGTTAGAATGGCTGTCATCAAAATGACTAGAAATACCAAGTGTTGGCAAGGTTGTGGGGAAAGGGAACACTTGAGCACTGTTGGTTTTATTATAAATTGGAGCTGCCACTATGCGGAATAGTAGGGAGGGTCCTCAAAAAATAAAAAGATAGAACTACCATGTGATGTAGCAATTCCTGAGTATTTATCCAAAGAAAACAAAAACATTAATTTGAAATGATAATAGGCACCCCCATGTTCACTGCAGCATTACTTACAATAGCCAAGACATGGAAACAACCCAAGTGTCCATCAGTAGATGAATGGATAAACATCACACACACACACACACACACACACACACACACACACACACACAGAGGAATATTATTCAGTCATATTCAGTCATTAAAAAGGATAAAATCTTGCCATTTGCAACAGTATGGATGGACCTGGAGGGCCTTAGGCTAAGTGAAGTGAGTCAGACAGAGAAAGACAAGTACCTTATGACCTCACTTATACGTGTAATCTGAAAAGAAAAATAATACCCTAAAACCAAGCTTATGTATACAGAGGACAGACTGGTGGTTGACAGAGGCAGGGGTGGCAGGGTGGGTGAAATGGGTAAAGGAGGCCAAAAGGTACAAAGTTATACAATAATTTGTGAGGACGTAACGTACAGCATGGTGACTATAGCTAATAACACCGGATTGCATATTGGAAAGTTGCTAAGAGAGTGGATCTTTAAAAAAAGCTCTGTAACGTGAAAGTACTCTATAAACTGTACTCTCCTGGGCCTACCTTCTCTTTTTATTTCCTGGTTCAGATTCATGAGGGGCATCGTCCTCTGGGCTTTGACAGCACCGTGTACCCATCGGCACAGTTAAGCAACCGACAGCAGCCGAGACCAGCTCTCCCTTGAACTCTCTCCAACAATCTTGAACAATAAGGAAATTAATTGGCTCATCCTACCCGGAAGTCTGAAGGCACAGCAGATTTCAGGATTGGCTTTGAGCTGCCGGCTGCGGCCCGGGACTCACATGTGTGCGTGACAATGTCTAGATAAGGAAGGAAGAGAAACACGGTTGCTTCCAGTGACAGTCCCTGAAAAGTGAGGCAGGTTTTCTCAGAAGCTCCCCCAAACCTCTCCACCCAGCTCTTTTTCCCAAAGTGGCCATGGACCTATGTTCGAATCAGTCGTAGCAAGGTGGGTGAACTTAACCTTGAGATCAGTGGTTCTCAGCTAGGGGCGTCTTTGCTCCCCACCCCTCTACCCCCAAAGACATTTGGCAATATCTAAAGACGTATCTGATCGGCACGGCTGGGAGGCAGGGAAGGCGTATGCCTCTGCACAGACACGTACTTGGTACAGGCCACGCATGCTCTGAACACAAGGACAGAGCAGCCACACCCACAACAAAATGCGACCCAGGCCGATGTGGCAACAGCGCCAGAGTCCAGAAACCCTATTTTAGACCGATCCGTAAGCACGGTTCAGAAGATCACACATGGAGGCAGGGGTGAGGAGTGGCTGCCTGAACAAAACTGAGATGCACGTAGGAAGAGGAGAGGGAAACGGGTCCCTAATCCACAACCAGCCACGGCCCCTGAGACTGGGCTCCTTGAGGGCACGTCTGTCGCCGTGCGGCCGCTGTTTGTGCATCCGCTGTGTTCGCGTTCTACCGTCGGATCGCACACGGCCACACGGCTCGGGTTGCAAACACCCATTTACGGCCTCGCACCCCGTTTCTCTGCGGGCAGAAGCCCGGGCGTGGTGTGGCTGGGGCTCCGGGTCCCCTTCCATTCTTGCGGGCTGAGTCTGTGTCCTTGTGGATGGACTGAGGTCTCTGTTTCCTTGCTGGTGTCAGCCGGGGGCAGCTCTCAGCTCCTAGAGGCTACCCCCACTTCCTCTTTACCATGGTCCCCTTTGCCTTCAAGCCAGTGATGGTGCCCACAACCCTGTGACTTACCCTTCTGCCATCAGCCAAGACTCTGCTTTTAAAGTACCCAGGGGATGAGGTCGGGCCCATGCAGGAAATTTCCCTGTCTTACTGCTGACTGACCTGGAACCGAATTACAGGAACCAAATCCCTTCAGGACAGGACCTACATTTCCGTTGGAATGAGTTAGCGGAAGAGGGGTCTGTGTCCCAAGCATCACTGTGCTTTAGTAGAGCACCTGGCAAACAGTGTTTTTCTTGGAAAATATCATTTGAACGCATAAAGATGCATTCCTTTCTTTTTTTTGGGGGGGGGGGGATAGAATTACTATATTGGTCTCTCAGGAGAGTGTTCCAAACAGAGAATGTATCGCCTTGGCGCTAGAAGGTGTACAAGATCAGACAATTCCGTGAACTCGTCCTAGAACAAGTGTACACACCTCACGGCTGAGTGTCACTGCCGTCACCTACAAGTGCTCCCCTTGGGACGCTGTGCGCCGACGCCAGCGCCCAGTCCACCCTTCAGAGCAGTTCTGGAACTCTTTCTGGAATGGCCTTCAGAGCTGGCATTGTCCCCAGAATCTGACAATTAAGTTCCTGAACTTGCCACCGCGCGCTTACATTGGCAGCACTGCACAGACAACTCGGTAAGGTGTCACAAGTTAAGTGGCAAGTTCGCGAACTTAATTGTCAGATTTTGGCAACGACGACAGCTCTGACGGCCATTCCAGAGAAAAGAGTTCCAGAACTGCTTGGAAGGGTGGACCAGGCACTGGCGTCGGTGCCCAGCTTCCCAAGGGGAGCGCTTCGAAGGTGACCGTACTGAGATTCAGCGTCAGGTATGCAGCACTTTTTCTGGGATGAGTTCACGACCCTGATTGTCCAACCTCGTACATGTCACTACTCCAGGCATCCACAAAGTCACAGCGTGGGGTTCACCAGGTCAAGTTTGCCCTGGTCCGAGCACTGTATTCTCTCCAATGCAGACCAGTTTTCTTGCACTGCCTTTTCGGCAGAGCTGGCCAACCGCTGACTCACACTTAATCCGTAGTTCACGGCAAGCTTTCCTGCATTAACGGGTCCCGTGCCAGGTCTCTCCCATTTTGTACGGGGGCAGGGTTTTATGCCACTTGCTTCCCACTCATTTTCAGGTCACGGGTCTTGGCCTTTCATTTCAGCCTGTTGGAGACCTGTGGGGATTCTGATTTTATTATCCAGCTTCTTGGCTTTCCTGTCTAATGTTATAATAGTTGAAAATACAATGAGCACATTTTCATTGTCTTTGTCCAAATAGTTTATGGAGATGTGAAATGAGGCAAGGCCAAATTCAAAGCCGTGAGGCATGTTACGTTTTTCCAAGTTGACAGCAATGATTTAATCAACACTGTTTGCATCAGGGTTGCTCAACCTGTGATGAATCAACTCTTACTTTTCTTTCTCCATCATTTCTGCAAGCATATTATGAAAGATTTCAGTGTTTGGGGGAACCTGCACCCTACAGAACAATACCACTCAATTATACTGCTGGGAATACAATAGACATCTTTTGCAATCAGGTAAATTCACATGTCAGGAAATTCTCAGCTATGCCATGTCTTGGAGTCCTTCACATTGTTCTCATGCAGAGACACCGGTATCCTTTAGCTCACAGGTTTTACCTGTTGCCATCTAGTATTTTCTCCGTAACAGACGACTCCAGTGGCCCTAATTGTTGACCACTGAGCTGACAAGCATTTCTATTCCTTGTCTCCATAGCTCATGGGAATTTCCACTTGGAGGAGGGAAAATTGCCCTGATTCGTGAGGATTAAAGGGTAGGCTGCAGGGTGGGGTGCCAATGACATGACCCTCGTTGAATGGATTCTCCTTGAGGTGCCTGGTTATGCTCCATGTTTTCCTTGATCAGTTCCTGACATCTGCGGTTTCTCCAACTCTCTTCCATCACCACACTACAATCAAAATTCCTTTGTTCACAGGGAAAGGGTGGGGCTCCATGCACTAGAGTTTTCTATTAGTCCATGGCATTTTCTTTGATGAAGGATTGGGTGCTCCAGCATCCCTCAATGGACCAGTGATGCTACAGGGATAGAGTTGTCTATGAACCTAGCAGAGAAAGGGAGCAGGGAAAAATTTAGTTGTGGTAGGCAGTCTTCCAGACAGCCCACCATGGTCTCTGCCTTCTGGTATTCATGTTCTTGTGTAGCCTCCTCCCACATTATACCAAGGTCAGTCTGCGTGACCAGTGGAGCATGCAGAAGCGATAAAATGTCACTTCTAATAGGCTGTAAAAGTCACTGTAGCTTCTATCTTGGCTGCTCTGTCGCTTTCATTGACTCATCGCTCCAGAGGTGGTTTTGAGCTGGTAAAATCTGGTGTTATTTTTTTATTCTGCCATAGATGGTAGGCGGTGCTGTATGAGACAGGGCTTTCTCAAGGGAAGTGAATAAAATACTAAATTCTTGGAAAATAGTGAAAGACTAGTTAGTGGATTTCTAAGACCAGAACACTGGAGGAGATTGTTATCAAACTTACACAGGCAGGCCTTTTATCATTGTTTTAAAATGTCAAAAATAATACTAGTTCTTTGTTAAAACACACACTGATACACAGATACATAAAGTAAAAAGTACAGGTAGCTTTTCTATCTTTCTTATCTTACTCCTCAGAAGCAACCGCTGACATTCGTTTGGTTGGTAGCCTTCTGGCGCTTTGTCCAATCAGCTACAATCACAACACACACACTATTATAAAACCCGATTTGTATGTGCATACGTGTACTATTTAACAAATGTCTTTATCATTTAACAAAATAGCATAGCTTCTTCCCATGCCAGAGGCCATGGCTCGAATCTAATTGTTCTAAAAGGTACATTATATCCCAGTGTGATGTTTTAAAATTTAAATATTATTTCATCTGAAGTAACTTATGTTTTATTAATTAATGTACTTGTATCTATTTGCCATTACACACAAGATCATAATAGACATCCTTGAGCATATGTACAAATGTTTTCAATAGGATAAATTCCTAGAAGTGGAATAGAGGGTTGAAAGGTATGCAGATTTAATTTTGTTGGTTTTTTTTCTACAGATTCAAATTTTTGATAGATGACCCCTCAATCCTTTTCACATTCTTACTTTGTTTTCTGCTAACATATTCTTGCATCCTAATGCCAGGCAATGATTTTTTACATCTCTGCTAATTTGGTGGGCAAACATTTGCAACTTTCTGACATTTGTATATTCCTGATTTCTGATTTTAAAAAACCCAGTCATTTGAAATGTTCTCGTACCAGTAATACCTCATCTTCCCAGCTGCTTTCAAGAGTTTTCTTCATCACGGTTTTCAGCAGTTTGATTATCATATGTCTGGGCATGGAGTTTCAGGGTTTATCCTATTTGAACTTCATTGAACTTCTTAGATCTGTAGGTTTATGCCTTTTGACAAGTCTGGGAAGTTTTTAGTCATTATTTTTTAGAGTATTTTTTCCTGCCTGCTGCATTCCTTCTTCTCTGGGACTTCAGTGACTCAAATGTTAGACATTTTGGTACTTTCTCGCTGGTCTCTGCTCATTTTTATTCCAATCTTTTTCCCTCCTCCATTTTTCATATCAAATGATTTCAATTTGGCCATCCAATAGGATTTTAAATTTTCAGTTGTTGTATCCTCTTAATTCTAAGATTTACCTTTGCATCTTCTTTATGCACTCTATTTCCCTGCTGAGACTTTCTATTTTCCCATTTACTTCAAGAGTGTTTTTCTCCCTTACTTCTTGGAATATTTTATAATAGTTGCTTTAAAGTCTTTGTCAGAAAATTCCAACCTGTGTGTTATTTCAGTATTCTTTATCTGTTTTCATGTTTGTTGAGATTTGAGGGTTCTTCATAGGCTGAGACTGGTAAACAGAATGGTCTCCCTCAAAGACATTCATGTTCTAATTCCCAGAAACTGTGACTATGTGACATTTCATAGCAATAGGAATTAAGGTTGCAGGTGCAATTAAGATCGCTTATCAGCTGACCTTGAGATGGGCAGATTATACTGGTGGGTCAAATATAATCACGAGCATTTGAAAAAGCAGAGGATGTTTCCTGGGTATGGTCAGAAAGGGATGTGGCCATGGAAAAAGGTGCAGAGAGATACTCTGTTACCTGCTTTGAAGACGCAGGAAGGGGTCCTTGAGCCAAGGAAAGTGGGTAGCCTCCCAGAGCTGGCAACGACAAAGGAAAAGTTCTCACACAGAGCCACCCCAAGGAGCCAGCCCTGCCCATACCTGGACTTAGCCCCATGAGGCTGAGTGTGCACTGCTGACCACCAGAACTTTAAAACAAAAAAAGATTTACATCATGTTGAGCCACTAAATGCATGATCATTTGTTGTAGCAGCAATAGAAAACTAATACACTGAATAATTTAGGAGTATAGCCTGGGTAATTTGAATATTATGTTCTGAGACTCTGCATTTTGACTTTTTGTTTGCATCTTTTATAAATAATAGTATTTGTGTTTTAATAGGTGATGGACCTGGGGGGATTTGGGCTGAAAATGCTGTCAGCCCTCGGTGAGTGACAGTCTCGGTGTCACTTTTGTGTCCAGTGCCTTTGCAACTACTCACGTCTGTCCCACGTGTAAATGGTAACAGGTGGGTCAGGGAGGAACACCCCTTGTCCTCTGTAGCCCCCAGTCTGGATTGCCATTATCTGCGAAGCTCTTCAAATGCAAATGACAAAGGAGTCGCTCTGGGACCTGGGTCATGGTCCCTCCCTTAGTTCAGTTCTCAGAGACCTTGGTGTACTGTTTAGGAGCAGGTCCACACAGGCCCAGCACTGGACCGAGCCCAGGACTTTGCAACCAAGTTCATGGGCCCACTTGCCCGGGTGCCTCCCTCTCTGTGGTCGCCCACTCCGGGTCTCCCCTTGGACAGAAAGCAGATGTTCTATTTCCTCCTGTAAACATGCTGCAGGAAAAGCCAGGTGATGAGAACAGGGAGAGGAGAAAAGGGGAATGGGGGGTTCCCCCATTCTCTCAGGAAAACAGGTCCACCAAATAGAGAAGAAAAATCCTCTGGGGGTCCCCGTTGCCACTGCTCTCACCACGACTGCTCTGAGTGCCATCAGACTGCCTGGGGGTCCCAGGTGAGAGAATAAAGAAAAATAAAGAATCAGGGGTCTCCCCCACTTTCTGAGTGTTCACTGCACCTTGATCCGAACCAGAGGGAGGTCTTAACCCATACCTGGTGTTCATTTCCAAATTTTGGGCTGCCCCCAATCCAGACTGGGGGCTACAGAGGACAGGGGTCTTCCTCCCTGACCCCCCTGCTACCGTTTACTTGTCAGAGCCCTCCAGTTGCTGTCCCGTGTGCTTTGTTGGGATTTGCAGCCTTCAGGGGGACGCGTTTACTGTTTCATCTGGAACTGCCCGCTCCCCACCTGGTCCCGCCCCCTTCCCCCCATATCTGCTAACTCCTACACCTTCCCTCAGGGGTGCTGCTCTCTCAGGGCTGGCTGTGCTGTGGTCACAGCTAATTTGCCTCACTGCCTTGAAATGGAACAGGCCACAGCCAGACGAACATCGATCACAGGGAAGCGACATTCTTTACGAGCACTGCTCACCGGTTCTCGCCTACTCTGTGGTCTAGGGCTTTTATTGGAGGAGACACACAGAGGTCAGACTCAGTCTACAAATCCAGAGTGACAGTTTAATGCAGTGTTTTATCAGCAACAAAAGGATCTGTTGAGAACAAGTGACCCTCCCAATGAAAGGAGAATTGTGCAAGCATTTCATTAAACCTTAACACTGTATTGTAGCACGTGACCTCCAACAAACTACCGCCGTTCCAACAGAAACTAGCTCCTTCTCACTGCAGAACGAGGGAGAATCAGTAGACAGTGTGGCTAAGAGAATGGTGTGAATTGGTCCCCTGGCCCACGTAGGTGTGTGTGCTGGCCCTCAGGGACACTTTCTTACCCGAGTTTCCTACTGGGCATGTGAGAAAGTTCTAAGTTACAGCCTGTGTTCAAAGTCCATCCAATGTATTGCAAGGGCAGTGCCTGAGCTCTCCTCCATGCTCTGAGAAGTGTGGCCAGTGACTGTACTTCGATGTGTCTCCTCTCTTGGGTTTCACGGTAACGCAGTCCATTACCTGGGCCATCTGCTGTCTGACCACGTGCCTGTTTTCCGTCCTTTTGCTTGTGAGTGGACCCTGGCGAATACAGAGGGGTTTTAAACTCCTTTCAGAAGGCAAAAATAACTTCCAAACTAACAAGAGATGATTCCCATTGGGCCACGATCCTTCTCCTGTGCTCCCAGAAGACATTCGTGCTTCACTGTGTCTCATCCAATTACCGTGAGACCAGTGCTGGGTCTGCTGACAGCACTTTTGTAGCCAAGGGGAGACAACAGAGAGCGTTTGTCATTTGCATTTGAAGAGCTTCACCAATAACGGCAGCAGTACCAAAAAACAAACAAACAAAACTACCAGCCAACATGGCAACGGCACATAGTTTAAGCAATGTTACCAAGGGGTGCTGGTCCTTGCCTCAGGTTGTGGAGCAACCTGGGGAGCAAACTCTGCAAAGCCAAAGAGAGTTGTCAACCAGTGTCAGCTCAGGCTCTAGGCGGGTACCTCACGTTTTAAAGCATTTCTAGGCTCGTTTTCAACCTTGGCAGGGTTCCATTTAGCATTTCCTCTGAGATGGAAACTGAATGCAGGAGTGGACAGCCGGTCCTCTAATGCAGTCGTTTTGTTCAACGTCATTTTGAATAATGTTGATGAGGTGTCACAGGAACTTCGCTCTTGTTTACATCAGTCAGCCTACGGTAAAAATGGTTTCATTGGTAGTTACCCTGTAGTCCCAAGAACCCATCGATGACGTTAAATGAGGACTTACTGTACTGAGGAGTGCTCTAGAGATTTCCACCCGTGCAAGGGACAGGGGAGAAAGTTGGGGGTACTAGAGGCAGTCTCAACAAAGGGCTCTTTTGACCTTTGCCCTTCTCCCACCCCACTCCGGGAGCTCTGCAGCAGGGTTGCTGTTTAGAGCTGTCCTGAGCTGAGGTGAAGGGGCCAGGCTTTTACATCCAGGCCTGACCAGTCATTGGATGCTGCTGCCCCAGGTGCGGGCGTCACCTGGAGCGGAGGGACTCTCCTCAGCGGAGGCACCTTTGCGCAGAGCTGACAGCACTTAGGGCAGCTGAAAGGGCCTCTGGGCAGAGGATCGAGTTGCACAGCCAGCCCTGGGCCCTGATCTCCAGTTCCCCTCTTACTGATGAGCTGCTTTAGAGCTGCTTTAGAAACCCTCCAATCTAATCCCTGCTTAGGACCTTGGCCTGGAAAGCCAACGACAGTTGTCGGCCAGAGTCAATGCCAGCCTCGCGGTGGGTGGGTAGCTTGCGTTTTTAAGAACATCTAGGGGAGACTTTCCAACGTGGGCAGGGCTCCTTCACCATTTCCTCAGACGTGGAGACCCCTGCAAATCAGGGGTTCCGAGAGCTACACGAAAAGCTTAGTCAGAGACTGGGGCAGGGACTTGAGGCCTAAAAAGTAAAGGGCTCTCTTTCCTGCCCTCGACAGAGGGCTGGGGGCGTTTGTCCCCGGCGGCATGGGAAGGAGAAGGGTTGGTACTGGAAAAGTCCACGGGCTGTTTAATGATTTCATCCCGTGCCCCACTGGTTGTGCAATGTGAACTTTAACCTCTGCTAAATATAGTCCGTACCCTGAGAATCCTTCACACTCCAGTAAAGATAGCTGCACCCTTGAACGGCTCGTGTCCTTGATGAGTGCAGAGGAAAGGGTTGGGGAATTCTGGGTAAAGGGAGACGGACCATGAGTCCCTGGGGTAGACTGCCTGGAGCCATCCTGCTTATTTGAATATTCTAGACAGCAATGGCAGAGAGTTGCCAACCAAAGCGGCAGCTGGATGGTGGAGTGGCAGTTCCTTGAGCAGGGGGCTGTAGCTGTCACTTACTTGTCTCTGCCTGAACTGGGCGGTGATGTCTGGGGGACAAAGCTTCCCGCCTGGGGTAGATTCTGCAGGGAACATCACCAAAGGGTGTGGGTGATGGAAAAGAACCCAGACCCAGGGAGCTGACCTGAGATGCTGGGCAGGAGCTCTACATCGGGGCAGGCATGAGAACTAAAGGCTACCATCCCACCCCCCCCGCCCCCCAACACACACAACAGGGCAGAGGCCGCCGGGGCTGGAGCGGGGTCCTACCAGGCCACCACTGGACACAGGCTGATGCCAAACACTGGCTAGGGCAGGGGTGCCAGTGGAGGATCACATGCCCAGGAGATGAGAGCTCTGATTTTTTCCCCCTATGGCCTTTAGCTTGCAAAGTGCACGAAGAACAAAGAAAAATAAAAAACAAGCTTAGAGCACATGTCTTGCTTTTGCGGCTCCACGAACCAAAGTCATCGACTGTTGCTATGTACCTATACTACCGCCATGCCCTGCCTCCAGAATTTTCCATATGCTTTGTGTTCAGAGATGAGAATGAAAATGGTATCTGATGCCCCGGGGAAGGGCCATGAATTATTTGCTATCTCGCTGAGGCATCTTATAAGGGCTGGGTAGGCAGCACAATCCCCTCATGCAGGTAGATGAGGCACAAAGGTGTGTCTGCCCCTGGCTGGTCTCCTCCTGCCATCACCCTGACCCCTAAAAAAGATTCTCTCCAACAGCAGAAAACCGATACAAGGGAAGGCACACAGAAGCTGCCCAGCCCAACCGAGGAATGCAAATCAGTGTGTGGGCAGAACCACGTCCTGGAGGATTAACTGTGCCCAGCCACTGTTGGACATGGATATTTTTTCCAGCAAAAGAAAGAGAGAGAAAGAGAGCAGAAGGCCGTGAAAAATTCAGATACACTGATCCTGCACTGAAGCCGTTCACGGCGCCGGGTGCCCCCTGTTATCCTCACACCAGTTCTCTGACTGAACGACTTCAGGCTGCTTCTGCAAAGCCACGGAGAGTGGAATTTATTGAAGAACTACTATATGCTTTAAGGACTAATCTGATTTAATTCTTACAGCCACCCAATGGGATAGGATTTCTCCCCTTCTTTTCCTTCCTCTCTCTTCTTTCTTTCCTTCTTCCCTCCCTCCCTCCCTCCTTCCCTTTGAGGGAAACTCAAAGAGCGTAGTTCTATGTATCAGGGAATTTTCAGCCCAGCTCCGCGTGCACACACACATCACCAGGAACCTTGGGAAAATGACTAATGTGCCCAGGGTTGGGAATCACTGGGACACACCGGACGGCCTCCTTCCCATTCAGGACAAACCGTGTGCTCCGGCCTTCCTCCCATTCTCTTTGGCTCTTCAGAAATACCCCAGTCCCACCTGCTCATCTCTGGAGACCCAACACATGGAGGTGACAGGTGGAAGCCCAAGGATCATTCCTCTCCTGACAAACGCGTACAGGAGATGACCGATGCAGGCTTTGTTTGCTGCCTGCAAATGCGTCTGCAGGCCACTGTGAAGTGTACCAGAAGCGTGACAGCCATTCTGAGAGCTGTTGACCCACTGCCTCGCTATTGTTACATGAGGTAGGGGGCAAGGCACTGTATTTGCAGCCACAAACATGGGGTGCGTCTGTCTGTCAGCCTGCTTGCTAGCTTTGTGACCCGAAGAAAGTCCTTTGACCCACTTGGACCTTGGTTTCCTGTCCTGAAGGAGAGATGTGGGGGTAGGATTGGATAATGTTGGACATTCCCTCCCGTGTGGATCATGACATGGCTACTTTCTGCAACCCTCGCGGTACCCATGTATGAGGTGGGTTTAATCTGCAACTCAGCCTTCAGTGGGCGCTCATCCCCTTAGAAGAGGAAAAAGGGAGACACAAAAGGCTGTTTTCCCTAAATAAAAAACGAGGCCAAGTGCACACTTTCCTACCACCCTCCTAAGAGCAGTCTGCATCAAAGCAGGGAGAGCAAGGCTTATGCTCAGATGTTAATTATAGGTTTCTGTAGGGACACGAGTGACCTTGACTCTCCACGATCAGGAGTGGTAGATACAGAACCTAAAGCAGGTTGCTGAGATGACAAGATGCTTGGAAGTAAGCTAATGCCTTCTCTTTCCCCCCCAAATCAGAATGAATTAATTCATTTTTGGTGTAAATAGGAAGGACACAGTCGTTCTGAGACCATTAACTCAGTCCAATGGTGTGATTCTAGAACTGAGGCATCTAATGAGTATCAGAGGGGGTCGGAGGACGCGTGCGGCTTGTACCACGTAGGTCCTGAGAGACCCAGCCGCAGCCTCCGTCCTGGGCGGGCGCTGCCCAATCGTGTGAGCCGCACGTCGGAGGCCTCCTGAGGCGCCGTGGCGCAGTGGGGCTCTGACAACCCCGCTGCAACCAGCAAACGTGCTGGGCTCTGCCAAAGGGGGGCCACTCTGCTTGGTAAGCGCCATCGTGCATGGGAATCCAACCCGGGGCGGACACTGAGCGATGCTGATTCCGCGTTTCCCAGCTGGGTGTGCAGGAGTCTGGGGGTCCCGGGAGGGGACCCGAGGGAGGCTTCAGAGGGACGGGGGCGGGACTGGGGAGGGAAGGGAACCAGGCCACCTGCTCCCGACACGACCTGAGCAGCTGGCCTTTTATGTAATAGCGCGCCCTGGTATGTTCTTTGGGAAAATGTCTCATAGCAAACAAGTAAACAAAACAACTCTTCTTCCCACGCCCCAGAAGTGAATTCATCCCTAATTCCGCCAGTGAGGACTGACTCGGAGTCTAGATCGGAGGAGAACAGCTTCTCACCCCCAGAGCAGGTGGCGGAGGGACTTCCACACCCAGTTCCTCTCCGGAAAGGTGTGTGTGCACCGTATAACCGCGTGTGTAAGAAGTCTTTCTTATTGTTTGGCTGGGGCCTTGAACTTCAGCCTCGGATTGGCACATGGGTGGTCAGGCCCACCTGGGGAACCCAGGGCGGAAAGGAAGCCCCCACCCACTCCCTCCTCTCCTCTTGGGAGCCAAGTCGACGACGGCTTTGGTCTCTCTTCTCTTTGGTGGTGGGACACCACCTTGGGAGCCAGTCTCTTTAGACCCAGAGCTAAAAGCCTTAACTTTCTAAGGAGTCATCATGAACTGGAACCAATCCTTCCAGAAAGTTCACTGGGGCAGCCTGTGAGAATAGCATGTTCCAGCCCGAGGTGCCTGAGGGCCTGAAGGCCACGGCTCCTGGCTGGGCACAGGTTCCTGAGTGTGAGGGAAGCCCGTCGTCCCTGGGAAGGCCATGTGCCCTGGCACGGTGCTGCCCCAACAGTCTGGTGGTTTCAGCATTGCCTGTCCCCGCCCCTACCCGCCTGCAGCTATAATAAAGGCAGGTCTGTGGAGATCAGATTTCCATCTGCACACTGTGTTTTCATTCCTTCCGACTAAATGTTGCCCGTGTTTTCCTAGCCTGTGACAGTCCTGTCGGAGCCTCGGTCCCCTCCCTGAATTTCCATACCTCAGGCCTGATCTCCGTGAAATCAAGACAGGGGTTCTGCTCCTTCAAGAGCTAGGCCGCAGGTTTTCTGCGAAGGAAACGTCTTGGAGGACCTCGAAGGCGTTTTCATTCTAATGCAGGCGTGCGTGAGACAGGCCCTACAATGAGAGAGAAGGAGCTTCTACTTAAACTCACTCTTTAAGGGGGAAAATATGTTCGGAATTGCCCCCCCCCGCCCCCGCCCCATTCATCTGATAGGTTTGTAGTTTTGTAAGTGCTCAGTTTCCACCCTCAGAGACAGGGTTACACACAGACGCCCTTGAACTTCTGACTGTGGTCTAACCATGGACTGGCTACGGAAGGTGGAGCATTTCCTCCTCCCAGCGAACTTTTCCAGTTGGCACGGAAAGCCCAGACCCCCTTCTACTTCCCTGGGTTCATCGACCTTCCTCGTACCTGGGCTCGCAGGACAGGCTTTTGCATTTATTCCCCAGGTTGGCGAGCGGCAGTCCGGCCAAGGCCAGCAGCACAGCTTGGGCATGCGCCCTTGGACTCCTGTGGGTGTCCTGCCGGTCCTAAGAAATAGGAAAGGGAACAGTGTTTGTTTATTTTTGTGGTGACTCTCGGTTCACAGTGTCTTTGTCCTAGGAGGTGATTTCTAAGCTTTGGCAAACCCCAGGGGTCTCATTCCTGCAGAACTTCTTAGGGAAGAGACCTCATCTCCAGAGGATGACCGACTGGGGCCGGAGCTCCAGGACTGGCTTCCCTAGAGACTGCGGCAACCGAGTGAGGAGGACAGGGCAGTGCTGGCGAGCACGTGACCTGCCGGTTTGAGCCGGTGGTACCCTCCCCTGTGTCCATCCCGTGGCCTGCTGGTGGGGTTGCCCCGCACTGCTTCCACCATCTAAAGGCTGCACTGGCTATTGTAGGTACCCTTGACCTAGGCTGACCTTGATGTCCACTTCAACCAGAGTTTGCTGTGCACAGGTATTACGAGAACAGGAAACGGGCCCTGCCCACAGTCATTAACCTTGACTTAGGCTCCGTGAGAGATTGCTTATAAACATTGTCTTTCCCGGAATTCAGTCCTCAGGTTTTCTCTCACGCTATGTACTGCTCGGGCTAGCTGTTCCCAAGGCTCTAGCTTCCTCCACCTAACTGCTGAGGTCCCCTAAAACTGTCTTGCAAAATTTCTTCACAGCCAGATTCGCATGTCTGACCACCGTGTAGAATCTCCAAGTGGGTGTGCCAGGAGCCTTGAATTTAATGTATCCCCAACTTACCTCCTTAGCTGCTCCTCCCAGCCAGCGTGGTGGTCTTCTGAGGTGCTGCTGGTGGGTGGCACGATCATCACCTGCACATAAATTCAAGAGAGAAAGTGTTATCAGCCCAGACCCGTCCCTCTGTCCCTAGGCCACCCCTACTTCTTGTCTCTGTCTGCTTCAAACAACCTCAGTGATTTCCCATGTCCTTTAGCCAAAGGCGGAAGATTTCTATGACCTGAAGAGAAACCAGAGTATCCACGTCCTTTAGAATACAGCTGAAAGTCTTTAGGAAAGCACTCTTAGAGGACAAAGTTCATAGAGGGAATACAGACAACAATACAGTAATAACTACGCATAGTGCCAGGTGGGTAGTGGACTCACTGGGGGGAGCACGTCAAAAAATGATAGAAATGTCTAACCGCTACGCTGTACACCTGAAACTAATAGGAAATAATGTTGAATGTCAACTATAACTGAAAATTTAAATAAACAAAGGAAACTCCTCAAACAAATAAACAAAAACAAACAAACAAGAACAAACGTCAACCAGGTAAGCTGGAAGATGTAATTGGCTTTCCTAAGCAATTCCAGAATCCTCCCATCAGGGAACCTCTGAGGGTCTGTACACAGGGAAAGGTGTTCGGAGGCAGAAGGGTAGGGCGGGGGAGTTATTAGCAAAAGAAAAGAAGGGATCCTTTTTTAGGCCAGGTCCTCTGGGGGCAGGGGCGGGGCTGGGGGAGGGAATGGCAGGGGCTCTGGCGTGCAGATCACCTCACTAGTATTCACCCGCAAATTTCTGACGGATGGGTTTACAATTTGTCTCCTGGGAGGCACTGGACCGATGTAACGCAAGTTCGTTACCACGTTTGGGTTTGGTGACGTTGGCTTTGCGGACGTGACTCGATTTTGGCCTGTTGTGACGTGTGTGCAACAGCACGAGAGGCCCCGGGTGTCAGGTTCCTGCACCTCTGGGCCGTGAACTTGCTTCAGCCAAGTGTGCCTCCTGGTAGCTTTCCAAACGAGCTGTGTTTTCTCACACACACTGTCTCTTAGGCTGGGGACACCTTTCATGCACACACCCTTCTTCCCCCGCTAATTTCTGCTGCTTCTTTAAGACCACTCTGGTGTCATTCCAGGAAGCTTTCTTTCCACCTACCCTGGGGTGGGAATGAGCAGCAGTGACATTTCTCTGAGGGGCTTGTGCTTTGCATATACTTACATATCTTACCTTTTTCTAATTCTTTATAAAGGAGGTATTATTGCCCTGGTTTAATAATAAAGAAATTGGACTCACAGAGGTAAAGAAACCTGGGAATCTGTTAGAAAAGCAAATTCTCAGCCCCCCCTCCCCTAATCATTCAGAATCTCGGGGGGTGGGACCTAGAAATCTATGTTTGAACGGACTGGGACTTTGGTTCTGATGCACACCAAAATTTGAGCAATTTGTCCTATGGAGCTTGAAGGCATCGCATGGTCCATGAAGAGAGAAAGTCTGAAGGGCTTGGCCCAGAGCAAACCCCTTTCCAGTGCTTGGGGACACCAACTTAAAGTCACCCAACGATGATGAAGATACTATTTTAAGATGGAAATTAACTGGAGAATGAATTAGAATAATGCATGGGTTAGGTAGGCACATGTCCTGCTGAATTTTAAGCAGATCCTCTTTGAGACTCTGACTATAGACTAAATGTGATCTTGGATGGCAAACAATTTAGTCTTCATACAGGGTGGCCTGGAAGAGGCACGGATTGGGGTAGATTGTCCCAAGTACGTGTCACCTTTTTTGTAGCCACCCACATTTCCGCCTGGGCTAGCCAATGTCCCACTCCCTAACTTAAGGCTTCAGTGCATGTGGCTGGAGTGTAGGGTGAGGGTTCACCAGGAGTACTTACCCTTTGTGAGGAGCCTCATGAAATCAGAAATCTCTCATCACCAAAGGCATGCCCGCTTCTCTAAAGGTGAAAATTCAGGCCACCAAGAGACGTTTGGGGAGCAGGTATTCTCACCTGAAAAAGATGAATGCCAAATGGGGCAGCGCATGGGGCTGACTCTGTAAGTCAAAGTGATCCAGAACATATTCCAGACTATTTGGGGCGAGTCTTTAACTACTACCACTCCTGCTAAAAAATACGTAGTAATAATAAAATAATAATAACTGCCATCCATTAAGCATCATTTTATAGATACGGATACTGAAATGTAGAGAAGTAATTTATCCCAACCTATATGCTGGGACTGAGGGGTCTTTGCATGGCATACAAGTAAACAGGATGAAAGAAAATCTTTTTTTTTCGTCCCACTAACCTCTAACAATTAGAGTCAAACTAAAATTTGGCATTTCCTTCGTCATGGCTGTAACCTACAGACCGCCGGAGTTGTGACAGTACCTGGATCTGTGTCAGTAACTGAAATTGGGGTAACTTCATGTCATGTGACAGCTGTTGTGAGTATCTCAAAATATCTCTTATGGCTCATCATCGTGTCAACATTCTGGCACTTATTACACTGGCCTCGAGATGTTGTTACTTAAAGTATTAATAAAGAGGCAAAATATTACTGTAACAAATTAATTTTTTAATATTCTGGTAACTGTTAACATAATTTCAATTATAGGTCTGACAAAAATGTGTTTCGTTCGTAATTGTGTATGGTTTATGCATTTAAAACCTTCTAGGACTTGGAAACAGCCTATAGGCTTTGCCACAAGCGATGGGTAATATTTTAGAAGAAAAATAAAAAAGGAAGCGCCCCCAGAGGGTGGTGGAATTCAAACCCACCCCCCACCCTGGTCCATGCCGGCCCAAGGGTGGCAGTGAATTGATACTGTGGCAATTCTCAGGACCGTCGCGGCCCAACACAGAACTGGTCAGGTCAGGGGCACAGAGCCGGTGGCTGGCGAAAGGGAGTGGACTCTGCAGGTTTTAGTCAAACTCTGGGCGAGTCCTGCAACGGCACCCAAAACGCTGTGGTGGTGTGAGAGTGAGTTCATGAGCTTCTTTTCTTATGACTGCTGGGGGAAGTCCCCAAATCACCGGCAGCCTTTGTAACATTGATCAAACGCCAGGAGTGTGCTGGTTTCTCTCCTGCCACTAAGGGAAATCCAGTAACTGTTCTGCAGTGTTGCGACGCTCGGACGTGGTAAGGGGCACTGGGAGTCACGGCGGAAAAAGACAACATTTCTGCTTCCGGTGGACACAATCCAACAGGAAAAAATACAGGCGAAACCTGTTTAGGCAAGGGGAGACTGCAGCTTTTGGGTGGATGAACACCTATGGGTGTTCTAACAGCATGGGCTGGGGAAGCTCAGCAAGACAGGAAAGTGGCCAGGACCGTGGTGGGTAGGCCGGTCACACATCACTTCTGACACGGCAATTTCTGTCAAATGAGAACATTACGGTGTGTCCTCCTCCACCTTAGTCACCGGATCTGGTGCCACCGTGCACCTTCTGGCTCTTCCCCAGAGTTAAAATGACCATGGCAAGTGCTTTGAATTGATGCAGAGCACTGAGGCAGCCACGACAGCACAACTAAAGACACTCACGAAAGAGGACTTCCAGAGCTGCTTCAGAGAGTGGCAAGAGCGATGGGACACGTGTGTTCGAAGCGACGGGGGTATTTTGAGAAGGATTCATGGCAATGTATCTCTTACTGCCATATATATATATATATATATATATATATATATATATATATATATATATATAATGTTTTTTTAAACATTCTCCGTATTTTTTTACTGCACCCCCATATATATGCTGGAACTCACACCCACGAGCCGTCCTGCCCTCCAGGCTGAGCTGTCCGAGTGTCACTTCCTAGAAATGCTGCTCTTGCCTGAGCAGCCCTGTTTTTCAGAGGGAGCTCCCATGTCACTGAGAGGGTGGTGCAGAGCAGTGGCACTGGCTGTGTGGGCACGGTGACAAAGCTGCTGGTCATCAATATTTGAATAGAGGCCCCTGAGCAGGTAGGTACACACACGCTGAGGTGCCCTGTGGCAGAACGTGCCTGTGTCCTCTTCATGTGGCCTAACTGCACCCAAAGAAACCGCCTAATCTCAAGCACCCAGTGGAGAACAGGTCAGTGAGAAGGAGCCGGTGCCAGCCAGCCAAGACGTGCCCATATGTGCTATCTTGTTCTGCAGACTCTGAGCTATCTGATGGTGACTAGTGGCTTGGTCAGCACAGTTAGCCATGCACTGGGGCTGGCAGCAGTTCAGGACAATGTGTCACTTACCTTCAGGGACTGCCTACTTTCAATGGTCTTTCCTCAAATATTTAAAATGAATTCTAGCTCTGTCCCCAGCAATGGATCAATCTTGTCCTCACATTGCACAGGCGTTACTCTGCTACCCACGTCTGATGATGGACCTCACTCGTGAGGTGTCGGGGAGAAGGGAATGGTCAGGGAAGGCTTCCTGGAGGAAGACGCCCATGAACGGAGGTAGCCAGATGCCTCATAGGAAGACTATATTCAGAAGTGGAACAGGCAGACTAACGATGGGCTCGGTGGTTTCTAACAGTGTAGTGTAGGCAGGGGGGCTCATCAATAGTTTGCTAGTTATAGCTTAAAAAGTGAACCTGAACCTGAAAAATCATAAATAAAACAAAACAAAACAAAACACAAAAAACCTCTTAAACCTTAACGAATAGGAATGAGGTAGCAGGAAAGTTCAGAGAAAGGGTCAGCAGAGAGGGATGTTCCCTTCATCATAAAGTCCTAGGGCTGTTGGCTAATATATTCCAGACAACCCGCATGTCCGCCTCTGAGCCCGGGCATTTATTTCCACACGCCGACCTTCATAGGCAGAGTGGGCATTGGAGAACCTGTACTCCAGCTGTTTTTGTCCCCAGTCACCCAAAACTAACAGAAAAGTGATTGAACCTTTCTCCATCTCACGTTCCAAAGCAGTTAGGCAGAGATCATTACCCCTGCTTGGAGGACCCTCTAAGAATCTGGTGGAGATAGAATAGGTCCCCATGTATAAGGACAGCTTTAAACGTCAGGACGCATATAGAAAGGAACAGGGTGGTACAGTTTTAACAGTCGAGCTGAATTGTTTTGGATTCCCCTTTTGCAGAATTTGTGATTGCTGCACGTGGAAGGGGTGGTGCCAAAGTTTACCTTCGCCTGGTCATGAGAAAAGGATGTATTAAATAATTGAACAGTGCAAATAATACATGAAGGAGATGTTTAACCTACTTATGAGAAAGCTCCGGTTTCACAAACTTCGCAGCATTTACAAATTAAAAATTCACGAGCCATTCCTCCGTGTTCTCCACAACAAGCCACGGAATACCTTGACTGAGCAACACTTAGCTGTTAGCATCTGCAGTGCAGCACTGGAGAGGAACTTTTAGCTCCTCTAACTCAAAGTTCTCATTTCACCAATGACAAGACTGACGACCAGGGATAAGGAAGTTGGCCGAGCTCTCTCAGCCCACTGGGAAGCCATAACTGGAACCAAAATCGCGTGTCTGTTGTCATTGCATGCTGCCTTCCTTGTTGGCCTGGTTCCAGACTACTTCTCCAGCCCTGAAGGAGCAGATCCTGTTTTCTTTGAGTCTCACACAGAAATAGACTCGCCAGCCATGAGTAAAACAAAAATAAGCATCAATACTGCCTCATTCCCCCCACCGGCCAGTCATGGATCCATGTTCTGGGGTGGTCTTGAAGCTTTCTTGATTAGAGGGCATCCTCTGCAAGAAAAAGGATCCTCTGTGATCCTCCAGTCAAAATTACGACTAGAAAGTTATTACAGATATAAATATATATCTAAATCAAGAGAAGAATTATAATAAATTTAAAAATTTAAGTTGACAGATACCACAAATATCACAAATCCAGAAAAACAACAGAATATTTTTATTACCTGCCTACTTATTAATCTTATTATTATCTTTTGCTTTTAAAAACATCTTTTGGCTGCAAAGTCTTTTATTACCTCTTTGCTTGATAACAGTTTTGTGATGTCATTGCCTAAAGGGAGAAGAGAAAGGCTATTTAATATTTCCTTCCTGAAGCCTCCGGAATGGCAGATCAGATTCTTTTTTTTTTTATTATTGATACTTAAAAATTTTTATTTTAGCTTCCCCACTTGTTATTGGTAATGTCATGTAAGCTTTTATGATTGTATTCAAATTCCAGAACATTTTTCTCATTTTTATCATCTATAAATGGTTATACACATACTTGCTTTTGTTGTTCTGCTAGGAGTATATGCCCTATACATACAGAAATTCTCACAAACCCGATTTCTCCCAATTCCTATTAAAAATAACAACAAAAGGAAACTGATTTTTGTTTGTAATGATTTACACTACAGTACCAGGCATCTCCCTGATGAGGTGTTGTGAGAACTCAGCCACTTAACAATTTTCCACATTTGATGTTTGGGAGAATCTTCCGTATGTTTTCTCTGGCTCAGTACATTTCCAGCCTTATTTCTCCCCCGCTCCTCCTCCATATCTGGTGGTGGGGCTGCAGGACAAGTTTACGCTTCCACATAGCCCCAGGCCCTGTATCTGAGAACCAAGATGCTGAGTGGTATGGGAGTGTCCCGGAAAGCCATTCCTAGGCCAGGCCGGCAGGCAGCAATGATGCCAGACGTGAAGTCACTGTGACCCACACAGGTATACCCTTGCAAACCCAAACTAAACTTGTCCTGTGCTCATTCTCCCCTTAACTGAGTCCAAAGATGCCTGGGGCCCCACTGACATCACCCCACCTGAAGAGATATGCAACGAAGTGGGAACCTGAGGAAAAGAATTGGCATTCTTAACTAACTGTGACAAATGTGCCTAATTTTTGCAAAATTTACAAAAGCCTATGCCCGTGTGAACACACGGGTGAGACCCCTCCCAGGACCCTGGAGGGGTCAGTTCAAGTCAGAGGCCGTTAAACTTCAGTGACTTCACGGTGAGGGGAGGTCTCTAGTTTAAGGATGAGAGGTGTCATTCTCCACGCTCCGGTCAGGGCGTGGCCCATGCTCACAAGGGTGGAGGTTGGGGGTGAGGTCTGGGCTAAGCGAGGAGCCCGGAGCCCCCAACACTGGGTCGTGGGCAGGCCAGCCCCTACGGACAGGCTCTGGTAGAGGTAACCGCAGTGCCATGGGCTTGTGTCGCTATCCTGCTACACTGGGCTGCTCTGAGGGAGGCTCACCGGTGCTCACTGGGTACAAACATGTCTTCTGTCCACGGGAGCCCACCGTTCATGGATCAAGCCACCCACGACAAAGCAACCCAGTGAGCCCCTGAGGTGACATCACCAAGCCCAATAACCCTGGTACCATTTAAACAAGCACTGGAACCCACACTTAGATGACGGCCTCGCAATCAATATTTATGTTCTATAGACATCAATAAAACAGCAGGCGGCCTGGTGATGAAAGGGAGAAAGTCTGATTGGAGGAAAAATTCTCATGGAGGGCTCAGGTCCCACACAAGGGACTGTTGTCCTGGGTCCCCTTATGATTCACCCTAACCCTTTGTTTCTCCATATGAACTTGGAGAAAGCCAAGAACATTCTTTGAAATATTCTGAAATCTTATTATTATTATTTTTTTTTTACAAAGTCAGTCTGGGTTTTAACTTTCAGTAGAACTGAGACTCTTAAGGCAATGTGCTCCACTGTTGCCTTCTGTTTTCCATTTCTTTATAACCTTCATTTTCACTTGTTGGAACTCTTGCAATGGCCTCTTTACTGAGATCTCTAATTCACCCTGTCCACTGTTGCCACATAAGTGCTCTAAAGCTGGCCTTCCTGTCCCCCTCCTCCAGAAGCAGTGTGTCCTTCCACGGGGGACTTAGAGCCCTCTGACTGGTTCTTGTCTTCCAGATCTATGAAAGTCACCCTTCTTTGTGACTGTCTGTCTATGTGTCTGTCATCTCTGCTAGAATGTTAAGTGATGTGAGGCTAAGGGCCAAGGCTCATCTTTGCATTCTCAGCTACCTGCAAAGTCAAGGCACAAAATTGGAGCTTAATAAGTATCAGTGATGGGCTCTACCATTGATGTCTTACTTGGCTATCGTAGTAATTAGATATATTCTTCTTGCCAGGGATTGGTTTAGGGAGATGTCCAAGAGACATGTCCATTAGTAGTGGCAATGTGGCTAATGTGATGGAGAACTTTTGGTTTTACTGAATTATGACGAATTACAACATAAACATCAATTGCCACACCTACTGGACAGCAAATGGGACAAGCAACTCAGGTGACTCAGTTCTGGCAAAAGAAATGCAGGGCAGCCAGCGTGGCGTCTTCCGCAGGATGCTGTCACATCTGGGGTGGTGCCCAAGCCTGTGCAGCCATCCTGCAGTTCGGAGGGGGACATACTGCGATGGCAGAGGAGAAAATGGAGAGAGGCTGAGCCACTTAGCCTGCAGCTGCCCCACCTGGGACATCCTCGTGTGAGGGAAAGGACAGCTTCCTCATCGTTTGATCCATATAATTACAGCAGTCTGTAAATTGCAACCAAAAGTATAAAAAGGTGACAGCGCTGTTATGCTAATCAGGTGGGAAGAGAGGGGCAGGATACACCACGTCCAACGAGATTTGTAGACATCTTGCAGAGACTGTACGTAGTAATGCGAGAGGACTATGCAAAAAAGAAGCCATTGTGGAATCCCTGTTTCTGAAGTATGAGTGCTTCTCAGGTCAAAGGCAGGGCTTATGAGCTGTTGAGTGAGGAAAAAAACAGTAAGTGCTCTGCAGACTCTATTCAGAACTTCATTTGACCTTCCTTTCATCACAGAACCCTGTGTTCTACAGGGAATCACTCCTTGTGACTCAGACGAGGCTGATCCCACACTCCCTGGTCACAGGGGTGAGCCTGGGACAGAGGCCTGGCCAACAGGATACACCACACTCAAGCCACAGTGACTGGTTGAGGAATGAGCAGGTGAACTCTCACTGAGACTTGACTTACGGACAATGTGCACATGGAGAGAGGAAGGGTGCTTTTCCCACCACAGCCCCCACCAGGGTCGTGGGCTATAAGGTTTCTGCCCAGAGCTGAGAGGCCATAGAGAGTGAAGCCAGTTGCCAAACCCAGAGGGACAGGGCAGACAGAGTTTGACGACACCGTCTGAGTGCCCAAGGGCACCCATGCCTGAAGCTGTGCCCATCTTTAGGCTTTTCTGTGTGTGTCTATGAGCCAATTTTGTCTCTGATGTGCTTACGCCACTTTGCATTGACTTTCTGTCACTTGCAGCTCAGAGCATCCCAAATGATACAGTAGAGAATTAAACAAAGCAAGAGGGTGGCCCTGGACCTGCCACCATGATCAGAGCAGGGCCAGGTGATGAAAGATGTGCAGACCCTAAGAAGCTGCTTCATGCGACAGCCTGGGACCTGGACAAGTGTAAGTCTGGGACAAAGTGAGTCCGAATTTTAACACCAGCTTATCCAGTTCCTGGACGGATACATCTGAGAAAGCCACTTAAACATTAAACACAGGTCTCAGTGTTCCCAGCAACACGGCATACCTAACAAATCTGTGAGAATTAAGCAGAACCATGTACGTCAAATTCCTCGTACAGATCGTGTTTTCTTCGTTGACTTTGGTTCCTGGCACCACAGAAAATAGGTAACAAAGATGCTGCGGCAAAAAGGTCCTAACTGACCACTAACATGCCTTGGATTTTCTCCTCACTTCCTCTGACTTTCATCTCTTTTACTTGGTATTTATTCCTAGTAGTTTCAATGGAAAATAATACTAGTTACCACTATTTGAACATGCACCTTGTTTGTGTGTTTTACACGTTATCTGTGAGCTTGACGGTGACAATTTGGGGTAGGCAGCACCATTTCACGGGTGAAGAGAGATTAGTGGCTTGTCTATATCATTAGAAGGCAAAGCCAGGGGGGCGTCTAGGCATAGCTGGCGGGGGAGGAAGACCCTATGGCACTGTTTGCTGCCAGAATTTTTCTTTCTTGGGAGAATTATGAAAGATACACCACCGTTTTGAATTTCAAACCACAGTAACCTATGTAACTAAAGAACCCGGAAGTCCTTCAATAGGAAAAAGTGGAAACTGACCCACTGAATGCCAGTCCCAAGGAGGTATCCAATTGCATTTCGCACTGGGATACAGGTAAGATGATGTTCTTGACCGTCACACAGGTGGATCCAAAATTGCACTTCTAGGTTAAGTCTAATTTAGATGAAATAAAAAAGTAACCACCTTAGAATGACAAGAGCTGGAAGACCAGATTCATGCTAAGTAGACTTTCCTTTTATCATTCCACAGATCCTCAAACCAAGCCCAAACGTGATCACCATTATTGTCACCATCTCCTCCTTGAACCTCCACTCCAATCTGCTGTTTTGTTTTGTTTTTTTTTAAAATATGGGAGGTTCTATTTTGATGCGTTGCACTGTCGTCATTAGGGCAAGTGGAACTATTTTTCTTTTTATGGAAACACAAAAGTTGCAAAAACCTGCCTGAGGTTGCTTGTGCTAAAGCAAACAGTGTCCTTATTGCTGATGTTCAGTAAGCAGGGGGTTATTTAAAGTAGTGGAATACTCTGCTACAGCTAAAAGGAATGGGCTAGACCTGCATATGCTGACATGGAAAAATGTTTAAGAAGTAAGTTGCACAATGATACTTAGAATACAATTATCATCTCATTTATGTAAAAAAAAAAGGCAAAAGCAAAGAAAGTATGTATACGATGGTGCTTGGGTTATTGTTTGGAGTGGGGTCACAGAGGACTTCTCACGTTAACATTTCTATATAATTGGGAAGTTTTAAAAGTTGGAATTAACATCACATTGCTCAATACTTAAGAGGACAGGCTAAGCTATTCATTGGTATTGCTGTGAATATTAGCCTCCATAGTCTATGTCGTTTGTCCTGTGTTTATTTGCACAGCCCAGAGTGGTTTTTCTAATTACAGACTTTTAAAGAAGTCTGTCCCTCTTCTTACAGACCACTGGGTGGCCGTGGGGACACGGCCCGCATCCCCCAACCTGTGAAGCTGTTTTGCTGTTTGCCTCCTCTGTCTTAACTGGGCAGCCCCATCAGGTTGTGGTAGGCACACCCCTCTTTTTCTACCTGTGTAAAGTACCCCTGTCACGTCTACTGTCCCCAAGCCAAATTAAAGCAAGATGAAATTTTAAAAAATCCTCTCCCTACATATTTAGATCAAATACTTCCTTCCTCTCCATTTGTTTCTTCTGCATCTGCCTCTTGCCAAGTGCTGTGACATGTGGGGCACATTCTCTGTGCTCAGGGCACAGAGCGTCCTGTAGAGACAGATAGTCAGAGACAGTGACAATATGAGATGATTCTTATATTGCTACTTCTTAGCACCCAAATGTGTGTCTGTATTAGGTGCTGAGGGCACAAAGATGAATAAGACATGGTCCCTTCCATGCTTTAAAGTCCCTTACACAGTCTTGCAGTTGAAGCAGCACTGTGCAATAGAAATATAATGCAAGACATAAATATAATGTAAATTCTTCTAGTCGCCACATCAAAAAAGTAAAAAGAAACAGGTGCAGTTCATTTTAAACAGACACAAGTTAACCCAATATGCCTAGAATCTTATCATTTCAACATATGCTCAATATAAAAATTAATATAAAAATTATCGGAGTTATTTTACGTTATTTTTTTCACACTAAGTGTCCCTCATGTGGTGTATCTTCTATTTACAACACATCTCCACTCAAACTAGACACAGTTCAAGTGCTCAATGCTACATACGGCTGGTGGCTACCATATTGGACAGGGCAGATCTAAGGGGACGATGGAACTATAAATAGATTATTCTACAACAACCTTAGAGCTCCCGTGGGGTGTACCTAGGATGTTGTGGGCAATGGACCGCATTCCTGAGGTGGAACATGTTGGGGAGAAGGGAATGGTCAGGGAAGGCTTCCTGGAGTTAGAGGCCCATGAACTAGCCAGATGCTCGAGGTGGAACAAGCAGACTGACGATGGGCTCAGTGGTTTCTAAGAGTGTAGTGCAGGCAGGGGGGCTCATCAGCAGTTTGCTGGTTATAGCTTCAAAAGTGAACCTGAACCTGAAAAATCATAAATTAAAAGACAACAACAACAACAAAAGCGGAAACCTTAATGAATAGGAATGAGGTAGCAGAGAAGTACTGAGAAAGGGCTGCCAGACAGGAAAGCATTTCTACTCCAGCATAAATCCCACGCGAGACGGGAGAGCAGAAGGCAGTTCGAATTTGGGGCCCGCCTGGCGCCTCAGCGGGCCCTCTGCTGTTCTGCTGCCCCGTCCTCCCCGATGACACGGTGTCTCCACATTTACATGAGAATAGGAGCAGTGGAGCCAGTCGGAGGATGTGACATGGACATTTCTATTTTCAGGGTTTGTCCTGAAACATAAGCTCCTAACTGCCTGAGCCTTGTGGCGTGTCACATAAGGGCCGATGAAAAATATAGGCTGTGCCTTCCTGAGACTTACCTGCCCGGACACCAGCCTTAACCAGCACTGCCATTCACAGGGCGGCCGCGCCCGCAGCCCCGAGGTGCACGCCACGTGTGCATCCAGGCTGTGGCTATCAGCGAGACGCCTTCGGACTGCAGTGACCTTGGACACGTCCCCTGACCTCCTTGGGCTCCCTCTCCTCAAAGGGGTTGGGAGAGATGACAACTAGGACTCTGTGACAATTCAGGACAGACCTGCGCTCAGCTAACTCTGTCCCCATCCCCTTGCTGCACGTCCCACCCCCAAACCCAGCGACACACCTCAACCTGGGCACTTGGTCCTCCCTCCCTCCCCCCTGAACCTGTTCACTGAAACCCGGGAAAAACTGGTTTCAGTGACGTCTTTACGTGACAGCTTCTCTCCCCCCACCTTACACTGCGGTGCTTCACGAAACACAATATTGCCAGCGTGGATTATGCTCCAGACGATTCCCGAAAACTGAACGGACCAGTCTGGTGAGAAGCCCGGGGCATGGCTGGAAGGGCCTAGCCAGGCCGCGCTGCTCCCCCTTCCCTGGGCTGCGAGGATCGGATGGGAGCCGGGGTCAGGCTAGGTCACAGGATGGAAGTCCAAACTCGCTGAAGCTGCCTGGGGCAGCGCCGCGGACCCGGGCCTTGGCCTCGGCTCACTGGGCCTTTAATAATGCAGTAATAACCGGCTTCTGAAAGCACACAAAGGCCGGAGATAAAAGCGACCTTGTTCTGCTGGGGCGCAGGACGGCAGACAGCCCTAGGTGCTCCCACAGAGCTGCCCATTGGGCGGCCGCGGTGTGCTTCCCCACCCCCACCCTCCCTGCGGGGCCATGCTGGGAAGCTGGGGGTGCATTCTGCTGAGCTCTTTGCCTGTCCCCGAGACCGCTGGCTGCATCCACTTCATCAAAAAGTCACTGTGGCCCCGTGTGAGCCTTAATGCAGTCCGCGTGGGCGGCCTGGCGCAGACAGAGCCTCCTCCTCCTCCGCCCTCCGCCTTGGGCAGCTCCGCGTCCTGACCCTCCTCACGCCCCCTGCCATCAGGACCCTGTCCACCTGCCCCCACCTGCCCGCCTGCCCCCACCTGCCCGCTCCCTTTCATCCCGCCCATCCCCATGCCCCTCTCCACCCCAAGGCCTGGGTTTTATACAGCTGGCTTCTCCACCCCCACCCCATACCCTCCTTCCACTGGACTGGCTCATAGTGTCCAAGCGGACCGGACTGGCCCATTGTGCCTCTTCTGTTAAAGAAGAAACAAGCCTACAGAGCAAAGTGATGGGGCCACAGGAGACACAGCGGGTGCCACGCGGAATGACATGAATCTGCGCGGCTCTTGCTTCCTGCTGCAACAGCAGAGTGCTGGATGTGTAACCTCCGTAGGCATCTTGAGGAGGGTGTGTCCTCTGAACTACACGGAGGACCCAGCCATTTTAGCTAAGCTGTTTGGGGTCAGGACTTCTTGGGAAGGCCATAGAAATTTTAACAGAGGAGAAGACCCTTGAGAAGGGTCGGGAAGGATGACCAGGTGATGGAGGTGGGGGGCCTTCTTGCTGTCAGGGCCACCATTTCAAATGTGCAGCTACATTTAGAAGAGCTAGGAAGTAAAACAAAGGGCAATGCCTGGAGAACCTTACTGGGCAGGCTAACGAGTCCGGATTTTATTTTATAGAGAAGAGGGAGTTTGAGGCTACGAAACGATCACTCAGGCAGTAGGGTGAAGTATGCAGTAGATGGGGATGAGGCAGGAGGCCTGGAGAGTGGTTAGGAGATCATTGCAACAGTTCTCAGGACAGCTGAGGGCAGCGTGACCTCAGGGAGCTGCAGAAGCGGTGGAGAGAAGTGAAGGCCAGAGAGACACTGCACCAATAGAATGCACAGGACTCGCCGGATGGCGGGGATGAGGAAGGAGGAGGAGTCTTGGGTAACTGGGCTGATGGTGGTAATAATCATACAGAGGCTGGTTGTGGACAAGCTGGTCATCTAGGCTGCTGTTTTCTTGAGGACAGGCACTACTCTGTCTCATTCACTGTCACATTAGCTGTGCCTAGAACCATATATTGAATGCCTGGAGCTTGGAGCATGTGGGTTTCATGCATCTGATATCCAGTTAGACACATTCAGGGCTTAGCTTTGAAATTCAAGAGTGAGATCTGAGCTGGAGAGGCACATTTGGGCACCGCCTTCTAGAAAGGTAGACGAGCTCATCCAGGGTGCGTGGGTGTGTGGCACACAGAGTGTGCCAGAGGAGGGTTGAGGATGGGATGGTGGGTAACAGCAATATTTAAGGACAAGGCAGAAGAGGAGCCATCTGCAAAACTAGGAACATGGTGTCATGGAAGCCAAGGTGGCGAGTATCCAGAACTTGGGATGGGTCAACAGTGTCAGGAGCCACAAGAGGTTGGAGCTCTCAGGAAGCACCACTCCAGTCACGCTGGTTACGTGGCTGGGCTCTGGCCTCAGAACCACTGACGGCCTTCCCACCAAATCCAGTCTTTCCGGGTATGATCTCAGGCTCCCAGCCTCACTTCCTTCATCCAAGGGGCCATCACAGTGAGTGACTGAGCCTGCCCTGCTGTCCACACAGTGCTGTTGTGAGAGTTAAGCAAGCTCCCACGTCAGCAGCTCTCAACACCTCTGGTGTCAGGACTGCATTATACTCTTAAAATTGATCAAGAACCCAAATAAGCTTTTGTTTGAATGTGTGATATTTACCATATTAGAAGTTAAAACTGGGAAGTCAAAAATAGTTTAATCATTTAAAATGAACAATAACAAAACCTTATATGTTAACACAGACAACCTAGTTCATGAAGCATAACTATATTCTCAAAAACAAACTGAAAGGGAAGAGTGGCATTGCTTTACAGTTCTGCAAATCTCTTTAGAGAGCTGAAAAATCTCTTTGCCTGGCTCAGTAGAGACAGTAAACTCTCACATCTGCGTCTGCATTTAATCTGTTCTGATATCACATGCCATGGAACCTCTAGAAAATTCCACTGTACTCTGATGAAAGAGTGAGGGCTTCAAAGGGCAACTGACATCTTGATATTATTATGAAAATAGTTTTGTCATTGAGAACCCCCTGAAAGGGTCTCAGGGACACTCAAGGATCCCTAGATCAGGCTTGGAGAATCACTGACATATGTGAGTTCACTTTGGAAGCTAGGAAGTCCATACAAAGGGGTTAGGATCACCCTGAAAACCTACACCCGAAAGGGGATTGCTCTCATTTGGGTACAATTTGCCCCAGAGGAGCATAATGCATGAGTGACATTGCTCCAAACAGGTTCTTAGGCCAAGACAGAGAAAGGATTTCCAGCATAGATGTCTTAACTTTCTCCTTCCTGAGAATTAAAAGAAAAATGTATATGAGAATGTGCTATAAAAATGCATGGTGTCAATGCAAACTAGATTGTTTTTAGTTAAAATTTTGTTATCCTCAGGCTGACCACTAAGGAAAAAAATGTATATAATATACACATATATGTGTGTATGCATGCACATGTATATAAAGAAACAAGGGCATGTTTTATGCTAGAAAATATCTAACATAAAAGATGGCAGTAATAAAGGCATAGAGGAAAAATAATCCATAAAGTATACAGAAAAACCCCCACAAAAGGACAAATTTAATCCTACCCTATCAGTAATTACTCAAATATAACAGACTAATACTCTAATAAAAAAGCAGAGATTGAAGAAAAATGGATAAAAACTTCTCTCCAACTATATGCCATCTTAAGAGTCACAGTTTACATTGAAGGAGACAAATAGGTTGAAAGTAAAAGGATGGAAAAACATATAACATGCAAACGGTACCTGAAAAAAAGCTGGAGTGGCCAGACAGGCAAAACAGACTTTAGGACAAAAATTGTTACTGGAGAGAAACAAGTGCATTTCAGAATAATAATTACAAACACATACAAGTATTGACCTAAAAACAGAGATTCAAAATCTCTAAAAGTAAACACTGACAGACTTGACGGGAGAAATAGACAATCGAACAATAATGGTTAGAAACTTCACTAATGAACAGAACAATTAGACAGAAGATCAAACAAGGAATTATGAGACTTGAACAAACTTTAGATCAACTAGGCCTACCAGATACTTTAAAAATATTCTATTTAACAGCAGAATATACATTCTTCTCAAATGTACATGAAACATTCTCTAGAATATACCATGTGGTAGGCCATAAACAAGCCATGTTATATTTAAGAGGATTGAAATGACACAAAATACTTTCTCTGAAGAATGAAATCAAATTAGAAGTCAACAGAAGGAAATCTGGGAAGTTCACAAATGTACAGAAATTAAACAAGCTATTCCTAAATAACCATTGGATCAAAGAAGAAATTGCAAAGGCACTTAGAAAATACTTTGAGATAAATGAAAATGAAAACACACGCACCCAAACTTATGGATGCTACTAATGCAGTGCTCAGAGGGAAATTCACAGTTGTAAATAGCTATGTTAAAAAAAGAGGAAGATCTCAGATCAATAACCTAATCTTCCACCTTAAGCTAGAAAAAGAACTAAATTCAAAACAAGCAGAAGGAAGAAAATAAATACCAGAGTGAAAGTTAATGAGAAAAAGACTAGAAAGGCTTTAGAGAAAGATCAATGAAACTAAAAGTTGACTCTTTGAAAAGGTCAACAAAACTGACAAAACTTTAGCTAGACTAATCAATAAAAAACAAAGACTCAAATTACTAAATCTGGAAAGAAAGGGTGAGTGGGCACCACTGTAAATCTTACAAGTATAAAAAAACCACCACCATAACTCTTCTATGTCTCTACTTTTTGACGCTTCTGGTCACCAAATGTGCGTGAGGGTGCTGGTGGTGGTGGTGAATGTATCTTCACATCAAACAATTCTGTAAGACCAGCTGGGTGTCCCACAATTTAACTCAATTTGGACACTATCTTCCTAGAGATAGCATCAGGTCCCCCACTGCCCCTTTAGGTGCCCACTGCAACTCCAGGTGGTTACCTGTGATTCTGACCAACCTGCTAGCTATAGACTGCAGGTTTCCACGACCTCCTCTTCAGGTCCCACAAACTTGCTAGAGTGGCTCACAGAACTAATAAAAACATTTTACGTACTAGGGAAATGCAAACCAAAGCCACGGTGAGATACCACTTCACACTCACTAGGATGGTAATAATAATTATAATAATAATACAGATAATTACAAGTGTGGAACCCTCATATACCACTAGTGGGAATATAAAATGGTGTAGCCACTTTGGAAATAGTATAAATAGTAAGAATAAAGGAATAAATAGAATAAAGAACTGACTTATTCTGACAGGTCCTCAAAAAGCTAAACACAGAGTTACCATATAACCCAGCCATTCTACTGCTAGCTATATCCCCAAGGGACACGGAAACAGATGTCCATACAAAAGCTTGTGCATGCGTGTTCACAGTATCATTATTCCTAATAACCAATAGGTGGAAACAGTGCGCATGTCCATTAACTGAAAGATGGACGAATAAAAGGTGGTCTATCCATACACTGGAATATGATTTGGCCTTGAAAAGAATGCAGTACTGATACATACTCATACTACAATGTGAACTTGAAAACATTACGTCAGTGAAACAAGTCAGACACAAAAGGCCACATACTGAACGATGGCATTTGTTTACATGAAATGTCCAATAGGGTAAATTCATAGGAATGGAGTAGGCAGTGGTTTCCAGTGGGTGAAGGTATCTGGAATGGGCAGTGAATGCAGTAGTTCTGAGGTTGCTGTCTATGGTAATGAAAATGCTCTTGAACTAGTGGTGCTGGCTATAAAATTTTGTGAGATACTAAAAACCACTGAGTTACACATTTTTAAAAAGGCAAATTTTAACATGTGAATTATATCTCAGTAAAGCTGCTATTTCAAGAAATGCCAGCTGTTTTTGCTTTTATCACGAAGACTATCTTCTGTTTCCTTCCAATCCAGCCTCCGGCCTTGTTGCCAAATCTACATGGTTCCCAGGAATCTAGATGTTTGCTCCCTAAGAGCCTCAGTCTCCTATCTAATTTGGACTGGGATGGGGGTGCCAGTGGAGGTGGAAATTGCACTGGAAAAGGGGTCAGAGGTTGGAGTTTAAGTTAGGATTCTGTCTTTTACTAGTTCATTGTCCTTGGGCAAGTGACCTTGCTTCTCTGAACCTGAGGTTCCTATTCTGAGAATACAAATGACCCTGGCCCTATACATCTACCAGGGTTGTAAGGGTCAGCAGATACCCTATAAGTGAGAATGCTTCCTAAACAGAAAGCATTACACAAATAGTGCTAGTGATTGGGATCTCCCTGGCTTGATGTCAGGGTGTACAGACTGCGAGGGGAAACAGCACCCTCATTCCAGCTGACTTGAGTGACAAAACTTTAAGGAAAAACTGCAGGATCTTGAGTTTTATTACAGTTGTCATCTTCAGTTGTCTGAAAACAAGTGCTATTTCTCCAGGGCCCCAGAGATTGCTATTATTATTTTTGTGTCTATTTAGATTAGCTTCCTTTTAATGATTTTTCACTTGTCCATTTTCGCTTTGCTTTTGTTTATTTTAGTGTTTAAAGCATTAAAGCAAGGCATTCTTGAACTCTGGTCAAATGTTGATCAGAGTGAATTAAAGATTTATCTAACAGAGTGACCTCCAACTAACTTTTCCTAGAAGCGGCACAGTGCAAGCCTAGATTTGACTGTCAGCCATGTCTGGGTTTCAGTTTCAGTTCTACCACTTCCTAGCTGTGGGACCTGGGGCAAGTTACATGACTTAATGTCTCTGAGCCTCAGTTTCTTCATCTGTAACATTTCCAACTTTCTAGGCTGGTGCGCCGATGAAAAGAGACAATGTTTAGCACAAGGTCAAGCACACAGTAAGAAGTTAATAAATCCAGTCATGGTCACTGGGCCTAGACAATGAGTAATCAAGGTGACGTTCTTGCCTAAGGGTGGCAAGGTTGGCTTTGGGCAAACCAAAAGGAAGAGGCTCTGACATTATTTGCCGCAAATATTACTGGGGTTTGATCCTAACAGGCATAAACGAAGAGAATGCTAAATTTCAGTATCAGGTATTAAATATAAAGATGTAATCTTTTTTAATCCAAATGAACAATCTTCTGAATTCTACCCAAAGACCCTGGATTAAGACTCCCTGATTTGACAAATCACCTGAGAGTCTCAGGTGATCAAGACCAACTTCCCTTCCCCTTGCTTTTGTAATGCTTGTCATTATCCTCCGGACATTAAATTGCAAACCCTGATATTTGTTTACGTGTCTTTCTCTGGACTGTCAACACCTTGAGGGGGAGGAATTGACCCATCTGTCTTTGTTTCCCAGAGGACTGCCTGGCATAGGGTAGGTCCAAAATAAACAGTTCGGGGGTGAATGGGAATGAATAATAAGGTTCAGCTTACTGTCGAAGGAGAAAGTATCCAGCACTGCAGCATGCATTTCCTTGCCTCACTACAGCCTATGATTCTTCAAGGTGCATCTCAGGACAAAGTCTCCATTGAGATGTCCCTGACTGCTCCTGGCCTCACCACCTTCTCTTCGAAGTGTGTGCTCACCACGTGGGGACTCACCTTGGCACCAAGAGCCAGTGCCTTTGCTCCCCCCTGCCATATTTCTTCGTTTATGTAAATATCTGTACATCATACATCTGATAAGGAACTTGTATCCAGAATACATAAAGACTTCTTACAAGTTGATAATAAAAGACAACCAACTTAATTTAAACATGGCTGAAGGATCTGAAATGGACATTTCTCCAAAGAAGACATGAATGGCCAAGAAAAGCCCACAAAAACATACCTAGCATCATCAGTCGTCAGGGAACGAAAGGCGAAATCCTGATGACACATCACTTCACACTCACCAGGTTGGCTAGCATAAAAGATGGATGAAAACAAGCGTTATAGAGCATGTGGAGAAACTGAGACCCATGTGCCCTTGGTGAGAATGTGAAATGGTGGCAGCGCTTTGGAAAAGAAGTCTGGCAGACCCTTGAAAGTGTAAACAGAGTTACTATATGATCCAGCAGTTCCACTCCTAGATGCATACCCAGAGTAATGAAAACATACATCCACGCAAAAATGTGTACGTGAATATTCAGAGCAGCTTTATTTATAACAGCTAAAAAGTGGCAACGATAAAATGTCAGTTAGCTGATGAATGTGTAAATAAAATGTGGCCGATTGATGCAATGGTATAGTAGTCCACAGTACAAAGAACTGAAGTAGGGGGCTTCCCTGGGGTGCAGTGGCTAGGCTTCGGTGCGCTCAACACCGTGGCGTGGGTTCGATTCTCAGCCAGGGAACTACTCCCTCCCCGACCCCCCCAAAAAAGAACTGAAGTAATGATAGACAGTATGACATGGATAAACCTTGAAAATATTATGCTAAGTGAAAACAGCCAGTCAAATAGGGCCACAAATCATATGGTCCCACTTACATGCAATGTCCAGAGCAGGCAAACCTAGAGAGGCAGAAAGTAGATTACTAGCTGCCTACGGCTCAGGGGGTTGAGAAGAACTGGAGAGCAACTGCAAATGGATGTTGGGTTTCTTCTTGGGGTGATGAGAATGTCCTAAACTGGACGGTGGTGAGGGCTGCACAGTTCTATGAACATGCTAGAAGCCTTTGAATTGTACACTTTAAATGGGCAATTGTACAGTATATGAATTATATCCCAATAGTGTCATAGAATATGAGGGCTGTCCGGGAAGTATCCAGCCACATAATAGAAAAAAAATAGAGGCACTGATGGCTGTATTTATTTCTGGACAGTCCTCAGATATGTATTTTAAAAAGCCAAATAAAGGGGAGAGAGGACACAGCTTTCAGCAAACCAGAAGTCCAGCAAGGCCGGATCACTGAGCACAGGGAGAGGCATTTGAACTTGGTTAGGCAGACGGCAGGTCTCAAATGACCTTACTGACACGTCAAGGAATCTGAAGGCACTGGAGTGGTTTGCCAAGGGCTTAAACAGAGGGATGACATGATCAGATTCACAGTTTAGAAAGGTCTGAGGACATGAGTGAAGTCAGATCTGGGGAAGGACAGCTGGGGCCGAAGAGCCATGCTGGGGGCTGTGGTAGACATCCAGGTGACAGGTGATGGTGGGAGGCAGGGGACAGTGGGAGCAGAACTGATGAGACTCGAGTCTGATGGGTTGTAGGGGACGAGGAGCAACATGGGAAGCAAGGACTGAGTTTTAGCAAGGGGAGTGGGTACAAGTGTTGATTTTCAGGTGCTATCTACGTGAGCTACCTGCCTAGACTGATTCGCCTGGTCCGCCTGGGACACGCAGGTCTGACGCTCAGGAGAGAGGGGGGTGTGCTTGGTAGGAGGTGAAGCCCGTGACAAGGAAGGAGCGGAGGGCTTTGAAGACAGGGTTAAGTGAGGTCAGAGGACAGGAAGGGGAGGTCCTCTCAAAGATGTCCCCATTGCCCCTCTTGGACAGCTCTTTGAGGAGTTTGGTGTTGAAGAATTGTCACACACACACACACACACACACACACACACACGAAAGGAAAAAAAAGAGGAGAGAACGTGGCTGATCATTCCATTTTGTGGTGGACAGAGCTCTTCTCAAGGGTTGGCTCTGAATTTCCTGACTTGACCCTGGAATGGGGCTTGCTAGCGTTCCATCCTGTCACTCCTCCCACTTCCTGTATTGCTCTTTCATTCTCTCTTGGGTTTCTTAGCAACCACTGAAGATGGTGTTAGGACCTCTTTTGGGGAAAGCCTTTGAGTGCTAGGTCTGAGGCTGAGGGTTTGGGAAACTAAGCCCTTGCAGGTAGGTTCCTGGAGTGCTGAGTTCAAGAGACTGCTTTAAATGCTAGAAGGTTCTCTGCCCCACAATTCCTGTAACCAAAAACATCTATTTCCTGCCTTTTTCCAGGATCCTAGAAATCTTTTTGGTTGTGTTTATTAAAGCTGAACATATGTATTCTTTCTGACCTAGCAACTCCACTCCTTGGTATACGTCCAATGTAAGCGCGTACCCACCAAAAGACATGTCCTAGAATACTCATGGTGGCACTGTTGATAATAACTATACACTGGGGACAACCCAAATATCTGTTGACAGTTGAATAAATAAATAAATTGTGATAGTCGCCAACGGAATACCACACAACAATGAGAATGACCCATCTACAAACCACACACAAGAATGTGGACAAATCTCACAAATGGAATGTTCAATGAGAGAAGCCAGACCCAAAACAGTACTTACTGTATGAATCCTATTTACAAAAGCAGACCAATGGGGGTAGCTACCGGAAGCAAGCCTGGAGGGCTTCTGGGTCCTGACAATGTTTTGTTCACTGATCTGGATTCCGGTTCCATGAGTGTGCTCTGCTTGTGAAAATTCTGCAAGCTGTATGACATGTGTGCCTTACTTGATGTATATTTTACTTCAATAAAAACATTTTATTGCGAAAGATCCATAGATTTTTTTTTTTTTTTGGTTACATGAACGAAAATGTTTGCTGCTATTTAACAAAGCTTATTGATTTCACATCAGAATCTAAAGAGAGTTATAACAGCGCCAGCAAATTCTGATTATCCCCTGAATACTTTGGCACAAATGTATAAGTTATTTGCTTATCAAAGGCTGGTGGTGGGAGGGGTCTGTCCCATGTGTAAGCAGTAAGGGGTACATTGTTTGTGGGGAACTCAAAACAATAGCAGCTACCGCTTTTGTGTGCACTGCATCAGAGTCTGGACCTGGTCCTTTCCTTTTTTGCGTATGCATCTTATTTAAACCTCACAACTGTGCAGGTTAGCTATTCTCATTCCCATTTGATAGAACAGAAAACTGAGGGCCAAGCAAGTTAAGTGACTTGCCCAAATTCACAGAGTTAGTGGAGATAAGAGTGAGGCTGTCGGTCTAAGCCTTCTGACTGACACTTTCCATTAGGCTTTCCTGTCCTTTGGTACCAACTAGCAGGTGGAAGACCCTTGAGATGTACACTAGTCCCCCTTTATGCACAGAGGACACGTTCCATGACCCCCACGGGGTACCTGAGATTGCAGAGTACCAAACCCTATATATGCTTGCGTGTGTGTATATGTGTGTGTGTGTGTATATATACACACACATATACATATACACACACGGTTTCTCCTATGCATACACACCTATGATAAAGTTTAATTTTAAATTAGGCAGAGTAAGAGATAAACAACAACAATAAAAAAACAGAACAATGACAATATACTATAATAAAAAGTTATGTGAATGTGGTCTCTCTCTCGAAATATGTTATTGTACTGTATGTGCAGTGTGGACAAAGGGGTGATTCACGCCCCGGGCAGGATGCATCAGGATGTCGCAAGGTGTCATCATGTTACTCAGAACGGTGCACGTTTTAAAACTGATGAACTGTTTGTTTCTCGAATTTTCCATGTAATACTTTCGGACTGCAGACTGCGGGTAACTGAAACCACGGAGAGCGAAACTGCATTTAAGCTGTATTTGCTGAATGAGTGACAGGGTAAGCGGATCATGCTTTTCATCAGTTCTACACAAATACAACTTCTCTCCGAAGTTGGGCGAGATACGAAAAGTATGCACATGCCTCTTTCCTTCCCATTTTAAGGGTAAGTCCCCAAGGACGTGTAGCTGCCATTGCTCTGCTTGTTGCTTCACGTACATCATCTAAAGCTCACAATTCTTTTAAGTAGGTTTTATTATTTGCATTTTACAGGCAAGGAAGCGTCAACCCGAGCACTCAGGTGATAAAGCAACAGGCACGTAGATGGCAAGAATGTAGGGAGTGACCTCGGTGGCGGAGGACGTGGGCTCTACCTCTTATTAGCAATGTGACCCAGGAAACATTCGCTCCTGCTTTTCACTCATAAAATTGGAATTTTAATGGTGTTCGCCCCCGAGGTTGCAAACTCAAATGGCTGCAGGAGCCTGGGGTAGGGAGTTCTGCATTGTTGGTTAATCAGAGGCTTGGCACCTGCCTCTGATGCCCCTGAGGGGGGGTTCCTGGGGGTGCAGGTGGGGTTGGACCCTACTACTTAGACTCAAGCTCACCTATTCCCTCGATCAGTATCTCTGGAGCCCCCATGATGTTCTGGCATGGTTCTAAGTTCTGGAAATGCAAAACTGAATAGTGCTTGGGCCCTTTCGGCTCTTCAGGGGGACTCACATGGAAACAGCCTAAGAAAACCCGGGGTCGTGTCATGGCATCGTCCAGTTCTGGGAGCCTCGTCATGCCAGTTCTAAGGCGGAAGAAGCTGGTGACGACGAGCACACGAGCAAGCACACCTCCGCCCCTCAGTAGGACGGCTCCAAAACTATCTCAGCCACGCGAAGAGCTCCGTGTCTGCAAAGCCCAGAGAAAGGTGTATTTTACAGTATTCTTCTGTAACTCATCAGACACCGAGAGACACTCAAGTCTGGGAGTCAAGTCATTTAGCCCATCAGCCCATGAGCACAGAGGTGCCCGCCCTCATCGTACCAGCACCAGGCCCGCCGTGCCCGACGGAGCACAGGCCGTGCTGGAGGTGGGCCCACTCCTGTCCTGTCCTCTAGAGGTTTACAGCCTCAGACCGACACGCGAATCTGGACAGACACCTCGAATCTGTAACAATGGCAGGAGGCAAGCAGCACCCCGTCCCTCTCCTCCTCTCCTGCTCAGCCCTCACCTCTGCTCTCAGTCACACCCACTCCCAGACAGCACAGCCAGGAACCCGTCACCCAGTGTTCTGAGCGGACCTGTGCCTGTCAACATGCTTATCTTGGGCTCCCCCGGATGAACACTTCAGGCTGTTTGTGGACACACACCTCGTTTGGCCCTTATCTCTGTGTCACTCATGTGGCTCTGCAGCTGCTCGGCTGTACGTGCCACAGCTATTTGGGAGGAACACTCGTGTTTATTTGCACGGATAGGAGCATCAGGAGAGAATGTGTGTGTGGATGTGATTAAGGCCCATCTTGTTCCAGAAATCACTGTGGTGGCTTGAGTAATTCAAAAATATAAATTAAGCAGTATGCATTTTTAAAAAAAGGAGGAAAATGAGAAAATGGAGAGTCGGGGTTAAGTGGAACAGAACCCAGAAAAAGCCCGTGCCGTGATTACCACGTGGGTGGCCAGTGAGGGACACTGCGCACTGAAACGTGTCCCTGCCCTCCCCCCGTTTACGGGATCCTCGGCCCGGTTCCCCCGGAGCTGTGCTTGGGTGGGAGACGACGGTGGCAGCTGCCCCCTGCCCCACCCCCGCCGGGGAAGCTTGCCACCCCACCCCCAGCCCGGTGAGCACGCCTGGGGTGCAGAGCCCAGCAGGTGAGCTGGAGTAGAGCAGGACGAGCACATGCCCAGGGCTCCCACCTGCCCAGGCCAGCCTCCAAGACGAGGAAGTGACTCTGGAGGTGACCGAAGAGCAGACACTCGGCCGAGGGCAGGCGGCGGACTGGGGAGAAGAGCTGGAGGTGAGCGAGGGACAAGAAGGACCCGGCCGGTGGGGGAAGGACGGGAGCCCAGAGCCGAGGAGAGCTCCCGGCCGCGCTCTGCGTGCCAGTGGGGAGGTGCGGGCACGGTCCCCACCGTCCAACTTCCGCTGAGGACACCAAGAGAGGGCAGGGCGGAAGAGCTAGATGCCACGACCAAAGGGGCCAGTGCCTGGCCAGTGTGGTGGGGCCGGGCCGGGCCGGGCCTTCCGATCCCGGGGATGGACTTGCTCCGCGGCCTGCAGGCACGCAGCGGCGTCCGTCCGGAGGGGCGCTCCTGGGGAAGCGGGCCGTTTCCACGCGCACTCACTAACCGAGCCCTGCAGCGGGCGCGGGGCCTCCCACTTCCTGGGGAAAAGCCACCTTGTCGCCCACGGTCACTGATGGCTCTGGCCCTGGCCTACACGGAGACAGTTCAAAGGGTGACAGAGAGCAGGTGAGGGGTGGGGCCGTCCCTGCTGGCCCTCCTTCTGGTCTCTCCTCACCTGGACAAATGACACCTACTTCGCTATTGCATTGCAGGGAGACTGAAGGTTTAGTTTCAGGTGGATAACGGGGGATTCTGGGATGGGACGGTCACCTGCGGTTTTTGGCTAGGTCACTGCAGTACCGAGAGTGAGGTACCTCAGGGTGGGAAGGCTCGAGAACAAGGTGTACGGCCCCGGTGAGAAGGCATCCCCGAAGGGGGATGAGGTGGGCCCCCCACCTGAGTGCGGCACCGGGACGCCTCCTCACTCCCAGCTCTGGCTGCGCTCCCATCGCCCACTAAGCCCTTCTGCTCCTCCAGGACCCTTCCTCGTGGTCTGTGGATATTTACGGGCACACTTTGGGCATGGGTTGTGCATTCTAGAAGCATGCAGAAACATGTCTGAGTTATCAGCGGGGCACGTACAATTTGTGGCTATTTTGGAATGCACTTGGTGGCAGGTGGCAGCCTAGTGACCAGCTGAGAGATGATGATGTTTCTGGTTGAAGCCAAAGGGAAGTGACCCAGGAGAGAATTTTGGAGAAAGAAAACTTGGTGTTTCTCTCTGCAGAGAGGCAGTCGCTGGCTGCCAGGGGCATGGACTGGAGAGCCCTGGGTCCTGATACATGACATGAAAACATAAAGGATGGAAAAATCTGGATTATCTGACATCAGCTTCCCTTTTATTCAGCCTCTATTCCGTGGAATACACGCAGCAAACTCCCAGACTCCTGAGATGACCGCCCCCCACCACCTCCATTCCAATTCTATGTGGCACAGTGAGCCACTTTTAAAGAGCCCTGTGATTGACGCCTAGGGGTCAGGGCTCGATGCGTGTCAACAGCGGAGATGGGTAAGCCTGCGGGTGCCATTCTCACGTATGAAAGTGTGCTTGCGAGCACAGTCCCAAAGAGTTGTGGAAATTACCATGTCTCTCCCCACATGACTGAAGAAAACAAATGTACTGAGATGTTGTCAGCAGGCATGTGGGGGCTTAACTGCAAAGTCTGAAAATCAGGGAAGCGACCCACATGGGCATTGTCAGCCCTGAGTTACAACACACATCTGACTCAGCCTCCTGCAAGCATGGATTTGTACCTGCCCGTGATTAAGGACGTGGAGACTCTGCCAGAACACCTAGGACACGCAGAGTTCCTGCCCGAAAAGAAAACAATGTGTGTGAAATAACTCCACCCACAACCCACAGGGGCCACCTCGCCCGGTCGGAGAGCACACGTCCCTCTTTCAGAACCTGACTGCCAGCTAGTAAACAGGGCCAACAAGGTCAAGTCCCTCTCAGACCAGGTAACTGGTGAGGACACCAAGGCTGCTCAGCCCGGACTCTAGCACAGGCTCTGCGCTTTCTGCGTAGTACAGGATTGTCTTTCAGTGCAAACAGCTACTATTATTGCTCTTTACAGATGAGGCACACGAAACACAGAGAAGCCAGATAATTTGTCCAAAGTCCTGCCACTCGTCGATGGTAGAGCCAGGATCCAAGGTCAGATCTGTCCAGCTCTGAATGCTACTCCCATGTCCTCTACACCTCCGTATTCTAAACTAGGGTCTTTGCACTTCTATGACACCAACAGAGAAAATGGTTCATTCATCCATCAAATGTTTAGAGAGCATCTGCTATGATACAGACAATATTCTAGATCAAGGATCGGCAAGCTCTTTCCAGAAAAAGCCAGACAGTAAGTATTTCAGGTTTCATGGGCTACGTGGTCAGCCATGATCACCACTGCAGTGTGAAAGTGGCTACAGAAAATACGTGAATGAACGAGCAGGGTTGTGTTCTAATAAAACTTTATTTACAAAAGCAGGCTGTGGGTCGGATTTGACTTATGAGCTCTGCGCTTGCTCTAGGCATCGGGGTTATACAAGCAAAAAAAGAAACCCACCGAAATGCCTGCCTTTGTGGAGTTTACATTCTAGAAAGAAGAAACAATGGTATTTCGTGACCTGTTTATCGTGTATAGACTGTCATAGACTCTTAGAGCTGCTGAGACCTTAGGGGTGACTGAGTTTAGCACGCTCCTCACTGGGCAGAACCCCTTACACCCCTCCTGCTGGTGGGCCTGTGTTCTGTGTGAGCCCATCTAGTGCCAGAGCACCTCACTACCTCTAGCTCCTCCCACACCAACCCCTTTCAGAGCGCCATCCTTGTCACATGAGCCCTCCTTATCCACCTCCTGTCAATCTGACCCACTCATCCTAACTCTCCTATAGGTCAGAGGCGTCAGACTGTAGGACTGGCTAAAACAGTTTTCTAGACCCCACTCCAGAGGTCCCGATTCAGGGGGTCTAGGGTAGGGCCTAAGATATGAGGTTGGACAATTAAGTTCGCAAACTCATCCTAGAAAAAGCGCTACACACCTCATGGCTGAGTATCACTACGGTCACCTTCGCAGCGCTCCCCTTGGGAAGCTGTGCATCGATGCCAGTGCCTAGTCCGCCCTTCAAAGCAGTTTTGGAACTCTTTTTCTGGAATGGCCATCAGAGCTGTCGTCATCCCCAAAATCTGGCAATTAAGCTCATGAACTTCCCACCGTGAGCTTACACTGGCAGCACTGCACAAACAACTCAGTAAGGTGTCATAACCTTGCCAAGGTTATGACAACAGCTCTGGTGGCCATTCCAGAAAAAGAGTTCCAAAACTGCTTTGAAGGGTGGACTGGGTGCTGGCGTCAGTGCACAGCTTCCCAAGGGGAGGACTTCGAAGGTGACCACAGGATACTCAGCCGTGAGTTTGTTGCACTTTTTTAGGATGAGTTCGCAAAATTAACTGTCTGACCTCGTATTTCATTTCTAACCTGGTCTAGGTGATGCTGGTCCTGCTGGTCCCCGGACCACACTCTGACCACCACTATTCCCTGGTAATAGCGAGCGAGTCCCACTCCTCTTACACAACTTTGCAGATACCTGATAAGAGGATCACATTACACTGAGGTCTTCTCCAGGCGAACCCCCCACCCCACCCCGAGGCCCCTGAATGGCTCCACAAATGAGGAACAAGTTATAGATGATGAGCTCAGTCATCACTGCCCAGGCTGAGTCGCCAGGATAGAATGCCGGCGGCCACCAAGAACGTCACTGCAGTTATACCGGGGTGCCAAAAAAACGCATCCATGTTTTAAGCAGTGTTATCATGGTATTACTTTTCAAAGTTGAATCGAGTTACGGTAGCAATGTGTTGTACGACGTTCACTCAAAAGATGGCATTAATCAAATGAATGCTGGCATCACCAAGCGACAGGTAGGAGTCAAAGATGATGGCAGAAGCTCAGTTGTCGTTCCAGGAGCACAAGACCATTTTGAAGCGGTATTTGAAATTCAAGAACGTTGTTTGAGTTTGCCCCGTGTTCTCCTGACTTAACACCCCTTGACTTCTCCTTGTGGGGGACCTTAACAGATGGGGTGTATGGAGGAAAACCAGCTACACTGGTGGTATTTTGGGAAGCAACTGAAATGGCATGGGCGACCACACACCCGGACACGTTGGTCAGCGCTGCTCCAGCAGTAGTTCATCATGATCAGAAGTGTCTGGATGCTGGACGGTCACCACTGTGAGCACCTCTTGTCATTGCAGAAGTCAAACGTGACTCGTATTCATCTTCTGTTACCTGTGTATATTATTACAATTTTAACAGTTTTTTTTTCCTTTCTTAAAATCCATACCCATTTTTTTGGCACCCTCTGTACATAAACAATGGGAAAGAGTGAGGCCTTTGCCCAGGGCCAAAGGGAGAGAACCGGCCCACTGCTGAGACCGTGGGCAGAGAACAGGAACACTGGGGCTCCAATCCCTTCACTGTGTATGCTCGGGCACGTCAGTCCCCCTGCCTGGGTCTCACGGAGGCCGGCTGAGGTCCTCGGCACAGTGGTAATCCTAGAATTCTGTAACGGGGGGAAATCTCAGGGGACATCCCTACCACCTCCCTCCTGGGAATAGCCTGGGGGCCGCTTACCCAGAGTGCACTTCTCTCTCCACAGCCGCAACAGTTGCTGCCCCTTATGTCCAGTCTATATCCGGTTCTATTATTTTCTCTCAAGAGTTGGTCTGTCTTCACTGAGTCTGATGTGCTACCTGTGACTGCCTCTGGCTTCTGTCAATTAAGCTTTTTCTCTTTGTCCGTATCCGGGAGCACAATGTTGTTTCAGGGGCCTCAGATCAGCCATGTGCAAACCCATGATGCTGAGCCAAATCTCTCTTCTTCTGGTCCGGCCACTTGGCCCACAAGAGGTAACTATCTTGGCTTCCTGGACTTCCATAGGGATCAATGGACCCCAGAGCCACCCAAGGGGGTGTAAGACTCTCCTTCTATCCTGGGGTCCAGGGCTCAGCCCTAAAGCAAGAGCTCCCTGCTTCCTGGCACCTGGACCTCTGCAAAGTTGAACTGTCATCTGTCCCTTTGTCTGATCCAGCAGCTCAGCAGCCCTTGAGTTCACAGAACAACCACAAAACAAATACCATGAGGGCTCTTAGCAAGGTTTCTTGGGCCCATTAGGATGCGGTGTTCAAATTCCGGGCAGTGTTGTGAAGTGAGTCCATTTCCCTTCCTGTGGAAGGCCGCTCACGACCATTTCCATCAAGAGAATGAGTCTGGCGGATCCTTAATCTCGGAGCCTCTACTTTCTTCTGTAATAATGAGGGTGACACCCACCTCCCCAGAACTGAGGGCCAGGAGATGTAACCTACATAACGGTGTCCAACATATTACCATTAAGATTATTTACAGTGGTGGTTCCAGAATACTAACCCAATTGCTTAATGTATAATAAGCCTTCCCGTAAATGTCACATGATTAGTTTGAAACTGTGGGTGAGCTGCTCCAATTATTGCTTACAACATCCCTGGTGAGAGATGAACGATGTACTTGCTGAATTTCCTTCATTCTACAAGCCTCTTTTTTTTCTCTCTGGATAACCTGCCATGCTTCTAGAAGGTCAGAGTCGAAGCAAGCACATGAAGTTTAGAATTGGATGCGGAAGGAACCTCAGCTACTGAGTGCTTGACTAACGGCAGAGTGGGGAGCCCGTGCCCACCTACCTGAATCCCTCCAGCACGTGCTTTCACGGTTGCGTTACACCCCGCCGCCCTTGCCCTGGGTCATGTTATAGAAACCACTCAGGCTGTTGGTGCCAAAGCCACAGTGACCTAAGTGCTTTGGAGGTCAGGGCCAGAACACAGATGGGAGTGAGCTAGGGTCAGTGGGAAAGAGGCAGGGCTGCAGGTCTTCCTCAACTCCACCGCCCACCTCCCAAACCTCACCTTGGCCCACCCTCCTCCCAAAGCACCTGCTTCTAAGGACAGATGTCTGAGGACCTCAGGATCCTGACTTGTCCGGTCCACACACCACATACTTTCCCTTCATGAGAGAACAAATTTTCATGAAATTGCCAATCCCTTTAAGGGCAGCCTTGAAACTCTCCTTGACTTTTATTATTTTTTGCACCTTTGGCCTTAACAATTTTCAACCCTGTCCTGATCTGCTGTGCCTTCTCCCTCTCTCTCCCGGTCATCTTCCCCGGAAATCCTTTTGTACCTGGGGAGACCTTGTCTAGTTTTCGCGGCACTTCCTAACCTCCAGCTCCCACCGGGTAGGGGTTTTACCACCAGGGACCCCTCTTTTCCAAGACTTGGCTGCCTCACTGGGGCTGCCCTGGATGGGCCTGCAGACAGAATCCCCAATGGCTGGAGAGAAGCTGGGGAGACATGGAGGCTGCTCAGTCTGGGGGTGCTGGAATCAGCTGTTCCTGACCAGTTGCTAGCAGTGAAGCAGCTCCTTAGTTAAATACCCAGCTTTGCAACTACTACTATTCCCTTTTTCTGTAAGAATTCTAGTATTGTTCATCAAAGGGTGTAAGACAAGTTTCTTCACAATTTTCCAGACATTAGCCCCTCGCCCCACAACAAGATCTCTCTATGCAACCCCTATTGAGAGCCTTTCCTGTATGAGAACTCCACTGAAAGCGCAGCCCTCAGAGGTGAGCCAAGTGCAGCCCCGCCCTAAGGACCACCTACCACGGCCGGTCCCACACACACAGATTCATCCCAGGACAGTGAATTAGGATAGGGATAGGTATGTGCACAGGGGACCCCACAGTGCTGGGCCTGCAAGGGGGTGGAGAGAGAGAGAGAGAGAGAGAGAGAGAGAGAGGTGTGAAGGGAGCTGCCTGCGGTGTCAGGGCTGGGAGGCAGGGGGCGCCGGGCGGGCCAGCCGGCCGGCTCCAAAGGGGGCGCTTGGCCGTCTAAATTGTAAAATAGGAGATCCCTGATGGTGTAGTGGCTTAAGGCTTCAGCGGTAGCGCTGTCAGCGCTGCGGCCTGGGTTCGATTCCCAGTCAGGGAGCTATCCACATACCAAAAAGAAAAAAAAAAAAATAATAATAAATAAATAAATAAATAAATAAATAAATAGTAAAATAGTGGCATTTACAAGATGCAGATTTCATAACATTTTTTTAATAATTTAAAAGATGCATATTTTATAATATGCATTTAAATAGTTTAAAAGATGTATGTTTTATGTTTATATTAATAATTTAAAATGCTTGTTTCATTATTTTTTAATCATTTAAAATATGTATATTTTATGTTTAATAATTTAAAATACAAGACTGTCTGGGGAAAAATCCAGCCATGAATGCCTCTGTTTTTCCTATTGCATAGCTGGATACCTTCCAGACAGCCCTCGTATGTATATTTTATAATATTCATTTTAATAATTTAAAGTATGTTTTATAATATTCATTTTAATAATTTAAAACATGTGTTTTGTAACATTTTGAAATATTTATGCTTTATATTTATTTTAATAATTTAAAATATCTATATTTTATATTTATTTTAATAATTTAAAATGTTTATTTAAAATTTTTCTTTGAAAATGTAACCAGTACATGCATACAGAGAAAGACAGAAAGAGAGAGATTTCAAATAGAAAACTGTAAAATGAATCTAAACTTCTCCTTACCTACCTCTTGGTCCCTGATCCCTCTCTACAAGGGAATCAGAAATAGCTTTCAAGGCATCCTTCCAAGGGAAAAAAATACGTATACTAAAATATTTGAATATCCATATACACAGATTCTTTCTTATTTACACCAATGGTCATGTATAATGTTATTGTTCTGTACCTTGGTATTTTCCCCCACCTTACGTATTAGAAATCTTGAATCAGAAGATGCAGATGTAAGACACTGGTTTTAACAACTGCAGTTCCCTATCATTTTTTTGAGGCTCCCACTGTTGCTGGACATGTAGGTTGCTCTCAGTTTTTGTCTATTACAAACAGTGCTATAATGAACATTTTGGGTTATGAGTTCATTCAACAAGTATTTACAGAGCATCACTGTATGGCAGGCACAGTTCTAAAAGCCTTGATTATAATAGCATAAATATCATTGTTCTTCGGTGACGGTATTGGGACAGTACATGGGAAAATTGCTGGGCTAAATGTACATTTTTAGTTTTGATGGATGTTTCTGAAATGGCTGCTGAAATGGCTGCAGGGTTGTGTACTCCCTCTAAGAGTACATGCAAATAATTTCCTATCCTTGCCAACCTTGTCTGTCATCAAACTTGAAAAACTGTGCCCATCTGATAGATAGAAAGTGCTCTCTCCCCCTGCTGCTCTGACTTGCATAATTAGGAACAAAACTGAGCGTCTCTTCTTGCCTATCGACAACTTAACGTTTCTTTTTCTGTGAACTACATATTCCTGCCCATTTGGGCACTTTCTATCGAATTGTTCTCTTCCTACAGATCTGTACTTATTCTTTACAAATTAAGCAAATTCGTCCCTTGTCATCTGTGTTGCAAATATCTTTTCTGGGCAATCTTTGTCTTTTGATGTTAGGCTATTTTTTTGCAATGCTTCCTGGTGGAAATATTGTGCAAGTTGAGTCTTGAGGGATGAGTAATCACCATCACCTTGTCTAGTGCTGAGCATGCTTCTAAGTGCTTTGTCTGTATTAGCCCATTTAATTTTCATGACAATCCTAGGCCGTGCCACTATTATTACCTCCCTTTAGAGATGAGGAAACAGAGCAGTTCAATGACATGCCCAGAGCCCGATGCCCGCTGAGGGGCGCAGACAGGATTCAAACCATGAAGAGGGGCTTGCCAGGTAGCCTAGGAGTTAGCAAAGGCATGGAGGTGTGACATGACACAACAGTATCAGGGAGATTCCAAGAAAGAAACGTTTGGCATGACAGGCTGCTTCTTGGGGAGGCACTGGAGCCCCCGGTGCCTGCCTCAGTCAGGGGTGTGCTGGCCTTGTCTAACTGGGGTGTAGTTCCCTTGAACTTGGGGTGCATGCCTAAATCCCATGTTGTGTAGCACCGTGCAGAGAAGATGGAAATGCCCATCCTTGTGTCTGTGTGAGGCCCATGAGGCCAATTATTGCACAGGCCTTAGCTCACAGCTCAGTAAGCCCCAGTGGGCTTGGGCATTGGACTCCGGGGGCGGGGGGTGTTAACTCTAGGGGGTCACCAGGAGCATGTGTGTCTCCAGTCCCGCCGTCACACAGCACTTCCCAGGGACACTTTCTGGCTCTCGTGATCTCAAGAGGACGACAAAACCAAGTAAGTTTGTGCCACAAGGTCGTATGAGGGCTGGAAAGTATCCAGCTATGTAATGTGGAAAACAGAGGCATTTGTGGGTGGGTTTTTTCCGCACAGCCCTCGTATAACCCCTTCAGACGTAGACAGAAATGGTTTTGGATGACCTGGCCTCCTCTCGTGAGTGTGTTGGTGCCCTTCCTTACGTGGAGGAGATACTGAGCCCGGTGTGATGGGCAGAAGATCTGGAAGAGCCAGGTAGGCATTTTGTCCCTTTCTAACAGTGCTCTGCTCTCCCCGGCTTGGCAGCCTTCCCGTCAGGCTTCTCAGTGCTGAGGCAGGAGCAGTAGGGAGTATACTGGCTGTAGCAGCAGTAGGGCGAGGGAGAAAGGTACAGGGTAAGGAGGCTGGTACTGCAGTCAAGGTCCATCTGGTCCCCGCCCCTATGCCTGGCAGGCCACGTGCATCGGTCACACACTCCTGCCTCCTGCACCTGGAGGCAGCCTCCGACTCCTTCTCAAAGGGGTGGCCCGAGATCACATTCCCAGTTAAGGGCACGTGGCTCTTGGAATGAGACATATCTGTGGTCCCCAAGCTAAGGGTCTCGAGCAGCGGTTCTGGAGTCGGATGCACTTCGAGGTGAGGCTCTGGCTGCGTGAGCCAGAGCACCTCGGCCTCGCTCGGCCTGCCTGCACCATTGTGACCTTGCTCAGAGAGCCCCTATTGCGTCAAAGGGTCCTTTTATTTCTGACTTGGACAAAGGCATGCCGGTCAAAGCTGACAGGGACCGAAGGTGGAAGAGGTAATGAGGAGGAGAAGTCGCAGTCATGGCTGGGACAGTAAACTAAAGGAACAGGGTGGAACATAACAAGGATAAATGTAAAGTCCCACTACACCTGGGGGTAGACCCAGTCGCAGCTTAGATGGAAGAGACCTTAGCACGAAGATTACATGGAAGTTCAGTCTGAGCTGTCAGTGCAGTGTGGCTCCTTAAGACCCGAATATAGTCTGAGATTGTGCTGCCCAGACCCCACCTGGAAGAGACTGAGTTTGAAGCACAGGTTAAGAGGGACACTGAGCATGCCCAGAAAAGGGCTTTTAGTGAAATTTCTGCAAACCATCTTACATTACAGAATGTAAGAAGGAGTGACAGATGCTCACCTGAGAAGACTGAAGTTTTAGGGGCAGGCTGACCAGACGTCCTGTTTTAAACAGGACAGAAAACAATGGTACTGCCCATCCATTTCAAATGGTACTTCTAGCCAGCCTCGTCTCACTGGGTTAAAGTCAAGTACACGTTTTTCCTGTGCCATTTAAAATGTTATGTCTGGTCAACCTACTTAGGGGTATATAAAAGCTGTCTACAGTTATTGGGAGAAATTATTCAAATAACCCAAAACATCAAAGTAAGTTCAATGGGTAAAAATCATAGGGTCTCAGGCCTTCATGGGATAGAGCTTCACCACAAATATTTTGTTCTTGAAATATCCGAGTTATTTGATATCTTTCAGTCTGGATTTCCTCCTCTGTGAAGTGGGACTAATCTCAGCATCTCCTTCCCCAGGAAGATCATGCAAAGAGATTGAAACGTGCATGTGCAGTGTGAGGGCCCCCTCACAGCTAGTATTTATCTTACTTCGTGATGCCTCACACCTAGCTGTGAAATAGATCGCTTTCGAAGGCGCTGAACAAGCGTTCCCTCACTGATTACCTCTAAGTGATTACAGAGGTGTCGGAAGGGACTCCATCGCTGGGCTGGGGGCTAGAGCCACTGGTCTCCAACGCCTCCACCACTGAATGATTCTACACATGCACTTACCATCGGCCCTGATGCAAAGACTCAGTGTTCGCTCATCAGTGCCAGGACTCCAAAGCCAAAGGGATCACATTGTCACCCCAAGTGTGGCTTGTCCTCACGTCTTGTCACACCGGCTCCATTCAAGAGCCATGTCAGTAGACATCGCCAGTCTTTACTTCCAGTCTTCCTTCTTCCACTTGCATTTTAAGGAACCACCTCATCAGCTCATGATTTGCTAAGTCTGGTCCCACCTCCCAGATCTAGAGGCTGGCACCGGATCCAGGGTGGTCAACACATTCCCTTCCCTGGCCATGGTGATTTGTTCAGGGACGTGCACGTGACCCAGTGAGTCCAACCACAGCTTCAGGATGATACTGAAGCTACTCTGAGGGGGATGGTTCCCCCGACCCACCCCCTGAGGTTGCTATCTTAAGCTTAGAGTGCTTGGTGGCATTATTTAGGGACAGAAAAGTGAATCTGACAGAAGGAGAGCAACAAATTCCTAGTAACGTTCTTTTAACAGCTAGATTCAGCTATCCCTGCAAAACTCTGGGACATGAGTTACCCAAGTCCATCAATCTCTCTCTTCCTCAGTTGGAGTTGGGCACCTGTGTCTTGTGACCCAAAGACAAATGACCAAGTCTCCATTCTGCTCTCTTTAGGAGGACAATAACCTACAGGAAGTTGGGGGGGGGGTTGGTAACAACCATTTCCTTTGGGCAATTCCAGTCAACACAACAGCCCACATAGGATTGTGACTCCAGGGGAGACCCCACATCAGAGCCACTCAGCTGGGCCCCGTCAACCCACAGAACCATGAGCAATACTGCTACATCATTACGGACAGCTGTGGCAGGTGACCAACACACATCCAGCAGTGGAGGCATTCACGGCTGGATTTTTTCCGGACAGCCCTCGTATGTTGCCTAATTAAGTACTTTTACTCCTTCACCGTCTACAGACGTTATTTGGGGGTGGGGGAGAGGAATCACTGTTTTATTCTTTATGCTTCTTTGTGCTGATGTCTTCAAATCCTAACGTGTGGCTTTTAAACATTTTTTGTAAAGAAGCCACTACGCTTTCTCAAACAGCGAGGACAATGTTTGAAGACCACCCAAGCTGCCCGTTTTCTCCTGCAAAGTGAACGTTTCTCCTGGGAGAGCACTCCCTCCTGTGATATACCTGTTTCTACCCGGGAAAGGGGCCCCGAAATCCTTGGGCGAGCCACATATTTCTGTCCCCTGTGCCGTTAGTGGGATGTGGGCCTGAGGTGGCAAGTGGGTGATAGATCCTGCAGGGAGTTGCCGCTGTGCCCCCGCCCCCAGCCCCCGCCTCGGTCCCGCCAGCCAGGTGGCCCCCGCCATCAGCCACCAGACTCCTCAGTGCTGCTTGCTGCGTGCCAGAACCCCAGGGCTTGTTTAGGAGAAGAGGGACATGAGTCAGCACATTCGCCTGAGGCCAGGCTGGCCTGGTGCCAGCACGATGCCCCCGCTCGGCTGCGAGTGCCCAGCTCCAGCAGTTAGCCGGCAGGAGGGGGGTCAGGGCCGCCTCTCAGGTTCTGGGAATGAGCTCATCTCCTTTGGCTGCCCTGAGCAAACAGAAGCCCAGCCAAGGGGAGTGAGCCTGGAGGAGGGGCTGCCTCCCCATGCGTGCTCCGGGGAGTGGGGAGGTGGGGGTGAAGTCTGAGGACCCCTAGCCTCCCATCTGACACCCTCTTCCCGGCAAGGCGGCTCCTGGTTTGGCCCCTCTGCTACCTTGGGGGGGAAGGGGTGATTCTTCCTATTTCCCAGCAGCCCCCTCTGGTCCATCTCCTCTGCCTCTTCTGGGCTGGGGTCCAGACCCATCAGAAGCCAATGACTGTAAGGCTAACACACGAATTCAGGTAAATCGGTGAAGTGGAAGGCTCCCTGGCTGCCAACCCTGAATCCGGTGTCTTTTCATCACGGAATGGCCCGCAGGGCTGGAGGACCCCACCTCTGCTGTACACGCCCCCCCGCCCCCCACGTCTTTTAACAGGTTGAGGTTGTTTCCAGGCTCTGCAACTGCAGAGAAGCCTGGAACGAGTGTTCTCCCTTCCGGGAGTTTGCTGGGGTGCTCCTGCTGACTGAGGAAAGTAGCTATCGTACCCCAGTTTCCATGTCTGGCCTTTGGGGTAGCCCAAAAGCCCCCCGTGATATGTTTTCAGTGCTGTCCCTGGTTCCCCTTGCCTTGAACTTGAGCAGTTCTGTTCTGAGAGGCAGCGAAGTGCTTCAAATATGGGGAGTCCCCTGGGTGTGAATTCAACAGATGCCTGTGCCAGCAGCAGCTCTCCCCGGGGACCTGCCACCTCGGAGGGGAACAGGCCTCTCTTCAAGAGACACAAATGCGGGGCTCCGGGCCTTGTGAGATGGCAGACAATCGCACTGTCAGGCACTACGCTAGGGGACACGGTGCAAATCTGGATCTTCTATCTCCCTCCCCAACATTCTGAGTGGAAACACTGTTGTCCCCTCACTTTTTCATAGAAGAAGGAACAGAAGCTCAGAGGCACTCAGTGATTTCCAGGGTGACAGAGCTTTAAGAGAGCCCCAGTCTGTCTCCTGCAAAGCAGAGCCCCAGCCGTCTCTTTCTGGGTGAATGAGGCGACCCCACCAACTAACGAAGCAAACGACCCTGCAGTTAGCGGGTTAGCAGATTGAGGGTTCAGATAAGTCCAACGCGCCACCCCCACAGATGCAGAAAGGGTGACCCAGCCCTCCGGTTCACTCGCAGCGGGGGCTTCGTGCCAACACGGCGAAGAGACGCGAGTCCCTACCTGTGGCAAATGCCACCCCGCCCTGATCTCAGTTCCCGTGAGAGCCTATCAAACGGGATTGGAGGAGAAGCGCAAGGAGGCCGCAAAGTGCCGTCCCCCCAGCATCCAGGGCCCCGAAGGCCCAGGTCACTTGTCCTTCGGGGCGACGTGGGCCCTGGCCCCAGAGCCCTCCCCGACCCATGGCAATGTGGCTGAAGGACTGCAGGGGAGCTGCCGTCCCCTAGGCACCTTCCGGTGGGGCACGACAGCGGCAGCTGTTGCCACGTAGGAAAGCACGTTGCGGGCCTGGCTTTGGGGCCCATGGTTCCATGACGAGGCTGGAATGGAGCCTCCTGGGCCCCAGCTCCATCCACATCATTATCGAGGTCACTTTTCAAATAGAGTCAATTCTCAATTATTCATAGACTGCTGGTTCGCCTGTGCGGCCACTTCTCCCCACTCCTTCTCTGCTCTCTCTTCGCCAGCTGCCTTTTGGCACACAGTAATACACCCACCAGAGCAGGCCCAGCCAAGGGGACTTAAGGTCAGTCCACGTTAGGGATCACCTGTTAGTGGTCACAGTAAAGGGCTTGTTTAAACCCTGCAGGAGGTTGCAGCTCATCTGAGAGATACGAACACGCTCTTTTCTTAAATATATGTTGGGTGCATCGGTTCAAGGTCATTTGACAAAAGGCCAGGTTTTGCCTTGTCCCAGATCTCTCCCCTATCAAAGGCACCCTGCAGACTCCATCTTGTCTTGTGTTTAATTAGGAAAATTTTTTTCCCCGCATTTCATACTGGTAATGAAATGCATCTCTCAGATACATGGGACCTACCCTGTAATTTTTTTATTGCAACCTCTGCAGGTTAAGAAGCAGATTGCGTAGAATGCAGATTTCACGCATCCTTGCTAACCTGGTGCTCTCGTATCACGCACAACAGACAACTGCCTTAAGTTCTCTGAGCCCCTCTGCTACGTCTTGCCAGAAGAAATATAATAGAGGGGTCTAAATCCACACCCCCAGAGCCAGATCCCAGGCTGACACGAGCTGGACTGAGAAGGCAGGCACGTCCCACCACATCTTGCAGGCCTAGGATGTACATGTGCTTTTACCTAGAACCTTCAAAGGAGCATCTTTTGTGGTGAATGACAGACAGTGGGTTTTGAGATCAATGAAACACTCAGAGTTTTCCTTTCATGAGGGGCTAGAGTTTTATATTTCCAAATGAAATAAATTAGCATATAGGAGAACTAATTTTTAAAACTCTAAGGCACATATGGTAGTAGTTGTCACCTCTTTCCTAACAAACAAAAAGACTTTCAAGGCTTAAGATGGGTTAGAGGTTAGAGTTCAAAACAAAAACAAAAAACAAAACAAAAAACCCCATAACTTGTCCTTTATGCTAGTAATAATAATAAATGCTAACTGATATTATTATGTAAGTGCCTGATGCTACGTCAATTGATATATATATGGAAACATTTTATTTAATTTTTACAATTGCATGAGGTAGAAACTACTATTATTCCTGTTTGCAGAAAATGAGACTCAGAGAAGTTAAGTCACCTGCTCCAGGTTGCTCAGCAATAAAGGGGCAGAGGAGGTTGTCTCACTCAGTCAACAAGACCTGAGGCCCTTGGTCTACCAACTGTCCCATCTTTTCTCCAGTATGGTTCACGTCACACATATTAGCCTCTTCTCTTTACCTAAACTTACCACCACAACGACCAAAAGCTCAGTAATGTAACTGGGGACCCCAGCCCCTTTCCCGGCCTCTCCACGAGGCCCCCTGACTCCCCAGTGTCTAGCCTGAGGGACCCCGTACTCTGCCAGAACTTTCATCCATTTAGCAGTGAGCTGTGCAAACTGTGTGGTCCTTGCATTTGTCTTTTAGCGTTGTCAGGTCTTACACTGTAATTTAACTTTTCCTGTGTATGGTATGCATAGCTCCCTGGAGAGACAGTCCCGTGGGAAGGGCCTGTGTCATGCTTCATGAATAGTCTAATTTGTCACCGTTCCTAGCATGATACTGGGCATGGAGTAAGCCCATAATACAGTAGACTCGCAGATGATTGGCACCCATGGGATCGTTAGATGCTGGATAAATGCCAATTGCTTGAGATTTTGCTAGTTGGTTAAGTTCCAGTTAAAAGAGAGTCTACTGTACCTATTTTCTGATTATTTAGTTGACTGATTTGGGGGTAGAGCCCGTGTGGAGGACACCTCTAGTGTATCTCTTACAGTACTTAACATAGGACTAGGCATATAGTAGATGCTCAATAAAGTTGTTGATTGCTTGAGTTTCAGACTACTTGGGAGAAAGAAAGTACGTGTCCAATAGTCACTGAATATCTACTATGTGGTTTATGTGTATTACCTCATTTAAACATCACCATATCTTTGACATAGATGGTGTCCCTACTCCTCACATAGCTCCAGATCAGACAGCTGGTGAATGGTGACACCAGGGTCTGTGTGCAGAGCCCTGCAGGCTGAGGAGACCATGGGCACCTGACAACGTTGGTGGGCCTGAGACAATCAAGAATCGCTCTTGGGGACACCCAAGAGGTGACATGGGGTTAGCAAGAAGTGTCTGGAGTCAGACTGGCCACACCTAAGAATGAAAAGCAGGACTGGTGTCTCAGCCAGCAGTCCCTGGGGACGGGCTGCAGGGACCGGCTGCAGGGACCGGCTGCAGGGACCACGTTCTGACTCCAGGAAGCTCTTGTCTTGGGGCAAACAGGAGCAACCACTCCAGCCCGTCACTTGGCAAGTGGTCCTGGCCCTATGCTGGTTGCAGCTGGATAAATGTGCACAACTCCCTAGGAATCTGGGGGCGCCTGGCGGAGCAGACAAGACAAGAGACAGCAGGATTAAAAGATTTAGCAAAGAAAGCATTCCTTCACACGGGACGATGCCCAGCAGGCTGGTTTTGAGCCGTCTGTGGAATGACGTTTGGAGAGCCTGGGAACAAGATGGGGTACACTGACCTAAACTTCTCCAAACTGTTCGAGCTACAAGTCTGCATGTTTTGGGGGAGACAGGACCACTCTCGGGTTCCCAGTCCATTCTGCCAGGTCTCCGCTCACAGACTCCAGCACCTGCCTGCTCCTGTTTCACACTGTGGAAATCTCGCTAAGGAGAAGGCTGACAGGTGAGGCAGACTTACACGGGAGGCAAAGACAGTGCCCTTTCCCAAACCCACCCCACTCAACCTTAGGGTGCTTGCCCTTGCCCACAGGTAGCCCCCATTCTGCCGACGAGAGACCGGTGCTGTCTTTGCCTGACCTGCGAGAGAGGGACCTGGACTCCCCTTCCATTTTCAAGACTCTAAGCTCAGCTCTTGGGACCTCAGCTCCCCTGGTTCACCAGAACCTGCATATAAGTAGATGCTCAATAAATACTTGTCGAATAAATAATTTAACAATGTTTTGGGTGTGTCCATTAATCTGTGCCTCTCTGCAGTGCTGTGGCTGGTCCACACTGTGTGCATCCGGCAGCCCGGTGGGGGTGGAAGTGCAAACGCCTCAGTGCTCAAGACTAAGAGTGGCGACTGGCCCTCCCAGACTGCCTTCCTCACCGATGAGAGGAAGGTAGGCTCATAGAGGTGAGGGTCTTGACGTGCAAACCTCCCCGTCACTCCCCTGCTTAGCCCCTTTATGATGACTCCCCAGGGCTCCTCAGAGCCTTCCAGATCCTCCCCTGACATAACGCTCCAATCTCAATCCTCATGCCCTACACCCCTTACACGTGCTGACTAGCTTTGGAGCTTCTAGTACCTGGCGCTTCCTCTACCTCCATCACCCTTCCTCTTCATTTGAGAAACTTCCCACTTCCCACAGTTGTCACCTCCTCCGAGAAGTCGTCCAGGAATGCTTCTAGGCCGGCTGAGAGGTGGTATGTCCCCTGAGTCTCTCGCAGTGCCCTCCATTGTGAACTGAGCACCTGTAATCATGCTCTGTTTGGGTCACCTGGTTTCTCCCTCTCCTTCCTGCAAGATCTTTGAAAGGAAGGATCTTACCTTCTACCCCTACTGTACTGCCTGCCTGTCACAGAGCAGAAGCTCTAGGAATGTTATCAAATGATCACAGGAGTTATTTATTCAAACCAGGTACTTTCCATATACTCCTTGACTCCTTACAACAACAGTCCTGTGAAGTTGATTACTGTGATCTGAATTATAGTATTTACTACTGCGAGAACAGTCGTCATGACCATCCCCTTTGATAGGAGGGGAAACGAAACGCAAGCCAGCGCGGGGCAGGGCCACAGACGGCCACCTCGCCGGCCCTCCTGCCACGGGCCACAGCTCCTTCCCTCTTCTGCTCTCAGGCCAAGTTCATTCTTGCCTGCTCGGTAATGTTCCCTCTCTTTACAGCATCATAAAATTACAAGTCTTTCCAGACCCAGTCACATTTCCCACGAGACTTTCTTTGCCCTTTAGTCCCCACCGCCCGCTGCTGAGCTCCACGGCATGCAACTCCACACGTAACACACACTTTGATTGCTTCCCCATTACATCTTAGCGTCGCAGTCTTTTCCAACATAAAGGAAGCCACGTGTCACTGTAGGCGAGGGCCTATCACCTTCCCTCCCTTGTGCTGGGGCAGGAGAGGTGCCCAGTAAATAGTTAAAAAGACTTTGAACAACAAAACACCGAAAGTCCCATCACGTCTTCACAGATGATTGTTGCTATTAGCCATCACCACAATGGTGACACTGGCTGCCCCACCCCCCACCTGGTGTGTGCATGCGCACCAGCGTGCTCCCGCAGTGCAGAGAGCAGACTGTGCCTGGGGGCATGTGGATGTGACCTGAGGTTCTTTGTCCCACTGTCTGGCCGGCACACACTTTATTTACAGATCTCTGAGTAACTGAACTCTTCCTCCGATACCCTCTTCTGACCCCTGGAGACAGGAGAAGGGTCAGTTCAATATAAAATGGCTCAAGACATAGAGCTGAATTAAAAAGAGAGAAATAAAACACAAAGCAGAGCCCACAAACAAGGCCTGAGAACAGGCTAGGAAATGGGACTGTGCGTGTCACCTCTGCTTTTCTGGGGACATCCTTAAGACGACCTGGGAACTCCATGGGACCCTTGTACCACCTCGTCCGACTCAGTGTCCTGGAAGACCACAGGCGAGCCGGAGACCACTTACTACGTACCCGACTTGAGTGAGCCGGTTTCGCTCTAGGTGCCAAGTGTCTCACCTGAAAACTGAAGTATGTCTACCCAGCCCGCCACAGGGTGGGGTGGGGGCTGTTGTGTGCAGGAGACCAGAGAAGTATGTGAGGCTCCTCTGCGGACCCTCAGTCATTACGTTCCCTCATTTAGTCACTCACTGAACAGTTACTGAGCGCTCGCTATGGCCCAGGCCATGGAGACCCCACGACGGCGGGCATGTTACCGACAGACGCAGCTCCCGCCCTCGCGCAGCCCCCAGGCCCGTGGGGAAGACGGCTCTGACCAGGTAATCGCACCGAGCTGCCACGAAAGGGACCTGGCTCCCTGAGACAGCGACAGGGGAGCCTGCCATGTGACAGGTTTTGTTGCTGCGGTAACCAAGGCCCAGAGGTTCTCACATTTTGAATTGCAAAAGTCACCTGGGAGGCTTGTTTAGCAATCAGATTCCGGGACAACATCCCCAGGGCATCCGATCAGGAGGCAAAGAACCCCTTCCAGAAATTCACATTTTTAACGTTCTGGTGCTCGTCAGGTCACGGCTCTAAATGATTCTTATGCAAATAGCCTTTGGCCAGCTTGAAGGAAGGGCTACCTAAGGTTAGGGCGGGACCTTAATTCCGGGGCAGACGGCTGCCTAATGGGGTCCCTAGCGACAGCCTCTGTGCCAGCGACTCCACTCCTGGCTACTCCTGAAGCTCGTTAGGTGAGCTGACAGGTTTTCCTCGTGGCTTAAGCTAGTTTGACCTGGGTTTCTGTCACTTAAAAATGCCACATCCTAATTTAGGTCCCTTCCGATCTCTGCTGGCTCTATGGCGAATACAGGGTCTGCAGGGGCCAAGTCATGATGTTTTGCTGCAAACATTGAGCATCGTTACCCATTCTCAGCCCCTCACACTCAATCACAGGCGTTTTGTGAGCATCCGTGCTACGTACAACGCACCAAACACGGACATCAGCCACCATTTCTGACGGAGCGTGACCGCTACTCATGCCTACGACTGAATACAAATGACTTTGGTTGGATATTTACTCCGGCATTACCAAATCCACCAAAAGTGGGGGTTGGAGATTTGGGGTCTGGAGCCAGAAGGTCTGGATTTAAATCCCCCCTTTGTGATTCCCCACTGCTGGCTCTGTGATGGCGGACCAAGTCACCTCATTTGCCTGAGTCTTAGATATTTGTTCTTTAATCTATCAAATGAATATAATGAACAAGTCTTGCCTCGTGGAATTGTTGGGAGGATTAAAGGCATTGCTGCATGTAAAGAATTTAGAACAGTGCCTGGCGCACCATCAGGGCTCCATAAATATTAGCTATTAGGATGTGGGTTTAAATGTGTTTACAATAGCAATTCCTACACAGGGTTTCCCCAGCCAAAAGACCTTTTAAGCACATTAGCACATCTTGTTTGTACCTACACATCCCTTTGTCCCTGCTAACGAATACTGTTTTTCCATTTAAATCTACGATTTACCTCCTGTCTCCCAGAACTTAGGCTCCTTAACTTCCCCTCTTGGTCACGGACTCCTAAGTCTTGTGATGCCCACTCCTGTAACCTCAGGGCTCCTCTCTGAGCCCTTCTCACTGGGGATGTCTCCTCGATGGTCCTGGGTGGCCCCAGAGACCATGAAGGCACTCCAGGTACACCTACACCTCGGTGTCTGTCACCCACCATCACTCTCACCGTAGCCACGCACCAAGCACGAGGTAGCTGATTATATCACTCACTCTATTCTTCCTCGATTCCCTGAGCCTGGGTTCCGTGCTTGTAAAGCGAGGGTAGTAATTCCTCCTTCATTGGACCGCTGTAAAAATGGAAGGTGATGAGATATGCAAAGCCCAAGTGGCTGCTCAACAGCACTTACTATCATAATTATTGTCATTATCTACATCTGTAGAGAAAATAAAGGCAAAGCCAAAACTTGGCCGACCAAGTTGATGGCTGACCACGGGCCCTGGTTTGAACTGAGGAGGGTTTTGCTCTAGCACTTGCCCAGGTTTAGAACTCTGTCGCAGTCACTACCATTTTGCTCTATAACGATCTCTCATTCTCTCACTCTCTCTTACCCTCTCCCTCCCTCTCTCCTTCTCTTGCTCTGTCTCTCGTAAAATAAACATGACATTAAATTTACCATCTGAACCATTAGAACGCAGTTGTGTTAACTGCATTCACATGGTCATATAATCCTTCTCCAGAACTCTTTTTACCTTGCAAAACTAAACCGGTACCCATTAAACAGCGCCTCGTCCTTCTTACTTTCTGTCTCTATGAACTTGACTGCTGTAGGTTCCTCATCCAAAGGGAATCATACCACATTCGTCTTTGTGTGGCTAGATTGTTTACGTAGCATAAAGGCCTCAAGTTTCATGCGCGTGTCAGCATTTCCTTACTCCTTAAAGCTGAAGACTAGTCCATTGCCCCATTTCATGTACACCCCACATTGTTTATCCATTCATCTGTCAGTGGAGACTTTGGGTGGCTTCCCCCTTCTGGCTACTGGGATTGATGTGGCAATGAACGTGGGAAAGGGCACCCCAGGAGGAGGGAGACCCTACCACCAGACCAAAGCTACGTGTGCTGCTGGGGACATGACGCTGCGATGCGCACATCCTTTTCAACTGGCTTGGAGCCTCTACTGGCTTGAGGATATACAGCAAGACCCATTATTTAGAATTCATCGTATACATATGCAAATCTGTGTCTGAGACCCGGAATTCGCCTCTCCCGGTACAGATCAGAAGTAAAATTGCTGGACTGCATGGTGATCCTAGTTTTAATTTTCGAGGCATCGCCACGCAGTCCTGCACGGCAGTTACACCCCTTTACATTTACCCACCGTGCAGAGGGGTCCAATGTCTCCACATCCTGGTGAATGCTTGTTATTTTGCTGCTTTTGGGAGCAGATCTCAGTGGGTGTGCGGTAGCTCAGAACTCCCTCTGTGAGGAGAATTAATGTATGCTGCAGTCACCCCCGACATATACTACGTTGGTTTCAGTGTGCAACATGATGGATAGACATTCATAAACCTGATGAAGAGATCACTCCGACATCAGAACTCTCATTTAACCCAGGCCCAGGCAGGGGACTCCGACCAAGGACAAGCTTCACGGGCAGATGTTCCAGAAGCCCGGGCTCTGCTCAGCTGACCCTGCCCGCAGCAGCGCAGGGGCTTTGCTGGGCTGCGTGACCAGGAAACAGCCAACTGCATTTATTATTTAGCCAAGCAGCCAGGTGCACACGCGGTGGCCTTGGGTGCTGTTCATGACCGCAATGAAATGTGCAGTCCGAGCATTAGAGGGTTTATGAGAGTAAATTCCCTCCCATTCCACACCTCAGAGTGAGGGCGGGGCAAGTGCCAGCCAGCTGGGGGGCCCTCGGAGTGGGACCTGCTCGCCGAAAGGGCCACTGCATCCCGGGGACAGCAGTTCTGGAACTCTCTGCCTGGCAGCGGCGGGGAGGGCTCATGTTTGGGACAGAGGGAGAAGAGGGAGGCGGGGCTGCCCGATCCCAGCTGGACGGGACCGGTCCAGCCTGGCCCGGGCACGCACAGCCAGCCAGCCAGCCAGCCAGCCAGCCACTGGAGTCTTTGTCCCAGACGCGGGCCCCTTGACTGCCCCGAGGGGATGCTGGTCAACCCAGGCCCGCCCGGCAGGAGCAGTGGAGCCTTTTCAAGGTGAGCACGCAGCCACTCCAGTGCCTGCCTCGCCCAGGTCAGCCCTGCCGGACTGCCCCGTGCTGTCACATTCTCAGCTTATTTCAGAAGTGACCTTCATTCCTCAGAAACTAACAGCAGAGCTGCCACCCGACCCAGCAACCCTATGTCTGGGTGTTTCTGGGAAGCAGACAAAACACTACTCTGAGACGGCACCCATACCCGTACGCCCGCCGGAGCGGCACTCCTGTAGCCGAGACACGGAGGCCACCTGGGTGCCCACGGACCGATGACAGGGCAGACGTGTGGCGCGCACGGGGTCCGGCAGAAGTACCGCCCTGACCTGACCTACGATTTCATTACAGAACCATAACCTCACATGCTATGGTTACACAAACAATGCCCTTTTGTCACGAGCTGCTGATCTACACCGAATCTTTTATTACCAAACCGTAAGCACGCGCGGTTATGATTTGTAATAAAATCAGAACTCAAGTCTGGGCGTTACTTCGGCCGGACCCTGTATCTACGATGGAATATTATTCAGCAATAGAAAAGAACAAGACCTGGCCATTTGCAACAACACAGTTGGACCCAGAGGACACTACACTGAGAGAAATATGTCAGAGGAAGACAACACCACATGATGTCATTTACATGTGGAATCTAAACAAAACAGAACAGAACCAGACAGATACAGAGAACAAACCGATAGTAAGGATGGGCAGATGGATGAAAAGAAAAAGGCAACTAATTTTATAAACCTGCAGTGACTATATATGAAAACGAAGAAGTGATTGTCATACGGTGACTGAGGAGTCAGAGGTCAGCCCAGTGAGAGCTGTGCCCTCAGGGAAGGCTGGGAGGGGGACCGGGGCTGCTTAGAGGTTATGGAGCGGTGACAGTGCAGGACAGGCCCGGTGCTCCGACTAGAAGGGACCTCTCCTGCCAGGGATGTGGCTGGGACAGAAACCGTGCAGCCATCACAGTCCATGAGTCTGCCGATGCGGTGGGGGCGGGCAACGCAGAACTATGTTGGGGATGCGGCGTTATTCCTTGGGAGCTTCTGTCCCAGAGAAACGACAAGGCAGAACCGGGCGCGTCAAAGGTGTGAGGAAAGGGCTGGTCACCATTGTGATTTATCACTAATGTATCTATTAAAATCGATTTTGTGGAGGTCTCATGGGGACTTTTGTTTACTGAGATATAATATTCTATGAGAACTTTAAAAGTGAGAAAAAATTATCTTTAGAGACCACACACACAGGGTGCCAAAAAAATGTATACACATTTTAAGAAAGGAAAAAACTGTATTAAAATTGTAATACTCAATATATACCGATAACAGAAGATGGATACAAGCCATGTTTGACTTCTGCAATGACAGGAGGTGCTCACAGTGGTGACCATCAGCGCCCAGACCCTTCTGATTACCGTGGACTGCTGCTTGAGCAGCGCTGACCAACGTGCCCACGTGTATCACAGCGCACACTGTTTCAATTTCTTCCCCAAGTACCGCCCGTGTAGCCGGTTTCCTACAGTACACCCCATCCTTTAAGGTCCCCCACAGGTAGAAGTCAAGGAGTGTTAAGTCAGGAGAGCATGGGGGAAACTCAAACAACGTTCTCGAATTTCACACAGCACTTCACAATGGTCTTGTGCTCCTCGAACCACAACTGTGCTTCCGCCCTTTTCTTTGTCCAGCCTGTCGCTGGTGACGCTAGCATTCATTTGATTAACGCCATCTTCTGAGTGACTGTCATACTACACATGGCTACTGTAATTCAATGCAACTTTATGGGGTGCCAAAAAAATGTATACACATTTTAGAGATGTTAACTATGTATGATATAAATACAGATGGTAACCACGTTGAGCACCTCCTGTTACTGCAGAAGTCAAACATGAAGTCTGGGTCTATGTGCTTTGACAGTGTATGATATTTAGTTTTACCTTGAATATTTTCTCTATTTCTTAAAATACGTACACATTTTTGGCACCCTTCATATGTATATGTATATGTGTGGGGGGAGACTGTCCAGAAAATATCCAGCCATGTAATACAAAAAATAGGACATTTATGGCTCTCGTGTGTGTGTGTGTGTGTGTGCGCGCGCATGCACGCGCGTGCGTCCGCATTTTTTTTTTCTTTTTTCTTTTTTTGAAAGCTCAGACTCTGGGGTCAGAGAGTTAAATTCAAGGCCAGCTTCACACCAACAGTATGAGCTTCCGCAAGTGGCTTCCCTCCTGTAGCTCTCCATGTTTAATCTGTACAGTGGTCCTTGTACAGCACAGGACACAACTGCACTGCACACTGCTTGACCCAACCTGAGCATTCAGGAAAAGTTGGCTTTTATTAATGAATTTCAACCAGGGCAAAGCAAACAAAAGCGAAGTGGCACCTACTGTGTGCAAGGCACTGGGACAAGTTACATACAGACGTGAAGTCACAATATTAATCCTATGATGATTAGCCAGACAGCTATTTTCCACGTCACAAACGAGAGAAGGGAGAATCAGCATCCCAGATGGAGGGCTGGCCCTGCCACTGCCCCAAAGCACCGGGAATGGCTGGAAAAACGGCCACCCATACATCCCTTTGAACAGCCCAGAGTCTGTACTGGCTTGAGGAAGAACAGCAAGATGCAGAAATTAGAGTTCGGCGCTCCTGGGCTAGTTAATTGGGGTGGGATGGGATTACTTTCTTGGGCCCAGTGGCTTCCCACATCTTGTTAGCAGAGCTGCCCCCAGGTGCCCAAACTTCCCAGCACGCTTCCTTGCTCCTGAGCATGCGCAGCACCCACGGGCATTCCATGGGAGGCAATCTACCCCAGGGATTATTCATGTGGACAGGAAGGAGGCTGAGGCAAGGACACAGAGTGTCAACTGCCACCCCATTTAAGGGTTCACCTTAGGAAAGGGCAGCCAGGTGGATCGAGGGAAGAAAGGAGAAGGCACCAGCATTTCGCTTTCAAGATGTCCTCACACAGGCTTGGGAATCTTCCTGATTAATTCCCGTTTTAGACTTGGTGACTACGGTATCTCAGTGCTGGAAAGGGCTTAGGCACCGATTGGTCCACCCACACTCTCTTCCTGATGGCTCAGAAAAGGCAGGTAACCTGCCCAGGGCTCCACAGCCCCTGGTGACAAAGTCTTCCAGCCTGAGACCTTGGTTCCCTGGCTCCTCGTGCGGTCATTTCCGTCTACTCATCCGGCTTCCACATTGCCCGTCTCCCAGATCCCTCCTGTGCGCCTTCGCTCCTGCCCCCCCCCCCGCCCCCCAGAGCCGCAGGCCCTCTGGACAGCAGCCAGCTGCAGGGAACAGCAGAGACGGGCACCTGGGGAGGCAGGGTGGGGGTGGGGGTGGGGGCCGCTCCACGGGTTCTTTTTATCCACTTCAATGGGACCAAATGAAACCTGAGCATTACCGTGTTGAGTGCGCCTCAGTGCTGTCTAAACCAGCCCTGAATGCTAACCAGGGAGCTTAGATGGAGCTAAAAATAACTGGCTAATCACCACCAGGAAGAACTCACAGACCTCGGAAGAAAGAAAAATGTCTGAATATTGCATCTCTCTGCAGCTGGGCTCCAGCTGGGTCCAGTGTGCCCCTCGCCTCCATAGGGCAGCTAATCAGGCAGCCCAAAAGCGCCAGCACCTATGGGCGCTGGTGGGGGCTGCCCCAGGCTGCAGAAGGGTGAACGGAATGGGGTCACTTGGGGTGAGATGGAAAACAGCACACCCAGGAGCAATGCGACGCGACAGGAGGCAGGGTCTGAAACATAAAGGTTGTCACAGTTCATGCCCCTGCTCCTTTGAGAAAGTTGAATCCTTAATTAAAGGGAAATGTCACTCTGTGCCACTCTGCCAGCCCCTCGAAGGCACCGAGCTCGGAAAGCGTGGTGGGAACCACACTGAAACGAGGTCTTCCTGGCAATGAGCCTCTTTGGACAAGGACAAAGGCAGACGGACCGTAAACCCAACAGGGTGATGGAACAGAGCGTGGGCCTGCCTAGAGGGGTTCATTTCAGCCCGCAAGAGTAGGAACAGGGAGGAATTACAGCAACTTGGAAGAGGTCAGTCAGTTCACGAGAAACGAAACAAGAAATCCCACTTTGTGGAGGTCAGGATAATCCTGGGAGAGCTTACTTCCTCCAGGAGGTTTAAGGGGTTTCAATAAATGCCTCTAAATTGGTTTGAGAGGTTCATGAATGACAGGTACGTTGTGAAAAGCGAAGGCCTTTGAGGAGCTGTGTGGGAGAACATCTCCAGCCATCTGATTTCATGTGGAAGGTGACACACTCAGGACGGCTGCCCAGCCCATGTGCCCGGCAGGGGCAGGTCCTGTGCCCGCTGGGTGTACGACGGAGAGGCAGAGTGATGTAAGGAAAGGAATGAGGACTTCAAAACAAGAATGTGGACTTGGGGTGCAGATGACAGGTTAAGTGGACTGGAGAGCTAGATGTAGCTGGGCTCTCTGGGTCTGGCCGGGTTTGGGCGACCTTTCTGATGTGTAGATTAAGACTAAGAACTCAGCTTTAACCGACTTTAACTGCTCAGCTCCAGCACCCCACCTTCCATCACAGTCCTTCATGATTAGGTGGGTCTCATCCTACTTGTTCTGTTTATTCTGGCCCTGGGGTGCCAGGGGCTGGGTCCACCGTGACCCTGGAGAAGGGTGTGACTGGTGGGTCACAAGGGGGACAGTTTCTGGAAGTCCTCACATCTCTGGGTTGTTGTCCCATAGCCCAAGAGGCCCCATCCCGCTGCCTGTGGCAGTCTGTCATCCCCAGGGAGGAGAGATCAGCCTTGACTGAGACAGCCAGCTTTAGAGGACTCCACTGGGGCCCTAGGGAGAAGCCGGGCTATAGTTGAAGAAGTCCACTGGTCTAATGATGTTCCTGCCCCAAAGCAGGGTGTGGGTGGGTGGGTGGGTGTGGGGGTGTCTTTATCTGACATTATTCAAAACTCCTAACTAGCATACTGGCATCGAAAGAGGCCAGAGCAGAAATCACAACGCTAAGTTAATGTGGCAGCTGCGTGATGTCAGCAAATCACCGAACTCCTCTGAGTTTTGATCTATCAGTGCGCTGATCGAACAGTCTGATAACCCCCGTCAAAGACCAAAGCGAGTCTAGGAAGCGGTACAGCTTATTCTCCGTGAACCCCGAGGAGCTCGGTGATCACCTCTTCCTCTTCCAAAGCAAATGTTCAGTGATCTCCTCTGGGTGTGTGCCGCCTCTACCTGCTCCCCCGCCACCCTTCCCCGACAGGTGACAGGCCCCGTGGTCTGTGGTGAGCAGCCCTGACTACTCATGAAGAATTTCGCATGAAGGACAGTAAGGCACGAGGCTGTGGGAGGTGAGGGCAGTTACTAAAAGGCGTCCGAAGCCTTCCCTTAACTCTGCCACTCGAGGTATGAACATCTGAATCTTACAACTTACCTGCTGTACGCACACCACACGTGTACGTGCGTCTTCCTCCTTAGCTTTGCGGCCTCAGCCTTCAGTCCGGGCCCTTACAGAGGGGGGTGCATACTGACTTTGGAGGCAGGTGTTAAGTTGAATTGGAGAGGGGTTCCGGTACATCTTTTCGGTGAAGCTGGCAGACTGGGTGTGGAGAGGGCGGGCTCAGGGATTGCGTGGGTGGGGGAGGATGATTTGGGGTCCCTGACGCTGTGGGCTAGGAAGGGTTGCTGAGAGATGTGATGAAGTGAAGGCATGTCACGGGGGAGGTAGAGAGAGTGGGGGAGGGAGGAGAGAGCGCCTGCAAATACAAATGGGGAGGCGTGGTGGAAAAGGGGAGGCAGGACACCGTTTGAAAGGAGGACTGGGGCACAGTACACAGGCGAGACCCTTCCACGGTCGTAGACAGCACACAGCGGCTGAGGAGAGAAGCCATGCTGCTGACGTCCAGCCCGGCTCGGCCGGGAGCTGGCTCGGGAGATGCCCGACATGCACGAACTCGAGAGACTCTATTTCTCTTTCTCGAGTTCAGAATTACTTCTCCCTGATCTGTGGGCCCTTTTGGACACAGAGTCTTTTATTGCCCTGACAGAATGAAACATTTGCTGTTCATAAAAGTGTCTTTTGGCTCGGGGAACGCAGGCTCCCAATTTACTCTGCGAGGTGCTTTCTTTCCTAAGAGAAATCAGCTGTGGTTGCCAGTTTGCAGGGCTGAGGGGTGTAACTTCCACCCCAGGCAGAGCCGTGCCCAGGGCTGGAAAGAGTCCTACTTCTCCCAAGTGGCATCTTAAGGGGCTGAGGCAGGCACCCCTGAAACAGGATGAACACAGCGCCCTAGCACTTACCTACCTGTAGTCAGAACTTGTGTAAAGAGAGAACCACTTTCTTTGTTGTGATTCAGCTGCTTGTGGGGGGGGCGGGGGGAGGGCAGGAAAGACCTGGCAGGTTTAAGCAGCAAATGACAAGGGCTCATTTCTCTCTCTGCCCTCCTGAACCTGGCCCAGGTTTGTCACTGGCCAGCCCCAGGCCTGCGGGAGGAGCCAGGCGGGTACAGCGAGGGCACAAGGGGCAGCCTGGCAGCTCCAGCCATCTCCCTCCTGCTCATGTCCGGTCACACTAATGGCATGTTTGTGAGGACCTACTCTGTGCAGGCACCTTGCTGGATAGCACAGTGCAAACGTGCCTGAGACTTGGTCCTTGCCCTTGAGAAGGTCACAGGATGGTGGGGGACACAGGCCCTCAGTAATTTCTGCACAAAGTGGTAAGTGTCTCGTGTGAAGGAAATGACCTGGAAAAGCTCCCATTCGAGCTTTCAGAATGGAGTCAGGGGAACGTCGCAGGCTGAACGGACCCGACAGGGACCCAGAGGAGAGACGTGACGTGCTAGGTGTGGACTGCCGGAAGAATTGTAGTATATGGCCGCAAGGGGAGATGTGACCAGATGGGTATCCGGAGAGGACAGTAACGACTCCCGTGGCCACACGGCTTATTTTCTTCTACCTTCCTTTTCTACTCTCGCCTTTTGGTCAAAATACACAGGTTTGAGGGGGTGGGGGCAGGGTAGGAGGGAAGGTTTCCTTCCCAGGCTTTTCCGGCCCAGTCCCTGGTCACCAGCTCGGCAGGGGGCCTTTCCCATTGAGGACAGTGCCCTCTGGGAGCTCCACGGGGCAGCTGACTATGAGCTGGGGTTTGAGGGACGAGGCAGGCCCCGAGCAGGGGTGCCCACAGAGGCCTGGCTGAGGCCGGCAGCTCCACGGAGGGCCGGGAGGGCATTTGTACTTCCTTCCCAATTCCCAGCCAAAAGGGGTGGGGGCGGGGGGGGGGGGCGGACCAAAGTGTTTACTGCCTCCCTGAACGGCCGCGCCTCTCAAACGTATCTGCTGTTTTCCATCTTGAGGGCGTAGCTGAGCTGGGACGTTCTGTCTTGGCAGGAGGGCCCGTCTTGGAACAAACACAGGGAGCTGCCCTCTGTGGCCTAGAGCAACCTGGACTTTGGTGGCTGCTGTCACAGTCCAGGTGCTTTGTGGCCGGCCGGCTGGAAGCCGCAAGGACTCTGCCATTGCTCATGCTGGAGGGGCGCGCAAAGGTCCTGCTCCGGACCTGACAAAACTGGTCACCCAGGACAAGCTGTCCCCTGCAGGTTCCCGTTGCTAGGTGGCTTCGGCACATCCGATGTGTTCACACGGGTGTTTAAAAGCATAACTATGTCAATCGCCTTTCCCAAATGAAAGACAGTGCGCCACGGGGGGAGGTGGGGGCACGCTGCCTGCCTGTCCTCCTTGTGGGTGCTCTGCTAGGACTGCCCTGGGGAGGGGACTAGGTCCCGGACAGTGAAACGCACAACCCCGCAGTGGTCACTGCAGAATCCATGTCAATGCCCCCAGCCCCCAGCACTGCGTACAGCCTGCTTTTCATGTCGGCGGGAAAAAACATGTTATCCAAAACGAAGCCGTGGCCAAGCTGTATTTCGCATCTTTGTGGCTCAAGTGAAACATACCCTCAGGGATGACTGTTTAGAATGAGAGCTGGAACTCCCGCTCCGAACTCCCTTCTCCCTACACTTGTGCTTCTGCTCAGCCCCCAGCACAGCTCACTCTGCTTCCTGCTTACCCGTCAGCCGTATAACACAACCACTGGGGATGCCATTGGGCCACAGAGAGCAACGAGCCCTTGTCATTCGCTTCTTAAATGTGCCAGGTCTTCCTCTTTTTTTTCTTTTTTCTTTCCTCTTTGACTGATGGTCAGCATACCTGGCATCATATACTGTTCCACTACAACTGCACAACCACTATGCACGTGATGCTGTTATGCCCTTGTGAAATGGACTTGGGAAATGGTCACTTTAAAAACTCGCTGCACATGTAAGACCACATCGCCCTTCTCCAACCCAGCACTCTTCTGTCTTTCTGGTTTCTTTGCTAGCAAGATAATAAACTTAGACATGTGCTCGAGATCAATTTGTCTAAGACATTTAATGACTTGACATCACCCTGCCCTCCAGCACACCCAGCTGCAAAGGGCATTTCCAAGTACATGGAGGACAAACTCTAGCCCCATGCCCCGTGCCCCATGCCCACTCCACCTTTTCTTTTCTTTTCTTTTTTTTTTAATCTGCTTACTCCTTTTGGACATGCAACCCCTCAGCTCAAGGCCATCTCTTTTTGAGGAGTCTTTCCTGATGGACTCTCCCATCCCCCTCACCTTCCATTCCTCTCTCCATACCAAGTTAGGGGCTCCTCTGTAGCCCTGTGATCACTTTGATTAGATCTATTACTCAACACCATAAGTAAAATACAATTTTAAAAACTTGCTAGCGTTGTAACCTAATTGTGAAGTGCATGAGAAACATTTCTAGCTAACACCGCTCTGAGTACTATGCACCAGGTACCATTCCAAGAACTTTACACAAATCATCTCACTGGTTTTACAACAGCCCTGCGTTACACACTCCTGTTGCCTACCAAACAACTCGTTCCTCCTTCGCGAGCCCTAATTTCATTTGGGGTTCTACCACTCTTCCTAGTAAGTCAAGGAAAGTTATATCCCAATTGGCCTGAACCAATGACTGCAAATCCCATTTCTCTCGGAGTGACTGGTTTCAGCACAGACACAGAATAAGATTCTGGCCAATGAGCGATAAACGGAAGTCTAATGAATGGGAGAAAGCAGGGGTGCTTCTCAAAAATGTCTGCATGTCAGAAACCGTAGCAATCGTTTTGCAGGTAGGAGGGAAATTAGCCTGAGAACAAGAGAACATAAAGAAAATGCCAGAACCAAGAAATGGAAAGTAATGGAGTCTTTGATGTTGTCATTGATTACAGAGGGAACCAACCCAGAAGTAGCAGGACTTCTTTTTACTTGAGGAGGTATAGTTTCCTTATTGTTTAAATTAAATTACCTCCAGCCAAAAGCATCTTCGTCATTGCAAAATCCATTAGAATGTCCTATTGTTATTTCCATTTTACAAATGAGAGATAATTGAAGCGCTAAGAGCTTATTAAGTAAACCATTTACCCAAGATTAACTGCTTGTAAAATGTCAACCAGACTCTAGAATTTTGGACACTATATAATGCTCACTTTCTGAGAAAAAAAACCCAAACTTATTTTTTATTATCCTTGCTTCTAGCATGTCTGGCATATAATAGGTACTCAATAAATACTTTTTAAATATGTACTTGTGTGATCTGCATTTTTATGGACATTCTGTTTTTCCTTTTACCCACCTGGCACTATACCTAGTCATTCCAATATTACTGACTGTTTTCCCTATGCTGTACTTTACATCCCTGTGATTATTTTACAACTGCCAATTTGTACTTCTTAATCCCTTTCCTTTACCATCACTGAATAGGCTGATCTTCTGAGTCCCCTAAAAGGCACAGAAAAATATATTTCATTTGGATCCTCCAACATTGCCATTGGGTCCCCAAAAGAAGGAAGTATTTAAAGGAAGGAAGCGATGTAACCATGTTATAAACAGGAAAGGAGGCGAAACTAATCCCTTAGAACCTCTGTACCCTAACATAATTGCCATTTGGGGACATTCCTTTGTAGTCCTTTTTATATGAACTCTAGACAGTCATTAGACACATACAAAGACATTGATAAAATTTGATATCCATTTATATTTTGTTAGATCCTTTACAAATGAGAAAATGAAAAACACTTATTTAACCTTTTCAAGTATATCCATCAAAAAAACAACTACAAACATACAACTTAACATTGGAGATTTCAATTATCTCCTTCAAATTCAGGATCAAGACCATTTATTTACTGCTTCACTACTCAGTATTACACTGGGAATCCTAACTAGTGGATTAACACGAGAAAAATAAATAAAAGTTGAAAAGACAAAGGCAGAAACAAAGCTATTATTATTCACAGGCAACACTATTATCTACACACACACACACAAAAAACAAAACAAGAGAATCTATAGAAACACTATGAGCACTAATAAAAAATTTTCTGCAAGGTTACTGGACCAATATGCAAATGCAAACTGCATTCTCATATACCTACAATGACTAGAAAGGGTAATCAAATACAGCACTTCCAATAGCAACAAAAGCTGTCAGTTTCCTCAGGATAAAACCCACAGAGAATATATACAAAACCTCTATGGAGAAAATTACAGAGTTGACTGAAAAGCACGAGACCCAAATAAGTGAAATGTGAAACATATGAACTGACTTCAATTATCAGAAAAATTCCAGTCCTGCCCAAATTAAAGGACGACTTCAACACACGGAGGAACTAAGAGTGGAACCTGACTAACTAGGTATCAGGACTTGGAATAAAGTTACAGTCATTAACGATTTCAAAAGCATGGGGTAGACCAGAGCTTCTCAAACGTTCAGGCTCACAGAAACCCAACGCTGCATCTTGTTCATCTCAGTTCCTCACTGAGGACGCGGGGGATGGGGCGCGACGTTCCAAACAAGCTACCAGGTGGTGTTACTGCTGCTGGTCTGGGGACCACACTGAGAAACAAGGACCTGAAAGACCAGGGCAAAGAGCCCAGAAACAAAGCTATGCGTTTCTGAGAGCCTGCTGTAGGACAAAGACGGTGTAGGGGGGGGTGAAGTACAAGATTTCTTCCCTGCTTGAAAGCAGAGCTCCTAGGAAACCTTCCCTGAGCTGAACCAGTGTAGAGTGAGTAAGTCATGACCACTGATTCATAGGGACAGAAGTTTGAGCATGTCCAGAACCGCCCCCCACCCCCCACAAATAACCTACCAAACCATACCAAATAGCTTAGTTCCATCCAGTGGTAGGCTAAGCGAACAGCCGTGGGCGCACCCCTACCTCAGGCCACACCTGGCTGGGAGGACAAAGCGAACGGAGGTAGAGCACAGGTACTCACGCCGTCAGCGCTCTGCGGGTGACACTGCGGGTGACACTGCGGTGCCGAGCGGTGCCCACGGGGAGCCTGGCCGGGTCCCTGCAGCGGCTCCGGGGACTCGGGGCCTCCTCACCAGTTCGCTGCAAAGCAAACATGGAAGGTCACCGTCGCTTTACTTATTTATTTCCCTAAAAGCGAAGGTCCCCTTCGGATTCCCTCCCCTTCCGAAAAAGAGGTAGGTGGGTCCTCCGTACAAGCGCAGGGGCATCAGGCGAACTTCCGCAAAGCGAGGGGTACCTGTGTTTAATAAATTGGGCCGAGCCAAGATCCCGATGACAGGGACGGACACAGGCGTGTCAAGGTCCGGGAGCGGCTGGGAGACGCTAGGGGGCTGGCGTCGGAGATGCAGGGACAGGCCACAAGCTCACGAACGCGGGTGGGCGCCGGAAGCCGGAAGAGGCGAGGACACGGGTCCGCCCCTCAGGACCCGCGGAAGAAACGCAGGCCGGCCAGCGCGCTGCTTGCAGCCCGGTGAAAGCCATCTGGGAAGAGTGCATGTTGTCTGAAGCCACTGGGTTTGTAGTAATTTGCTGCAGGGGCTTTAAGAACAAATTCACCATCGAACAAAGTGAAAAGATAAGCTACAGATTGGGAGGAGATGTTTGCAAAGCCTACATACTGCTGACAAAGAATTCGAACATAAGGATATATATGGTGAGCTACAGATCAATAAAAATCCAAGGGGTCCACTAGAAAATTAAGCACGGGATATGTACAGAATTCTCAGAGGAGGTAGCTCAATGAGCACGAGAAATAAGTACAGATGCACCACCTCACACGTAGTCCGGGCAATGCAAAGGGGAAAAACAGAGACCATTTAACACTTGTCACAGTTTAAACATTTTGATAATGCCAAGTGTTGATGAGAATGGCGAACAAGGAGAGCTGTCATAAAATCCTGACAGGAATGACTATTAGTGTAATGACAGTTTGGCCGCCTTGAGGACACGAGAAGGCACTCACGCTCTCTGGCCCAACAATCCCACCTGCGGGGGATTCCATCAGGAACGTTTAGCACACGTGCGGGCCTGGAGACTCAAGACTGCTCACGGCACTGTTGTAACATTAAACAAATGGAAACCACCTAACTGCAATAGACTCTCCGTTAACCGGAACTCAAGCAACCAGCACTCTCAAGCAACCAGCCAAAAAAACAAAACAATCCCCCCCAAAAAATCAAATAAATAATACTACATGTATCCAGCATGAGTGCCAGTTACTGTATCCTTCAGTGGGCAAATGGATAAATAACGGCAGGTGTGGTGAGGAGCGTCTGGGCTAGCCCCAGGGAGAAGCGGCCCCCAGATCATCTCTTTGCTGGCCGCCAAAAACCCGGGGTCGGTGCAGAAATAGTCAAGTGCAAGAGCGAAGCTCGCAAAGGCTGCAGTGATCTGAGGAGAAACACAAGGGGTTTTCCGACCATTACACAGAAGCAAGAAACAAAAATAACAAATGGATCCTGATCACGTGACTTTTTAAAAACACTGAATACAGGTACTTGCACACCTACCTTATACTTGTAGTCACCCCAGTTACTGACATATTTAAGGAGAGAAAGATTGTGTTTGGCGTTGTGGGCTTCAGGTGTTTTCTCTGTGTGTGTTTGTGTTCTTTCTCCACATCCCAGCAAGCACTGCGTTACGTTTCCATCCGCAGGTGGTAATACACTGTTCATTTCCAGCTGCCAGTCGTGGTTGCTTTGGGCAGCAAAAGCCCTGCTCAGGTTTGCAATAAGAGTGATTCGCTACCGGGCAAAAGAACACTGAGATGGATTCTTATAATGGGGTGAATGATGCCACCCTCCCCCACAAAGATATGTCTGCATCCTAATCCCCAGAACTTGTGACAGTTACCTGATTTAGAAAAAGGGGCTTTGCAGATAGCATTAAGAACCTTGAGATCAGATCATCTGGCTTATCCAGAGGGTCCTACATGAGGTGACCAGCTTCCTTACCATAGAAGAGCAGGGGAGGTTTGAGACACACAGAAGAGGGGAAGTCACTAGCCGGGAGTGCCAAGGACTGTCAGCGGTCACCAGAAACCAGGAGGGTGCCATGGGACGGACTTGGAGGCGTGGCAGGAAGGACGGCCCTGCTGACACCAGGATTTCAGACTTCCACCCCCAACACAGTGGGAGGGTACATTTTTTCTACTGTGCCCCGTCATTCGTGTGGGGTCATTTGTCACCGCAGTTCTTGAAACTAATACTGTCCTGGAATGCCATCTTCTCACTAATGTGCAGTGGGAAAGATATAAACACCCAAACCTCAACCCGTTCTCCCACAGCTAATAGTCCCCCTGGACAAACAACCCAGCTTCTCTGGGCCAAAGGGTCCCGCAGACCCCGCCTCCTGGCGGCCTCCCAAGCCCCTGGACTCCATCTGCCCTTGCCTCCCTTTTGTTGTATTTCAGTCTCTGTCTAACCTTCCCCAGAAGATGCGTTCAGCTGAGCCCCATGCCCCAGCTCTCAAGGATGTTAAGCATTTCTCTCCTGCTCAAGTTCAAGGGCTCTAGGGCCTAGGAAAGTCTTTAAATGTGCCTCAAATTCTCCTAATGGTGTGGAGTGGAGTGCTCGTGCTATAGCATCTCATCACGGTTAAGCACCAGATCACCACATGCTGTGTGGTTAAAACACAGCACATACCTCTCTGGACCTGCCTGCCTAAGCGTGGAGTGGGGTGAGGTCGCCATCTCATTCCCTCCACATCTCCTTCTGGAGCCCCCATACCCCGAAGGGCTCCGGGGCTGCTTTGATCTCGCCAAAGGACCCATTGGGCCGCTCTTCTCATTCTACCCACAGAAGGAAACAGTCCCATGTGGCCTAGGCCTTCCTCCAATGCCAGGGGACAGTGATCTTGAATGCATTAATTAGGTCAGCTCAGGAGTGTGACAAATTCCTCATGATGGAAACCAGATGGACAAAGGTGGGTCAGGCAGTGTAGCTGTGGGTGGATGCACTGTTGGCGGAAGGCCCTTGCCCAGGAGAAAACATTCCTGGCCCTCTGAAGGCAGGTTTCTTGTCCTTAGTCCAAACAGAGTCAACATCTGAATCAATGATTTGAATAAAGTCAAAGAGACAAGCTTATGTCATTTGCCAATGACCCAACTCTGAGTAATACAGAAAACACATTCGTGCACATACTCAGCATTTTTCAAAATAGGAAATGATGGACTACAACGAATAAATCAGAATCAATGTAACTTCTTCCACTTGGTTTTGAAAAACAAGCCACAAAAGCAAAAGATGGGTTAACAGCACTTCATGAGAGAGAAGGATGGGTGGTTTTAGTTTATTTTCAGCTCCATATGAGTCAACAGTCTGAGATTTTTTTTTTTTTTTTTACAAAGACAAACTTAGGCTGCATTTGCAGAATGCACAGATTCAGATCGAGGGTGGTGAGCATTCTGGTATATTCTACACTGAAGCAATTGCAAGTGTGCTTCCGGGTTCATAGTTGGAGAGAGATATTGGCTTCTTGATGAGTATCCAGAGAGACAAGTCAGGCTGATGGAGAGTTTAACAGCCTTGTCACCTGAACAAAGTTGCCTTTTAGACAGGAAGAAAAGACTCAGGCACACATGTCATGTATCTTCACATATCTGAAGACCTAGAGGGGTTGGGGCTCTGGGTTGGGATGCAGGTCAGCATCCTACATCTCTTCAGACAAAGGAAAGTCTACAGGGACCAGATTTGGATTTATTTCTAAGAATCAGAGATATGCAGTACACAGGCAGTCTACCTCACTGAGGAGGTGACAATTCTGTCCTTGGAAATATTCAAGCAAAACTACTATCGTACACGTCACCAGGGTGGGCAAGACTGGGCTCCATGACCAGTCGGGTCCCTCTTCTACTATGAATAGCACCACTGTGTCCCCTTAGAAACCTCATGGCTGGTCAAGAAGGATCACTTTTCCAGACCAAGGATGGCCATTCTTGGTTAAAGGGTCTCCAAGTGACACTGTCCCTGATCACTCTCTCAAAATAAGCAAAGTGCTCAAGGTCCCTTTGAGTCTCTTGAATAATGTTACTTGTATATAGTATTTTATTAGGGTTATTTTGATTTCAGGGGGAGGATAGCCAACTAAAAGTAGCTTAAGGGGAAAAAAAGTGTTTTCATGTTACAACCATAATTTGTTCATGGACTTCTGCAGGACTGAGGTAGAGCTGGTCTCAGACACAAGTCCCTCCCTCTCCGTCTTCAAATCCTGCTCCCTCCTTGCAGAACCCAGGGCTGTGAGGGGCTGCAGGCTGACTTCATCCCAGCTGGTGACCAGGGGGAGGGGGGACCAGAGAGGTGGAGCTCTCTTAAGGGAGCGCTCTGACTGGTTTGGCCATGCAGCATTATGGCCAAAATCTTGGGGAGTCTACGTGGCCAGACCTGGTTCACTTTCTCACTATTTAGGCCCAGGAGAGGGGACTGGGATTAGGAGCCAGAATCCCAGAGACAGACAGACAATGGAAGAAAGTTGCCAGGCAGATAGGACAACGGCCACCCATCACCCGACTGAACAGTGTACAGAGCACTTTTGCCCATGTGATCTCATGTGCTGCCCGCTGTAACTCTGTGAGAACATGGTGCCCGTGTTACTTTTCTCCACTATATGATGCCGCTTTGCCTGACAGAGGCAGTCGGTCCTATACTTGACAAAACACTTTGATTTCCTAAAGATTATTGTCATGAGAAGGATAGATGCACCGAATGTCCTTCATTGTCATCTGATACAGCCCTTCACACTGCCAGCTCACGCTATTTCAACTGAACTCCCGACCGTAGAAAACTCCCTTCTGAGTTTCCTGACAGCAGGTGCCTGGGGAGCGGCCTAACATCACATGAAAAGAGAACCATGAACCATTAACAAAGCCTTCGCTAGACTCCCTGGGGACCCACCCTCTGAAGCACAGTTCCTCCATCTCTTCCCCAAAGTCTTCCCTGGTGTCTCCTCTATCAGGAAAATCAGAGACACCCTTAGAAAAATTAGACAGGTGTTACTGCCAGCGGAACTATAACTGACAACAGGTCATTTACCTATCCATGCATACATTTTGTTTATTCTTTTGTTTGTCCATGCACCCATTCATTCGTAGACAAAAAACAACTGTGTTGACCATCTGTACACTGACTAGTAATTAGGCAAAGCAATTTTAATAAAGATATCCTGAAATAGAATAGCCCCAGGAAAATCGTAGTTGTCTCTCACGTAAGGGTTTGGGGGGAGCAGTCCAGGTGGTAAGGAGCTTTGCCAGGGCCCTAAGTTCCTTGTGCCTTGTTGCTCTGCCATCCCCAGCGTGGGATTCTCGTCTCCTACATCTGCTTCCCGGCCCGGGGAAGGGGGAAGCACACGTGGGACGAGCTACTCCGTTGCTGGGAATGTACGGTTGCACTCACCTTGCTTCCGCTCGTACCCACTGGACTGAAGCGTCAGAGGGCCATGCCTAGCTGCAAAGGACTCTGGGAAATGTAGCTCCAGCTAGGCAGCCATGTTTTCAGCCAAGACTCGCTAAAAGGAAGGAGGAAAGATGGGTAGTGGGGACAATAGCAGGGTCTGCCACAACCTGCCCCACAGGACGCAGGGTGCTAGGCAAGAGGAAACTGCGTGGCCCTGGTCTCCGGTTGCTTGTCAACGAACGGGAAAGACATGCCCTGCTCCCTGGCAATATGGAGGAAGGGCCCGCCGAGGCAGGCCGAGAGCTTAAAAAACTTCAAAGTGAACGACTTGAACTTGAGATGATTAGAGTAGGCTCACGAAGGAGGCGGCAATGGAGCTGCTGACCCTGGGCTTGGAAGATGGATTTGAACCAGAAAATAGAAATGGGGTGAGGAGAGCAAGCGGAGAGCCGTTGTAACGGCAAAGCGAGGGGCGGGTTTCCATGGGAACGAGCCGTTCCTCAGCCACTCCTTCCTGCCGGCGCCGCGCATGCGCACCTACTCGCCATTGGTATCCGTCCGCACCCGTGAGTCACAAGGGTGCTCCTTGGTCCCAGAAGACACAAAGCCATGCCCAGGTGTGGGGTATTTTCTAACTGCGGCTAGGCAGCTCGCACCTGAGTTGGAAAGAAAGGGGTTGCAAGGCCTAAAGAGACGGGTGAGGCCGTTGCCAGAGCCAGGAGGCCCCGGGTCTAATAACTTACTCCTGACAACGGTTCCCAGAGCTTTGCAGTTTGCAGAGCGTGCTGACTTACAGAATTACCCTGATTCTCATCTCAACCCCAAGGGGCTGGCTAAGGTCAGACACCAGCCATGAAAATGCTTTGGGGAAACAGCAGTCGAGTAACACCAGAATCTTATGTCTCCCTCCATGGATTCAGAATTTGTAGTAATTTGCACAAGAGTCCAGGCTGAAAATGCAAGCTGTTAACTAAAAGGGTTTGCTAAGCAAATTACCAGCGTGGCCAAGACTGCTGGGAGACCTTTGTCACCTACAGAAGACAACCGTCTGCAGTGACCATGATGGCATTATTACAAGAGTACTGGACTTCCAATTAATTTCGAACAATGCTCTTTTGTTTAAAGTGGGTCTGGCGGGCCTTCTCCAAGGCAATAAAAAACTTTGTCAGACATTTGTGTTTCTGAATATCCTACAAAGTAAAGAAATTGTGAAGCAAGCTAGTTTGGGGCCTCACAGAGAGAACTGAAGTATTTAAAGGAAGACTAGACAGCCATTTGGCCGGGAGGTGGAAGAGGGATTCCAGTTTGCAGCTTAGACAAATTTGGGCAGTGAAAGCTCTTCCTTTTCCTTTCCTCTGAATTCTCCATAGAAGCTCGGTCAAGCAGATGCAGGCAATTCTGGTTGAAGGAAGGGTATACCCGCTCTCACCTCTGTCCCCACTCCTTTGGCCACACACTAAAGAACTCAAAAACTTGGTGACACTTAAAATCTCTATGAATTCTGCATCTATCAGCATATGGAGACGCACAATAAAAACAGCCAACATTGACTCAGAGCTTATTCTAGGGCAGGCTGATGCTAAGTGCTTGCTTAGACAGACGAGGAAACTGAGGCTTTCAGAGTGTAAGAAACTGGTCCATTGCCACACTGATGGTGAGTGATGAAGCTGGTTCTTACACCTGGTCTCACGATTGGGAAGTATATGCTTTTGTAACTACCCTCCTTACAGATCAAACCTTAGCGCCAACATCCCCCTCTCTGTTCAGTGGGATACAATTTAATGGCATTACTGTCTGCATTTTCCAACATTTATATTCAAACAACACCTAGAAGATGATGCCCCATCTTCCAACCACATCCCTCCAAACTTAATAAGAGAGCTTGGTGATATGTCTGTGTCCCCAAGGGCCTGGAGCCTGTATTGAAGTAGGCAACAGCTGAGGAACTCAAGAAGAGGAACTCAGTAAATGGAAATCTACCTGTATAAATACAGAGGGTGCCCCCCAAAACGTAGACACATTTTAAGAAAGGAAAAACTATTAAAATGGTAATACTCAATATGTACCAGTAATAGAGGATGAATACAAGCCATGTTTGACTTCTGCAATGACAGGAGGTGCTACAGTGGTGACCATCAGTGTCCAGACCCTTCTGATTACCGTGGACTGCTGCTTGAGCAGCGCTGACCAACATGCCCACGTGTATCACAGCGCACACTGTTTCAATTTCTTCCCCAAGTACCGCCCGTGTAGCCGGTTTTCTAAGGCACACCCCATCCTTTAAGGTCCCCCACAGGTAGAAGTCAGGGGGTGTTAAGTCAGGAGAGCATGGGGGAAACTCAAACAACGTTCTCGAATTTCAAATGCCACAACAATGTGGCTCCTCGAACCACAACCGTGCTTTAGCCATCATCTGTGACTGTCCTGCCTGTCGCATGGTGGCACTAGCATTCATTTGATTAACGCCATCTTTTGAGCGAATGTCACACTACACATTGCTACTGTAATTCAATTCAACTTTGAAAGGTAATACATAGATATCATCTCTTAAAATGTGTGTACCTTTTTTGGCCTTCCCAGTGTACACTGTGTTCCAATCTGGATGCAGGGTTGCTACGGGACTGGGGTGGGAAGGTGGATGGGGTTCGAGGGGTGTGGAGGTGCATCCAGAAATAGACACTGGGGTGAATATAGAGCCAACTGAGCAATTTATGGGGCCGAAATTTGGTTATTTTGTCTGAAGGTCATTCATTCATTCATCAGATATGAATTGAACCCCCTTCTATGCCAGCTATTGAGCTGAATGTTGGGGATACCAAAAAAATGAGGCCTCTGTCCCTCACTTGTTAAAAATGATAGTATTCAAAACTAACACCAACAACAGTCAGAACCCGAGTGGCCATGGGTACCCAGCACGCACTGCAGGGCTCTGTAGGGTGCAGTCAAGTGTCGCACTGTGGTGACAAGGGGCACTGGTCCCCCTTCCTTGAAGGGTAGGGGTCAGAAAGGGCTTCATTAACAATACTCGAATGAATCCTCATGATGACTCTGTAGTCCTCTCACAGAGGATGTGTGGCCCAGGCGAGGGCCCCTCAGGGAGGTCAGCAGGCTCCTGTGAGACTTGGAGAACAGGCCGCGATTGACTAAGGACTCGGGAGACTGTCCTTTGACCCCAGCTACCCGCCTCACTTTCACAGACTGAGGCTGCTGTCTATTTGTGGTCAAACTCCTCGGCTGGAATGTCTAGAACTCTCTCCACCTGGAAGGCCCCTGCCCACCCGGGCACTGCGCTCTCATTCCAGGGTTCTCTGTTATTTTGGCCGGAGAGATGCTGACGTACAAGAAAAACTGTTGACTCCGGGAGGGCAGGGTGTAGGGAACAGGCGGTGGGCCTGCGGGGCGGTGAGGAGCGAACTGATGAAAAGCATGGGCGTCCTGCTTTGGACATGATTACCAGTCTTCCTCAGACCTTCTTTTAAATTCTTTTGAGTTTCGAGAAACAAGACTTTGCTCAGTTTGTTTTGAGAAAGGGCCTTACTTCTAGGGGTGCGTTTGGTTATAAGGACAACGGGCCTCCTGTGGGAACCCGAGGATGACAGTGCACTTGGCCCCACCAAGGCCAGAAGAGGGACGAGAGCCTGAACCCGAGGACAGTGACAGTCTCCATTCCCCTCCAGGTCCTGGCCCCAGGGGCCCTTCCACCCCAGCCATCATGCAGACCTCGTCCCCCGCTCCGGTGGCGGTGGAGCGGCGGGAACCTCTGTAACCTTACCCCTCCCACGACCTCCGACCTCCGCCACGCCGGGACCCCACGGCCCTGCTTCCCAGCCAAGTCCGTGGATTTTTTTTTTTTTTAATTTGGTTCAGTTTCTCCTGCTGCCCCCAAACCCACCAGACTTCTGTTCATAACCTCCAGTACTCTTTCGTGCCTGGCTAGAATTTTCTGGCAATGTTATCTGCCCACTGCTGCGCCAGATGGCCGCGGTCATACGGCCTCACAGTTGCTCCTGATGAAGGGATGTCCCTTGGTAGAGAGCTCTGGGCTGGTTCCATAGCCCGCACCGCCCCTGCCACCCCTCACCTCCCTGAGGAGGGCGCTGTGGGCACTGATGGCACTGGAGGGCCTGTTGTCCGCCTAGGGCCTCTGTGTGCACAGCGCAGACTCCGAGGAGGAAGGGCCTTAGAAGTCACCTGGGTCTCGAGTGTCGGTGCGGCCGAGGCTCCCGGCGCCACGTCCCGGCCGACGCCTCGTCCATCCGGCCTCTTTCTGAACCCGGCTGTGAGGAGGTCCCCGCCGCCCCGACAGCAGCCCAGGCCGCCTGCTGCCCACTGTGCCTCCGAGCGCAATTGTCCTTCTAGGGAGCTGCCGTCCGGCCGGCCGCAGCCTCCCTCCGAGGTCCTGTCCCACCCTTCCAGGCGGGGTATTTACGACCCTTTAAATACTATGCCCTCTTAGATGACAGAAGGTGGTTTTCTTGCATTTTCCCTTCAAGAACGAAACACTCCCCCACCCTGTTCTTATGAGCATTCGCCGTGGGACTCCTTTTGAGTTGTCTCAGCACGCTGTCATTCTCCCCGAAACGTGGTCCCATTTGCCCATGTCCCTTTTCAGGCGTGGCCCGGGAAGAGCAGCCGAGGGCTCCGGGCGGGGGCTGAAAGGTTCCCAGCCCAGCAGGGCCGGGCCCGCTCCCGCCCCGGAGGGCTGATGCCAGTTCCCTGGTCCCCAGTGGTCCTGCTGGGCAGCAAGCACACTGTCATCGGCAAAGCTTCTGTTCTCAGGACGTGCCTGTTGGTAAAATGGAACCAGCCGAAGACCAGCAGGGACCACCCGTGGTCTGACACACACGCGGGGTCAGATGCGGGGGCTCTCTGCAGCCAGAGAAGACACGTCAGGGGATGGTGGCCACGGGGGGGAGGCGCATCTTGGCGAAGGTGCGCGGTCCTGCTGGCGGGTCCTGAGAGGTCCGCGGGGACGGCCATCAGCTCCGGGCTGGGGTCCAGCTCTGAGGGGGCATCGGGGAGTGGGAGAGATGACGTGCTGTCTGTCACGGGTGAAGGCAGCTTAGCAACAGGGTGTCCTCAGTACTAGATGAGTTTAGCAAAGTGGACTGGTGGCAGCTTTGGGACAAAAGCAGGAGTCACCCATTTTACAGCCACTGCGCGACCTGGGGACACACAAGGTCTCCTGTCACCTTCCCAGTTGCTTTCATTCACGGCCCCTCAGCCTCCTTAACTGCAGGACTCCTTTCTGCTTTTCAGTTGGGGCTGGTTTTCACCCCTAGATGGTGGTTTAGTTTCCCAGTATCTTTGTGGATTTGAGGGGCTGCATGGCACTGAGCGTGAGGTCCCCAGGGAAATCACACAGGCCCCATGACGGTTCCTACACGGACTTTCTTCTCTTGTCTCCTACTGTCACTCCTCCAGGGCCCTGCCTGGGCAGTGGCTGCAGTCTCTAAGGGCCTCCAAGCCTGTCATCTGAGCCCCAGATCCGCTCCCCCAGCTGTCTGCCGTGGAGGCCCCTCCCCTGGGATATCCCACAGCCCCCTCCGATTCTACAGCACGAAACTCAGCTCTCTCGTCCCCACCGCCCACCCTCGCTCACGGCTGCTGCCTACTAGAAGCTGTGGGGTCCTTTGAGCGCCTGCTTGGATTGGTGCACAAGCTTCCACACACATGGCCCCTCCCCAGTCTGCTCCCCCTGTAACTCACTAAATGCCCTGCGGCCAGAGAGAACATTTCAAAATGCAAATCCTATCCTCTCCCTCCCCACATAAGACCCGGTAATAGCTTCCCACCGCCTCGTGTGACATCTGAAACATCTCACAGGGCACAGGAGGCTTGTCATCTGATGGGGCCCGGTGCCCCACGCTCTTTGCTCCCACACCTTCCCCTGTACCGTGTGATCCAGCCACAGAAAGCCACCGGCAGCTCCCCGCCCGGCTGCCCTTCCTCCCATCAGACCCGTGGACAGGCCGTTAGCACAGTCTGGGGTGTCAGAAACATTAACCACAGGCATACTAACTGTTGCCACTGACGGCTCCCGTACCGTGGGCCAGACGCTCCGCCTGTGGATTCACGTGCATCGTCGTTAACAACCCTGTGAAATAGCTACTATCACTCTCTGGCTTAAAAGAGATTAAGAGGCTGACCCAAGGTCAACCGCTGATAAGGGCAGAGCCAGGACGTCACCTCCTTGTCACGCCCTAAAACCCGATGCCACATCCCCTTACCCTGAACGCTTGTTTGCCCTCTCCTCCTTCCTACCACCGTTTCTGGTACATAATTCTATCACATCGACCATCTCCCTGCCGTCCTGGGCCCCTGGGTGGTACCTACCCTCACATCACAGCCCCCACAAGTAGCCATGCTCTGCATCAGGGGTGCCCAGCCTTGTGGCTTCCCTGGGCCACATCGGAAGAAGAAGGCTTGTCCTGGGCCACATGTAAAATCCACTCACACTAATGAGAGCTGATGGACCAAAAAAAGAAAAAAATGTCCATGCATAATTTTCGTCGTGTCTTGAAGTTTACGAATGTGTGTTGGGCCGCGTTCCAAGCCGTCCTGGGCTGCATGCAGCCCACAGGCTGCCGGTTGGACGCGCTTACTGTGGGTGGTGGGCACTGCCCTCGCCCCAGGCTCTGGGTGGTGGGCATGGGACAGACAGGGAACACAACGTGATGTGTATGTCATGTCTGGACTGAGAGCTCCCTTCACAAGAACCCGCCACTGAAAGGGTGTTGGCTGACCCACTGCCTCTAGCGGCTGCCTTTTAGACCCAATATGGTGCCGCATGTCTCCCCTCAGCGAAGAGCACACTGGGGGTACTAAGGACGGCTGTTCCCGCCCCACGTGGGATCCCCCAGCGGGCAACCTTAGCTTGGGAGGCTCTCTTGGCCTGGCTGTGACTCTCAGAACAGCACCCCCTTTCACAGGCATCAGCCTTGCAGGGGCGTCTAAATGCTATCCCTGCCTGCTCCGGGCCCTTCCTCCTCTCTATTTCCTAGGCATGGCCCTCAGTAAATTTCTTGCACAGCTAATCCTGCCTTAGTGTCTGCTTCTTGGGGGGACCTAAGCAGGGACCCTCTTTATAGGCCTGACACATAGCAAGTGGCCAGGAAATGTCGCCGAGTAAAGGAAGGAATGCGCCATCTCCTTGGTGGTTTCCCTTTCTCTTAAGCCAGATCAATCTTCCTAGAACATGAGGCTGGGCCTGTCACTTCCTTTCCTCCCCATCAGCAAACTAATAGCAAATCAAAGAGGAGAAGCACCAACGTTTCCGTTTATAAAAATGGGGTCATGCATCGTGGTGATCTCCAGGACATAGGGTGCCATCTCTGTGGCTGCATTATGAGTTCTCAGAAGAGGAGAAATTCAACATGGCAGCACGACCTGTGATCAGCGGGTCATGGAAATGGGTTTGAGAGTGCTGCTGAAAAATGGGGACCTGACTGGAGTGAGAAGTGCTCCTGTTTCTCCCACCCCAACATGGTTGCTTGGGAGTTCTTTGTGCTGGGCTTGGGGGTGTCTGCTTTCTCCCCAGAAGAACTCTGAATCCTCGTTTATCCTTGGAGGCACCCGTTGCCCCCAGAATTCACTTCCTGTGAGCGGCATCAAGACTGCCGCAGTGCTCACTCCAAGGGGTACCACTCCCGGCATCATTTCTGAGGCTGGCACCCCAACCCAAAGCCTCCTAGCCCAGAGCAGTCCGCCTCACCCTCAGCAGCTTGAAACCACCCCCCAAACAATTCAGAGGCATTCTGCCTGCCCTGGCAAATTTCCTCGCAAAGGACTGACTATCCATGTAGTTGTTCTTGGCATGACCGTCCGAGAAGGGGTTATAATAAGCATCATCTTGAAGCCTTAAATACAGCCTCTGATTCTGCAAATGCCGTAATGACAGGCTTGCGTTCTCAGTCCTCGGGAATTTTGTGGGCGCTGGAGCTCAGAAACATCCCAGGCATGTCCGCAGGCTGACTCTTCTCCGTGCCTGGAATCCAAGGAGGGAACGGGGTTTCCAGGGGTTCACACAACGCTCTCGTGTTTCCGGGATGAGAAGGTAAGCAGGGGCCCAGCTCTGGGGGTTGCTGGGTGCCTCTGGGCTACGCGAGCACAGGGTCAGGGGCGTGAAATAGTCAACCAGAGGCCAGAAGCCGAGGCAGGAGAGGCCTGGGCAGAGGGAACAGAAACCCTCCTTGCATGTGCTAGCTAGCTGTGGTCAGAAATGTGGCCAGAAACATGGTTACTGCTGGAATGGGAGACACAAGGGGCTCCAGTGACATCACAGGGTCACGGAGGGGTGACCTCGCTAGAACCAGGAAACCGAACGTCCATCTTCCTCGTGCGTGCCGCCCTGTCCCTCTGCCGTGGGCCCAGCCAGCCGTTCCCAGGGCCAGAGGCACCCACATTCTCGTAAAGTCGATGCCAATCCCTGCTTCGAATCCACACGTACTTTCATTCCACAGAACGCAACATGCGCTCAAGGAGTCCGAGTGAAAGCACTAAGTGTTTGGAGCCGTCCCACAGGAAGGCCTAGCGAAGGGATCTCTGCAGCGAGTCGTCTTGGGGGTCACACCCCGTGGGTAAGGCCAGCTTTTTCCTACACCGAGTTCCTCGGAGCCTGGAGAAACCTGCCTTTTCCTGAGGACTTCATGTCGAAACTTGGGAATTCTTGGGGGCTGCTTTACCTTCCAGGGTTTCTGCAGAGAGGGACACAAAGTGGTGGTGGCCCGTGGGTGGGCTCTCTGAGAGACCCTGTCAGGACCTGAGTGCTGGGCTCCTTTGTCCCCGGATCTCCTCCAGTTGTCCCCCTTTCCAAGCAGGAGGCATTACTGTTACGTGCGTGGCAGCCTGCCTATGTGAGATGGCTGGACACTGTGCCCCACCTTTCTGAGGACAGTATCCTGGCCTAGGGACGACTGTGCCTCTATTAGGAACAGAAAGGGGGCAGGGAAGATAGGAGAGGGAAAAAGGAAACCTAACACATGCCCAGCTGCTATTTTATGCCAGGCTCCATTCTAGGTGCTTTGCAAGGTCAAGTCCTTTAGCCTCACGCTATCCTGGATTCTTAGTGCACAGATGAGGAAGCTGAGGCTCACGGAGGCCGGGTCACGAGCCCGGGATGCCAGAAGCAGTGCGTCTGGACTTCGAAGTCAGACCTGTTGGAGCCCAAAGCCCACACTCTGTTAATGCCACAGACCCAGGGGACTGGAAGGCTCCATAGGACCCTCCCACCCTCACAGAGGCCTGGCTCTGCCCCTGTCCAGGGCAGCAGACCTGTTTTCTGTCTTTTCTACAGCCCTCCCCGCACCCCCGCAGCCTCATGGCCGGAGTTGACCCAGGCCCACGAGGTGCCAGGGGAGCTGGCCAGCTGCCCCTCGTTTCTTTGCTTCGCCTGATCTGGTCTCCTTGCAGGAAGCGCAGGGACGAGATGGAAGCAATGACTCATGGCTGGAAGAATGTAATCGTGAGTGGGGGCAGCAGCCTCCATGGTGTGGCTGGATCCTCTGACAATGGACAAGTGTCCCCTGAGCCTTCAACGGGCGTTGCCACTCAACTGCTATAAAACAAAGGCGGCGAAAGGACAGCAGAACCGGGGGCAGGACAGGGCGGGAGCCCTGATGGGGGCGGGGTGGGGGCACAGACAGGTGAGCTGGAGCAGAGGCTGCCATCCCTGCTGGGGTGAAAAAGGAAGAATCCAAGGTATTTCCGTGGCTATAGTGTGAGCTACCTGCGGTGTTAGGCAACCCCCAGTGTTTTTTATTCACTCTCGTTTTTTACTGAGCATTCACTAAGGATGAACTTGACTTGGGGGGCTAGGCATGCGAAGGCCCCCCATGTTCAATGGTTTAACCTGTGAAATGTATGAGGATGCCCACCCAAGGGGGGACCTACGCCCCCTCATGTGTCCTAGCTCCATGCCGTGTTTGGCCATGCTTGATTAGCTAATTCTCACAGCCCAGAGCCGTGGAAAGGATTTGAATCCCCCTGTAAAGGCGGCGTTTATCATCATTCAGCTCCACGATCATCGTTCAGGATTTATTACACGTGGGGCCGCCTTCCAGACGCCGTATAGTTACTTCAGTCTGGAAAGCTGAGGGCTGGGAGGGGCGGCAGAAGAGTCCCACAGAGTCCAAGTCCTGTTCACACAATCCCAGCATTGTGGGGTTAGGAAGGGACTGGTGACACTGGAGGAAGGGGACCTGTAGGTGACATGCAAGGAAATGCTCTTTGGTTTTCAGCAAGTAATAAACCCACAGAAATCACTGCACAAGAGAGAGGGGAGCGTGGAAAACACGTCACAAGAAGTTCCAGGGAAATTCACGGCTGGCTGACCTCTGTGTGGAGTGTCCCCTGACCCCGTGAACCTGCCACCAGGAAGGATGTCCAGCACTTTGGGGGACTAAAGGAGGACAACTCTGTACTCTTGGGCCTTGGGTGGCCCGGTGGCAATTCACACGCCCACGGACTGTCCTGGGTTCCTTAGATTTGTGATTTTTCCGTATCGTTCACCTGAACTGGGGAGACGAGAGGAAGAATCCTGCAGAAAGCAGTGGGGTAGGAGTCTCCCGGGCAGCATTCTGAAAAGGGATTTTTTTTTCCTGCCTAAAATTCCAAAAGCCTACACCCTTCTCAGGCTGCAGCAGTTTCCAAAGAGCATGGAGCATTTGCATTGCAAACGAGCCTCTGGACCATTTCACTTACTGCAGTTTCTGCCCTAACAATTTCGTGCAGCCGCAATTAGCTGCAGAAATAGAAACAGTGACGGTGCCAGAAATGCAGCTGCTGAGCTGTGTATCTTTGAGGCAATACAGTCTGTATACCCAAGGACTGAACATTTACTTGTTTATGCAGTAAATTTTTGAGCATCAACTCTGAGCCATGAGCTTGGGATTCAAGGATGAATAAGACCAAATATCTGCCTTCTGAGAGTTTAGCCAGCAGGAAAAATAGGCCAACAGCCACAGTGTTATGGGTGTCATGGGAGCAGGGAGAACAGGGGGTCCATCTCCTGCATAGGAGTCAGGACCGGAAGGCCCGCCAGGTGCTTCCTGGGGGAGGTGAGAAGCGGGGAGAGGCATTCACACAGACAGGAGAGTGTGGAACATTTTGGGAAGTGCTAGATTTCTCTATGGGTGGAGGAGCTCAGGCTGCCCAAGCTAGAGGGGCAGGAGGCAAGCCTGGAGAGGAGACGAGACAATGAAGACACTGAAGGTGCTGGTGCCGGCTGAGGAGCTGGGAGCTGATCGTGGATGGGGAGCCGGACAGGACGATCAGGCTGCAGGGAGGTCAGGGGGTGACCTAGATGAGGGTGACACTAGAAACGAGGATATGAGAAAGGTAACTATTACAAAGGCCCGGAGAGCAGTAACTGGGGACTAAAAGAAAGTCCTGAGGTTGTTCAAAATGCAGGCCCCACGGGCCTTGGTGGCCAGAGGCGGAAATGAGGGGCAAGCCAGGGATGACTTCCGGTTTGAGTGGATGGATGTACCCGTCATTGCATGCTCACTGGGTGCTATAGGCAGAACGTGATGAAGAAAGTAACAAGTGAGTTCTGTAGGATGGAGGGGAGCCCCAACATGAACCGGGGAGCGAACTGAAGTTGCCACGGTAAAGAATGTGGGGGGCAGAGGAAAATGAGCCCACCACGGAGGGCAGGCGCACAGGTGGGAGGAGCGGTCTGATCAGACAACAGAGGAAGGGCGTATCCTGAAGAAAAGGGAAGTGTTTACCCATGCCCAGCGATGCAAAGGCCAAGGAATGCAAGGACTTAAAAGAAGCCATTCGATCTGCCACCTGGACCGTTATCGCTGGCCAGGGGAAGGAAGATTTTGTGGGGATGTTTGGGGAGCAGCCAGAGGCAGCGGAAAAACAAGGAAGTGGTGACAGCAGGTAGACGATTCCATTTAGAAACTCAGGTCGGAAAAAGCTTGGAGGATGTGCCGAGGAAGGCAATTCAACAGAGGAGAGTTGAACATATTTATTTGCCCCAGAGACACAGACTGTGAAGGAGATGTAACTAATGGAGCAAATAGGCAATGACGCTCGGAGCGGAGCTCGGATGTCACGTGCTCCGTGTCACCCCTTCTTTGCAATCCTACAGCATTCACTTAGATCACCCACCTAGTATCGCGTCTTCTGCAGTTCATTTGGTATCTCTTCCAGGGTAAGGACTCTGTATTTTAAACATTTTTGTTGTCATCCACGGTGCTTCTTTTTTATATAGAACTCAGTTTCATAGTGTTTGTTTGAGGTATAACTTACATGCAGTCAAGGACACAAGGAGAGTGTACAACTGGATGGATTTTTACATATGTATACACTCATGAGACCACAATGCCAACACGTAGAATATGCCAGCACTTACAAGGCTCTCTCCTGGCCCCACCGGGTGGTATACCACCCCAATGTAATCACCATTCTGACCTCCATCACTGTATCATGTTGCCTGCCTTTGGCCTTATAAATCAGAGTCACATGGTATTGGTTCTTTGGTATCTAGTTTCTTTCTCTCACCAACATGTCTTTGTGTGCAATGGTTAGTTTTTTTGTTTTTGTTTTTGTTTTTGTTGCTGTGAAGTGTGCCACTGTGTAAATAGAGCCCCGTTTTTCTATCTGCTGATAGATCCTGGGGTTTGTCCCAGGTCGGACGGTTAGAAACAGTGCTACCATTGCACGTTCTTGTATGGTTTCCCTGGGGGGTCACAGAACCCATTCTGTTCTGTGCCTGCAAATGGCATTTCAGGGTCAGAGGGCACGTAGTTGTTCAGCTTTAGAGGCTGCTGCCAGAACGTCTGGGCCAATTTACATCCCCATTTGCGCTGTCTGAGTGCTCTGGCAGTGTGGTATTTTTAAACACAACACACTTCGATGAGGAATGCTTAGAGCACTGAAAAGAACAGCTGTCAAGGACCCTCAGCACTTCAGAAGTATCTATTGATATGCTAACTATTCCTGTGTAAATAACGTATCATCCTCTATCCACTAAGACTTCTATTACAGAGCTCCATGTGGGCGTCCTTTAAGTTCTTGAATATAAAATAAGTGAATTTCTTTAGAAATAATTTCATAATGTATGACTGTCGTGAATTTAAAAAGATTTTCTTGCCTAACATTCAGATTCATAAGATTTTATTTTAACAGGCATTCATGGGTCTGATTTTTTCTAGGAGGTGATAGAACTACCTGATCCTAATAACACCACGTGTGTGCATCTTGGCTGTCTCAGGAGTCAGCATTCATTCAATTACCTATTCATTTGTTCACTCTATAAATATACATTGAGCAGCTGCTCTGTGCCAGGCACCCACTAGGGGAGGGGGCAGATAGCATCACCAGTGATGGGTTCTGCCCCCAAAGAACTTAGTCTAGAAGAAGACATGGATACAAAGAACTACAGTGCAAAGTAGAATGTTAACAAGTCTCACGCTTCATTGAAAGTGTTTGTACTAGAGCTGAGCAGGTACCAACTTAGGTGGAACTTTAGCAAAAGAAACTGACATTGAATAATTCAGTTGTTTTCTACCTGAAGACAGCAGGCCACAGGCCACCTGAGAGCAGATCTTTGTTCCCAAACCACTCGAGTAAGCCTTACAGGCACCCATGATCCAGAAGGGACAAAGAAGTGACAACTTTTTGGGATCTGATGAAGCCTGCTCTTTCAAATACCCCCAGGGAGAAACTGGGCCAAATTGCTTCAAATCAAAGAAACTCTTGGAACCTAGGAGTCCTGGACCCTGACATATTTATAATCTTATCAATTACTGAGATGGTTCTGAATGATACTGGCTGGCAGGAAAAGGCACAAAGAACTCTAACAGAAACTCACTGAACCCAGTGCTAGGCCTAGACAGGAGTGCCGATTCTGGCGAAGTAACCAAGAACAGACAGCTCTCTCTCTGCACCCACCACACCAACACAAAGGGGCTACTTTGGGAACTGCAGCTGAGTGTGTGAGTATGATCCTGGAATCTAAGCTTAGAGCCACCTTAGCTGAACACAACTGAGCAGAGTGGGGTGTGAACATTTTAACAGATGAGTTCCTAATCACACTTCCAGCTACTGAAGAGTTTCATGCCAACTGTGGGTTGTAGCAGGTATTGCTGGTTATTGCAGTGAGTTGCATCCCATTTTCTGTCCAGGTCCCTTGACTATTCTTGTGCACACTGGCTTCTGTGGCCTTCCTCCAGGAAATTTGTCAGGAAAAGTGGACTGTGCTCTATGTTCCACTTCGATGTTCATCTTAAACTGAACTATGTCACTGGCCTGCTTCATTCTTCAGAGTAGATCATAGCGGAGGACTTCCATGGGGGCGACACAAGCCAATCTAAATATAAGCAATGGGTAGTGATCAGCATATGGTGGAGAATGCAGGCCAAGCTTACCTGAACATTCGGTCCATGGGTTGAAAAGACAGACTGTCTCACATCTATCTCTTGACTTGCATCAACCTGGACTGTAGCTCTCCATGGTTGGAGTACTTGTTATTCTGGGATCTTTCTTCACCATCCTCTGGGTGTTACCTTTTACTTGTCACCTATGTTGAAACTTCTGTTCTATCTTTCCCTCTCTCAGGAAAAGCGGCATGAAAAATACATTTTGTAGACTTCGCACGTCTGAAAATGTCCTTACTCTATCTTTGCACTTGTTTGATAATTTGCCTGGGTATAGAATTCAAGGTTGGAAAGCATTTTCTTTCAGAATTTTCCATACATTGCCCTGATTTTCTTTTTCCCCATTCTAATTTCTGATTTTTTTGTATGTGACTTTTTTCTTTCTCTGGAATCTTGTAGACTCCTCCCCACCCCATTTTTTGAAAATTTCCAATGAGCTACCTTAATGTGGATCTATTTTTATTCATTGTATTGGGTGTTTGATATATTCTTTGAAGACAGAAGCTTTTCAAAGTTTCCTTTCTTTTCTCTGCAATTTCTTTTTTTCTTTCTTTTACTTTTTGCTCTACTTTCTAGGAGATTTTGAGTTTTTCTTTTCTTTTCTATTGAGTTTTTCTTTTCTGCTCCTTTTAATTTGCAAGAATTCCATCTTGGCCTCTGAATGCTCCATTTTTGTTTCACTTTTCCCCCTTTGGATATATTCTCTTCTCTTATCTCTGTGAAAATATACATACACGTTAATTCTCTCCTCGCATGTTTTCAGTCCCCCACATGCTACTTTTATTTCTGTTTGTTTGTTGTTTGCTTTGGTATTTATCATCCACATTGTCAGCTCTCCACAGATGTTTGGTAGTACTGGGATTTCTGATCATGATGAGGAGTGTGGAACTAATAATCTGATTGGGAGCTCTTAAGATCATTAAAAACTCTGGTGGAGCATTGGACTTTGTGCTGTAATGTAGGATTGTTGGAGAACCTCTGATGTTAGTATTCCTAGGTCTGTCCCTCTTGAGCTATGAGTCCCTGACACATAGCAAGTACTCAATACACATTAGCTATTATTATCATTATAGAAAACTTGTACACAGAGAAGCAAATATACGCACAACTCGTCTAATAAAAAGCTCATTCCCTTGCTAGGATCTTCATAAAGATTTACAAAGGTGCAATCATTCTCAGAGATTTGGGCACAAACTTTAAATGGTGGGTTTGATGTTTCATGGTTGGTGAGTAGATGATGGGGAAAATGAATAGAAGGAAGATTCTTGGAGCCAATATAGGAGAGGATGAGAAAGGCAGTTGACTGAGAGGGAAGAAGTGGCTACAAGAGACGCTAGCTAAGTGGTCACAGAGGCTTCCAGAGAATGCTAGTGTTTTCCTCATGAAGCTGGTGTGTACATGCCCTCCAGCTCTGCAATTCTGGTGGAATGGGTTTTGGCACACTTGCAGGCAGATCTGTTAGCTCCACAGCTCCTCCAGCAGCCATCCATTTTATGAGCGATGGCACCAGAGGACCAGCTCTGCCCGAGGAGAGAGGAATATTCCATTAATCTGGCTATGGGTTATTAAACCACTCTTTCTTCCTGTCACAAACAGATTGTGAACAACACTGTGTTCTTTCCCATTTTCCTTCTCTGCCTCGGAGGTTTTCCCTAGCCACAGACTGGGGAGAATGGAGGGACTAACAAAGCCCCACTGGTTTCAACCCTGATGGGTGCTGGTCTGTCTGGCCCTTGGAAATGGGAAACCCACCCTTTTCCTGATCCCTGCAATTCCCAAGCCTCAGCCACGTGGGCATCCCCTCCAGGGACCTGACTTGCAGCTTCTACAGCACTGCAGTGCTGGGCTGCTGGACAGAGCGGTGGACTCCTCCCAGAAGCTGGTGTGGCCTCTGGCAGGAGATCAGCCCCAGGAGCCATCGATTCCCACTGTTCAGCATCTTGTCTCAGCTCTTCTTGTGCATCTGCCTCTCTCAATTCAATTCTAGTAACTTCATTGGCACAAAGAGATGGAGAAAGCATTGCCAAAGTCAATAATCAAGTGTCCACAACCAGGATGATTTGATTTTCTTTTTTCTTTTTTTTTTTTTTTTACATTTGTTTTATCAAGATAAGAGCTGTATGGGCTCATCTTGCGTTTTCTCTTTGGATTATTTTCTGGTGAGATGGTTCATGGGAGGACGTCCGAGCCAGATCATTTCTCCCAGTTACTCACTGAGCCTCATTAGCCTCATTATTTTCTACTTTTTGTTTATTAGTACTTGTTTCCATGTCTTCTTCATACAATTTTTTAATGATGAAAAACATCAGGTAAATAAATATTTATCGAGCATCTACTCTGTCCTAGGCAATGTAATAGGGTATATACAAACATACACTTTTTAAAAATCTAGAGCAGGAAAAAATAGGGGCAGTCTAGAAAGAAGTGATCAAGGGTGGTTACCCATCCATCCAAGGCAACAAATAATGTAATTCCTATAGGTTAGAAAGGAAAGACAGCTGCGTGATTAAGTGTGTGTGTCCCCGGGTCTGACTTACCCTAAGCCACAGTCTGTGTCCTTAATTTCAGATAAGGATGCTGATTACCTACATGTACACCATGCTGCCCCCATGGTCAGTGGCATGAGTTTTGATTATGGAAACGCAAGTAAAATACTGGCAAGGGATTTCTCTCCAGTCTGCCATGCAACGAATAATCCCTTACTGAGTATGCTGGGAAATTCATTGTCTCCCAGAAACTTGATTTCTCAGGGTGGAGTTACGCAGACATCACCAGCATCTAGCTGTAGGATGGTACCTTTGGTCCTGATGGCGTCAGGATGGTGCAGTGGTTAAGAGCCCACAATCTGGTGCCCGACAGACTTGGTTCAAATCCTGCTTCCTCCCTTTTCATGGGCTGTGTGATCGAGGCCAATGGTTTACCCTCTGTAAGCCTCAAGTTCCCTACCAGGAAACGTGGGTAGTAATGACATTACCCCTTATTTCCGGACACCCCAAGTGTCCAGAAAGCTTAGCCTGCTGCCCAGCACACACTAACACTCACCACGTGGACATCTGCATGATTTTTATGCTAGTTTTTAGGGCTCTCTTTCCTCGCTGATCTCATTTGCTCCTCCAGACATCCCTCTAAGAGAGGAAGGAGAGATTCTTGTATCCCTGCCGCCAAGCTGAAGGGATGGGTATTCGTAGAGGTTATCTGAGCATCACACAGCTAGCAGGGGACAGCAGTGGGACCTGAACGCACACACACAAAATGACTCCTAAACCAGTGGTGTTTCCCCCACACATGGATACCTCAGGGACTAACCTGGAAACATCCTCACAATTGAGAGGAGGGAAAACAGTAAGGAAGGAGAACCGGAAAACTGAGGAGCGTCATCAGAACGTTTACTTTTGCGAGACGCAGTAAATCAAAGGGTGTACAAGTGACGCAGAGATGGCAGCAAGGAAGCTCCACACGACCCCGAAAAGAGAACTACAGCACCACCAACACACAATACATCCACATGCTACCCAGAGAGGAGAAACAGACCAATAACTAGAAGGTCCCCTGTAAGTTAGAGTCCGTAGAATTCGTGTAGGGAGTTGAACCCTTATCTCAGATCAAGGCAGAAGCGGACTCGGAGGGAGAGCTGAGCAGAAGCCACCGGGTGAAGAGTCTGCCCGAAGGCTGCAGAGGCTGCACGGTGCTCGCGGAAATGATCGGGACGATGAATGAGACTGTTAAGACAGTCCCCCTTTGTCCCTGTCACCATACACCAGGGAAAAAGCGCGTTCCTGGGGAACCGGTTGTTCAGTCAGGAAAGCACTGGGATGAGGAGGGAAAGGATGCCCGTTGGGGGGCACCTCTTCGTCTCCCTCCCTACGCGGGCCTGCTGGGGAGACGAGCCGTTTTGGTCTGAATCGATGCTGGACCCGGAGGGAGCCCGCCTGCCTGCGGGCCACCCAGCTCCCTGTGCCTTGGTCTGCCTTCTGAGCCAGCTCTCTCCCGGGCGTCAGCCACCCTCTGGGTGGCCGGGAAACCTGAATGCTCGTTTGGCATCAGTTTACCCAACGTCTCCCGTCCGCACGCGTGGCAGGAAGCGGGGAGTTCACGGACTAAGAAGAAAGCCTGAGTCAGGAGGGGCTGCTGGTTCGGCATCTCGTTTTGACGGGCGTGGGGTTAGGGTGCCGACGGCCCTGCAAGGGACTGGGAGCTCGCTTCCCCCCAACTACGGGGTTCAATCGTGGGGGAGCAGGCGATGCTCTAATGCAGCTATGACAGGATGGGACCATCCGACAGATGCAAGTCCTCGAGCACCATCCCCCAGGTATCCACGGTTGCCCCATTAATTTAAACTGTTCAACCCAAGGTTTGCAGCATGGGTCCCTGGCCTCAGGGGATGGTCCTACTGTCAGCGGCATCATTATAGCTCTGAGTTTCCAGAATTTTCTTTTCTAATTTTAAGAAATGATAGTTAAATGTGTCACATGCCAGATGTTTGCATACTAGAGACAAACAATGTATTAAATTACTCTTTCCGTTTTACATGCTTCTGTATATGCAGGTCCTACCCTAAGTATTTTGCGAATGTTCACTGATTGGAATGTTGCAGCTATGTTCTAGTCTTTTCTATCGTATTTTCTCCCACGTCTGTTTACATAGCTCTGTGCACCAGAGAATCAACTATGTGTGTGCAGACCCCATGAAATTAAATGCCAGGTAAAATGTACTTCCACTCAGCACCATGTGTGCTCACAGTAAAATAGTTTTGTTTATTTATTTTTATTTTTTTATATTTCTTTTACTCATTTAATTTATGAGATTCACCATATTTCTGTGCTTAATTGTAGTTTGCTCATTCTATTTAATTATCTGAATATACTACAATGTATTTATCCATTGCATCGTAAAATAAACTTCTGTGTGTTACATTTATTGTATGTATTTCTTTCCAACACTTTGCCACAATCTTTTAAAAATTATTAGACTTACTGGGGTGACAGTGGTTAACAAGAATCACATAGGTTCCATGTGTACAATTCTACAGTGCATCGTCTGTGTGTTGCTAGTTCTTTCCATCACCAGATATGGCTCCCCCTCCCTCCTTGCCCCTGGGTAATCGCTGAACTATTGACTGTGTCCATGAGTTTTTGTTTCTTTGTTGCTTTCAGTATTATATTCTGCTTATGAGCAAAGTCACATGGCTCTTGGTTTCTTCTGTCTGGCTTATTTCACTTAGCATGATGATCTCAAGTTCCACCCATGTTGTTGCAAACGGCAGTATTTCACCTGCTGACTCCCTTCCTCGCGGCTGGACGTTTGCCGGGTAAGGGATGCAGGCAGGTCTCACGTGCTCTTCCCAACTCCACTGTGAAGGGGCATCGCCCTCACACCTGTTTCCAACTTTCTGACCTGCAGTTGCAGGGTGAACAAACTCGTACGTGTGCAACCCCTCATCTGTGTGAACAGAATTCTCTCGGAACTGTGCAACTGAAATGAAATTTAAAAATCTATTGCATCGATGAGGCTGATGTAAGACTGCAACTGTCATTGGTTTTCCTTGTTTGCAAGTTTTGTGTATTTATTGAAACCACCTTTTTTTTTTTTAATGTGGTGACAAGTAAAACACCAAACTTATTTAGTAAATTCATGGTAATGACCACATCTGCCACAGTTGATGGACATAAATAGACCTGTCCTTCCTGATTCGGGCAATGACCTTAGAAAGGTTTCTGCAGCTCGTATAGAGCAAATATCAGGGGAGCATTTGAGAACAAGGAACAGAAACTCTGGCTTAAATAATGAAAGGTTTGCTTCTCTCACTAACGAGAATTCGGGAGGTAGATGGTGCTGGCGATGGCCTGGCAGCTCAACATCCCTGTGACATTCTTGGCCTTTCTTTCATGGGCACTGATGTAGGTACAGCCAACACACTCACCAGACAGACAGGAAAGGATCAAGGACAACTGCCTCCTTTGGCCTTCACAGAAAACTCCCGTAGGCTTCTACATACATCTCATTGGTCACCTGTCACCTGGTCACTTAGCTTCCTGGAGCTTTATACGCAAGGTGAGCAAGAGAAATGAGGTTAGGAAGGGATATTGAGTCAACCAATAGCCAGTATCAGCCACAAAGAAAAACATATTTTGTAGGCTGCCTTGAGCCCATGCCTCTAGGAAACCAAACAATACTGGCTTTGTGGAATTTAATACGTGGGGCACCCATGCACCCAGGCAAATACATTTGCTTAATCACTTATTATGCTTCTAACACTACACTGGGGATTAGGAAGTCTCAGGGGTAGGGTTGTGGAGGCTTCCCCCACCTGAAAAACAAAGAGATGAGCTCTCCCACCAACTTATCACAGTGCCAAGGAAATTCTCAATCTCCATTTCTGTATCAACAAAGGGACACTTTCAACTCTAGAGTTCTCTGATTTTGTATAAACAATGATTTATTAAGATGTTCTCTTGCTTCAATGTCTTGCTTCAATGTCACTGTCAGTGTTACTGTCAGCAGCATGTAATGACCCTTATCTTCCCAGCAGCTGAAGTGGTCATTACATTAATTTGATATGATGGGAGCAACCAGGATGTCGCATGAGAATTATATTACATTTTACTGGGAAGCAAGGCTACAAGCTTCAGAAGCAAGGATAAATGTCAGAAGCTTGGAAAAGCAAGGGAGAAAAGTCTCTGTAAATAAGAATTTAGAACTTGAAACTAGCATTAATTAGCAATTCATCAACATGGACTTCTGTCCTTCTGAGGTTCTATCGCTGGTCAGACGCCCTTTCGAGCACAAGTGGCCTGTCTTGTTTCTGAAGGCAGCTGCTCTTTCTATGACCCTTCAGGTGCTTATCTAGACGACCATGCAGACACAGTGCTTCCTACACTCAACAAATCCCCAGTGAGCCCCTAGCATGGTCCAAGCAGGTCCTCGGGACATACCCACAAAATAAGGTTTCCTCACCTGAGGGTGCTGTCTGCTGGGAAAGAGGGACACGTTGGCTGACAACTGAAATTCATTGAGCCAAGTTGCCATTTAGCACGACGAACCAGACGCAGGGGAGCTACTGAGGAACTGAGATCTGTGTCGATCCTGCCTGATGCAGGTTATCAGGCCAGGAGGGAGTGGCTGGTGGGGCCGTGGGAAGAGTCGTCACAGGCAGGGGGAAGGTGGCTTCCTGAGGGACAGGACAGGTGCAGAGGCATGGAAGTATGTTTGGGAAATCACATCATGTTGCACATCTTGTAGAATAGAGTGTGCATGGGGGGAAATGGTGAGTAAAGACCTTGGAGAGCTTAGCTCACTTTGAAAGAGTTTTGGGTGCCTTGCTTACAGAAGGATAGGCCTAGCCAATTAAGGCCAGGCTGTGCTAGATAGTGGTTTTCCTTGGTTTCCTTCTGCAACCAGCCTTTATTTCTGCTCCCTGTGGGAACCACCCATCCCCATGCCCCTCGGTCTCCAGGGTTCCGAGCCCCATTCACATTTAGCCAGTGAGAAGCGCTTGGTAAAGACTTGGGACTGGAAGGGGGTCAGAAGCAAGCTGTTATCCTGTGTCTGGCAGTGGCGGGTGGGCCTTCGGGCGTGGGCAGACATGAAGATTTACAAAATTCGCCCAGCACCCCCGAACCCCGCCCCTCATCAACTGGTCCCGTCACTGACGTGGGACACCTGCGAACATCAGTGGTGGCAGCTGCCTGCACGTTCCTGGGCGCCCTTTAATTTGAAGGTGCGGGCGCAGGGGAACTGAGAAGACAGCTCTGCCTGAGTGTCACTGCTCTCACTTCCCTGGCAGTTCTGTAGGCAAGCGCCTGTCCCCTCCATCAGCGCTCTCGGCCTGAGGGACCAACAGCTGTTTATCTTTTTCTGACTGCCCTTTGACATCACATCCATATAGATGAAGAGACAAAACCACCCTTACCTGCAGTCGATGGAATAGTCTACGCAGAAAACTGACAGCTAAAATTCAGAACCAAATAGGAAGTTTATCAAGGTTGCTAGATATAAGACTAATGTACAAAAAAAATTAATTGCACAGGGCCAAAGCCTGGACGGCAGCCTGGAGTCTTTCCTTTCTCTCGCCTCCTATCTATAATAATCTCCAGGTCCTGTTGATTTTCCCTACTCAGCCCCCCGAAAATGCAGCAACGCCCCCCTCACCCAGACCACCACCACTCCTCCCATAGGTGACTGAATCCATTCGGGCTGCGATGTAAAAGTGACCACCGAAGCTTCCCCAGACGAGCTTTCACTTCTTTTCTTTTGGTGAGATTTAGGTAAATGGCCACCTTTTAGATCAACTCCTGAACAAAATCTGAGGTTCCATCACTGTTGGAATTAATCAGGTTCATTCTCTGTCCCTGAGATGAAGGGGTCTGCAATGGTGACTGGGGGAAAAAATGGGGGACTCTGGTAGAGGGAAGGGGGGCGAATGCACATGGGTAGACCGTGGATGGTGTCTGTTACAGAAGTTACATTTTAGAAGACCCAGGCAGGACTGGCTGCATACTTGGGGGCGAGGGCGGGGGGGCCCAGGCAGGACTGGCTGCATACTTTGGGGGTGGGGGCCCAGGCAGGACTGGCTGCATACTTGGGGGCGAGGGC
>PVJL010002462.1:40551-197526 GCA_004026885.1 Lyroderma lyra | reverse complement strand
TAGTTTGAAGTTAGAGAATGATGCTAAATCATTATTTGAATAATATGTAATAAGATTAGTTTATATTGTGCAAGCAAAGTACAACATAGTATATTGGAAAACAACTGAAAACATTTAATCCAGACTGTCATGAAGATTAAGTAACACTTATTTAGAGACCTGAAAGATGTGTAATACCTAGGTAGATGAAAATGTTAGCGGCCAATTTTAGGAAGTGGAAACACCTAGTGTGAAGATCCCAATGATTGAATGGAGTTTAACACATTTGTGTTTGGGAGGGATTATTAGTAGAACCCAGAAGGAGGATGGGTGAGGGAAGAGTATTAAAGAGTTTTTACTCTGAGCCACTCTTGCACTCAAAGCCTTACCTTGAAACCCTCCAAGGCACCCATGATCCAAAAACATAAGACATAATACCTGGCACAGATTGGGGCCATGAGCTGACATCTCTCCTGGTAGTTTCATGCCTATGCTTTACCAGTATTTAAATATTTTTGATGCAATCACTGTGTTTAGATAGAAGAGTAAACTGGAAAGTTAAGTGGGAACTGATGATAAAGGACTTTGTGGATAATGTTAAGGACTTTTAACTGCATCATGAGAGTAATTGGAATCCACTGATGGAGTTTAAGCTAGTTAATTCTAAGAAATATATCAGTATTGAAGCATCTGTGGGTAAAAGTGAAAGAACAAAGGTAGAAATATTTTTACCTTTCCCTTAGAGCAGGATAGGGGAAATGTACAGAGGTCTATTATGCCATGAATGTTGAATATTAATTCTCAGAACATGAGAATCAAATTTAGTGTTCTCATCTGGTCACACAATATTGAAATAGTGTCTAGACTTGCTGATTGGCATCTGAGTGCCTGTTTCTCATTAAAGTGTAATAACTCTAGCTAAACATGAGAGTAGTTGAATCTTCAAATGAGATTTTCTATTCAGAGCCAGTATAATTTGGTTCTCTTCTCACTGAAGTCTATTATCACTTTGTCAAATTATACTACTGTATAACATAAAATCTGGTTATAGGGACCTGAAATCTAGATTTGGCAGCATTTAACACATTTTTATCTTGCTCCAAAAATCTCTTTAACCACTATAAGCTCGAGCTTTCCAACTTATCACATCTAGGCAGGTAGTCAAATACACAATTACTTCATAGTTCAGGTCATAAACTTTGTACCATTATGTAATGAAGTAATATGGATTGCGATTTTTATCTCAGTTTCTGTTCTTCTAAAATGTTGTTCTTATTTCTGATTTTAAAATTAAAATATTTTCTGTCCTGCCATTAAAATGCATAACGGGATTATTTGTTTATATTCTTTGTCCAGTAAAAAATGAAGTCTCCTAAATATTCAAATGTTCTTGTAATTAGTAGTGTCTGCTGTTTCCATTTAATGTTGAGTGTGCTTTAATTTCTTTTGATGCTCCTGTTAATTTACCTAAGTAAAATGCATACTGTAAATGAAGTCAGTCATTATATGTTGTGCACTATAAATTAATGAGTATACATTTAAAAATATTTTTATCTCCAGTGACTTATGCTATATTTATTCACTGAAAATTAGAAGAGATATTAAATTACTACTGAATTGATTAACTTAATTTGATAATACAGTTCATCAGTGTGACTAAGCAGCAAAGCAATTTTTTTCTTATTTTGGTTTTGTCTTATTTTTCTTAAATGTCTTCATTATTGATCTGACTTCCAGAAAATTAATTCTTCACACATTTTATTTGTTCTATCAGCATAACAGAAACAAAAACTTCCAGCCATAAATTGTACTTGCAGTTAGAGCTCAATGATAAATAGGTTTTTGTTCTGTGCTGCTTCCAATGATGAAATGTTGTTAGCACTGAACTCTTATTTTACCACTCTAGTCCCAATGAATAACATTAATTGTTTTATAACCCTATACCAACTCAGTCTGCCCGATTCATAAAATAGTTATGCATCATTTAGAAGCATCTCTCAGTAGGCTTCATTTTCCTCCTAAAACAAAGAGTTTGACTTCATTAATCGCCCTTTTTTTCCCCTCAAAATGCAGCTTGGACTTTGAATTACACAACAAATTTTCAGAATTCTCAGTTTCTGAATTAGCTGAGGAAGGGAAGATTTAAATGACATTCAAATGTAGATATAGCACAAAAGAGTTCTAAGGACAAGATTCAGGTTTTTTTGTTTGTATGTTTGCAAAAGGTTTTATTGTCATTGACAGCTCTAAAGTTCATGCAGTTTTTGTTAATCATTATTACCCTAATAAATTTAACAATAAATAAAGAGATTCAATTATTTTTAGCAAATACTTCTATTACCTAAATTTCCTTAAGTTAAAATATTTTAGCAAGTATTAAGCCTAAAAGATTTTGGATGTTCAAACTTCAAAGAAGAAAAATATCATAAAGGGACACTTAAACACCAACTACGACTTAGACATCTGTACAAATAATATAAATCCTATACCTATAGTTTAATTGAAGGAAATAAGAAAGACGGGATTTTTGGCAAAGACTCTGAATACACCAAATTGGGTAACATAGTTATCCTGAAAGGCAGATGAAACAGGAAGTGAAATTAAATTAGTAATTAAACCTTTTGCTAGAAATCTGTGAAATATTGTATAGAGAACTTCCTAAAGAATGTTATTAATCTCAGAAATGTAGACAATTAAACCCATGTTTAATATATTTTAGTTTAGAATATACTCTTCTAAGTAAATGAATTATATATTAATTTTTTATTAAACATTAAGACTAAGTGGCAAAAAGTTATTTTGTCATTCATCTTACCTTTATTTCCCTATGCAGGATTAAAAAAAAAGATAAACTAACAATATTTACATTTCTGTTTTCAACACATGTCAAATGTTAAAAATCTAATGGAAAACAAGGCAATGGGAGAAATGGACCTCTCTGACACAGTCCAAGTTTAAAATGAGCAGGAGCAGGAAAAACTCTTGAAGAGGACCACTTCTACAGGGCAAGACTGATGAGGTGCGCATCTTGATTTATCATTCAGATGGCACTATTAGAAAGAAAGCAGCCTCCTTTTTGTTCCTACATTAAAGACACATTGAACATTGGAGCCAGTTTAAGTAATGGTGATCCAAAATGAGTCACTACATAGCGTACTTCACCAAAAATGTGTGAGATATGAAAGAAACAAGTCTGACCATGGCCCCAATAAATGAGGCACATTGATTTCTTTAGTTTTAGGTTACAATTAAGAGTACTCAAAACAATTAGATCACAGTTAGAGGATTGGAATAGGCAGTCTTTAATTATGGGCATTCATTTATTTAGCAGCGATTGGAAAGCTATGCACTTCTAAATTTACCTGATTTTGCTAAAAGTGTATAGTATTTTTAGGTATGCTTTAAAGTTTGTGTCTTTATAATTATTCAATAATATGTAGACAGAATTTAAAAGACAAAGATATTAGTCTTGATTTTCTACCAGGAATTTATATAAAACTGTTATAGTCTAGGACCTAAAAAGCAAATTTGTGATGCAATTTAAGTCGCCATAATAAATAGAAATAAAGACAAAGAAATATAATATTTGAATAATGTATTTTTGTAAGGTAGATATATGCCCCATATCTGTTGATTATCATGGATTTACACACACACACACACACACACACACACACACACATATAGAAGACTCTCACAAAATAGCTCATTTCTTTATTTAATTAGAACTGCAGTGGAAAGTTATGTAATTTTCCATTTTGATAAAGACCAACATCAGTGAGGGGTACTGAAGGTGTGCAGAACAGGCCTCCATAGAGGTGAAGGTCCTTGAAGTGTTTGTATGTTTTTACCTGGTGAAGAGGTTGGAGAAATGACAGAGGGAATGAGCATCGTTATGTAATGAATGTGTCCCCGCCCCCAATCCATATGTTAAGTTGTAACCCCACAAAGTGGTAGTATCAGGAGGTGAGGCCTTTGGCAGGTGATTAGGCTTAGATGAAGTAGTAAGGGCAGGGTCCTTCTGATGGAATTAGGGCCCTTGTAAGGAGAGACCAGAGAGTCTGCTCATCTCTCTCTCTCCCTCTTTGAGATGCAATCTGAAGGCAACAAACCAGAGAGTAGGTTCTCACCAGACACTGAATTTGCCAGCATTTCGATCTTGGACTTCCAGCTTCCAGAATTAAATTTCTAAAATAAATTTCAGTGAGAAATAAATTTCAGTTGTATAAGCCATTCAGTCTATGGTTTTTTATCACAACATCTCAAGCAGTCTAAGATGAGCACAATTATAAAACATTCTAATAAGTTCTATATATTGTGTTTGTTTCTGTGTGTGTATACATGGGTGTAACAAATTCCATTTTAGTGTAGGTTTTTCATAAATAACTCTATAGTAAAGATAATGTTTGAATAAGAAAGGGATTTTTTTGAAACTTTTTACAGATTTCATTGAGCTTTGCTTTATATTTCTACATAAGAAGCAGCTAATTTCTATGTGATTAGTTTATAAACTCACAATGTACAAGGGCTACCCAGAAAGTATCTAGCCATGTAATATTAAAAAAAGAGGCATTTATGGCTGGAATTTTTCCAGATAGCCCTCATATTATGGTAGGAAGAATCAAATAAATAGGATAGGCTAGAAATGGCTTACAATGCAAATAATTAAAAATATTAGAAAAAATTCAAAGATTTTAATAGTGAATCTCAAATACTTTATAACATGCTGAAAATTCCATCTCTTAGAAGGCATTTCTTTTCTTTTCCTTAAATGCATGGATGTGAAATGCAAAGTAAAAATCAACTCTCTTCAAGAACTAATTTCTCAGTAACAATCAAGCATCTCATACAAAAATGAAATTTACATATGGAAAGTCCTATACTTTAATTTCTTTACACATTCAATTAAATAAAATAGGTTTTTTATTTTAAACTTATAATGCAATGATGATAAATGCTGACACAATTGAGCTTTCATTATGTACTCAATGCTGCAATAAATTCTGTGCTGGCCTGCTGTCTTTAATGCTCATAGCAAATGAAGAGGATGAATTATACCATTTCTTACAGACAAGGAAACTAAAGCATAGACAGGGTAAGATATATAAATATCTTATAAAATATAAATTGAACCTAGATTTATCTGATTCTAAATTCCAGCCTCAAAATACCATAAAATCTCCAATCCCACACATATTTTAGAGTTGAGATGCCTGAAAGTTTAATGCACTCCTTGGCCATTGCTGTTGGTGATATTCTCCAAAGGTTCTACCTCTGGCCTAGCAGAGCAAAGACTTCCATAGATGGGGGTAGAAAGGAAGTTTGTAGATAAGTGTGGAAGAGCACAGAGGAACACAGAGTACTTTGTCTCTTTTTCTGTGAATTCCAGAATATATAAATATTTTTACACTATGTTAAAACAAAACAGAAAACTAATATAGTTTGCTTTTGGACTGTGGGATATGTTCTAATTTCTTCAATACAAAATAAATAATTTTAGCTTTGTAAGAAAATGCATGATTAAGAGCTACAGTCGACTCCCTCTCCCCCATTCATGTGAGTGTGTGGAGGACCTAACCCTTAGTACCTCAAATGTGACTGTATTTTGAGGTGCGGGGGTTGAGTCTTCTACATACTCATATGAATTGGGGGAGGAGGGTCACAATTCAGTCTAAAATAGCAACCATATAAATTTAGATGGAAATTGACTGTCTATGAAATCTTTTCCACATATTATTTTAATAGACTAAATATCTTTATACTCTCAGCAATCATGACAAGGAGAAAAAAAAAAGAAAATGCATGACATGCCATTACTTATGCCATTTACTTTATCTGTAACCATTGGAAAGTTCATAAAATGTAATAATTTTGTTAGAGTTTCAGCAAAACAGGGTCTGGCACAAATAATGCCCCTTTTTTATGAGCTGGTAATCTATAGCAAAACTTTTATTACAAAATCATAAGCATGTATGAGATTGTGTAACAAAATCATAACTCAAATCCCCACGTTACTTCTGTAATTTGCAGCCTTTAAAATTTACATAGAGTTCCAGAGACCATAGCCAGCTAGTATAGGCTGCTTGCTCTTATTCCTGAACTGAAGTTTGGAGGTGCCAAAGAAATTAGAGGGATGTAGATGATTCCAGACCAACCAAAGAACTGCAAGGAAAAGCATGGTGTTCTAGAAATGTGTCACAAAACCCTATATTCTTAAGAAATGACAGCCTAGTAAAGAACAGCTTATAGGAAGTAGGCTGCCCACATTTTCCTTTGTAGCTAATTGCTGCCTCAGTCAGCAGGGCAAAAAAACCACAGTGCCTCATCACAACAGTTAGAACGCATCAAACAAGCAGTAGATCTGGGAAACTACTAATCAGTGGGTATAGGCTAGCCAAGCTGTAAGCATTATCTGTTCCCCTTCTTGTACCTTGTGGATTGGAAAATTACAAAAAGATCAGAATGAAAGGATGCTGGTATTGGGAGGCTCTCCAAGAGTCAAGGTTACCTAAAAGTGAGGTAGGAGGGTAAGTGAAGAGTGGTTAACATTCCATCCTCTAAAACCTTCTCCATAAATTCCAACTAGAGTTCAATTCCACCATTTCACTACCCAAGGTAGCTGGGACATCTTGTGCAACATGAGCTAAACTGGAAAAATAAAGAGACATAGAAGGGGTGCAAGCAATTGCACTCATTCTTTCTTTAATTCATTCATTCTACCAAAGTTCATGTTGCACTTAGTACTCACCAGCACTGTTCTAGGCCCCACAGATATAGCCAAGAACAAAATGTCAAAAATTCCCTGCTACTTATTAAGTTACAGTGCATGGGGGGGGGGGTGCATATAATAAATAAGCTATACAAATTACATTGATGATACATCAGATAACAGAGCTGAGGAGAAAAATAAGGTAGAGAAAGTTTCAATTATGGATAAGATGGACAGGAATGTCATTAATGAGAAAGTGATAGTTGGGTAAAGAGTTGAAAGAGTCTTGGGAGTAATGTGGGTAACAACCTTCTTGGAAAAGGAAATAGCAAGTAAATGTGCATTACTCATTCTTTACAGTGAAATCAGGAAATGCCAGATACTTCAGCCTAGCGATGAGGAGAGCAGACAGCAGGACCTGAAATATCAGGGAGGCTTTGAGAGTAAGTTTGTGCACTTTGGCTGTAACTTGGAGCTTAACAGGAAGCCATGAGTATTTTGAGCAGGAGAGTGATTTACGCTTTTGACAGGATCATTCTGGCTGCTGTGGCAGAGACAGGGGACAAAGACAGACACCAGGAACTAATTAGGAAGCTATTACAGTAGCCTAGGTAAGAAATGATAATGTTTTGCATAAGTTGGTCATTATGGAGATGATAAAAAGTGATCATTTTTTTGTATTTATTTTGAAGATTGAACTAACGGTATTAGCTACAGTGATATTGAAGAAAAAAGAAAGTAGTTAAGAATGACTCCAAATTTTTTGTTCTGAACTAACGTAATAATATAATTTCCAAATTAGTTAGGAGATTCTATAAGAGAAGCAAGAAATAGGACAGAATATTAGCAGCTTAATTTTGGACATGGTAATTTTTAGATGCTTATAAGGTATATAAGTGGAGGTAAGGAGTAGGCAAATGGATGTGAATGTGCTGATTTGGGAATGGTTTATAATTAAAAGAGTTATTATTTTATTTAATTAAAACCTTAAGAATTATATAACTAGTAAAGAAGAAGAGGAAATAGGAGAGGTAAGGGAGAGAGATAAAGAGAGAAAGAAAAAGAAAGAATTGGAAGAAAAGAAAGAAAAAAAAAAAAGAAGCCAGTAACTAAACCCAAACTCACCCCAGTATGTAGGGTTAGAGGACCAAGAAAGGAGACCAAGTAAATCTGTGAGTGAGAACAGAGAAAAGCCAGGAGTGTGGAGGGCACTGGAACCCAAGTGGAGAAAGTGCTGCAGACAGGCAGAGTTTCACTTCCACCTATAGATCTAGTAAGATGAAGTTAAAAGCTGATCATTAGAGTTAGCCGAGTGGAGATAATTTGAGATCTGATAATTCTCTCTCAAACTGACTATGTAATAGGCTTCAAGGGATGTTATAATAAATTCCTGAGAATGAATATGATGCACACCAAGCCCCCAGCAATAATCCAATACATTACAGTATGTTACAAAAAACTAAATTAAAACATGTAAGTGGAAACAAAATGACAGACTAATAAATAGTCTTATTTTACAAGTAAATGCTAAGTAACTTAGAATCCTTTGCATGCCATTTGAGCCAAAGCATTATTTAAAGGGATTTTGTAGACCTGAACACATTTTTTTTCAGAAAATGAATAAAAACTAGCATGAACAGTTAAACATTAATAGCAAGAAGCTAAAAATAATAAGCAAAAAAGTAAGTCTAATGGATCTTAGAAGAATAAGATATTAAATCAAGAAGTTAACATTAATATATATTAAAATAGATAAAATTAATAAAACAAAAAATATGATTTGAGAAAAATACTATAATAGGAAAAACTGTGCAATATTAATTAAAGAAATTGGAGTGCGAAGAGAAAGAAACACTGTGGACTACTTAGGAAGCTATTGTGTCATGACCTGCGCGGGAGGGGAGGTGATGAAGAATGAAGAAATAAACACACAGACACAGACATAGACAGAAAAGCTGGGGCCAGGTGGTTCTCTGAGCTCTGATGGAGACACAGAGGCCCCGTCTGGCAGTAGGAAGTTTACTTTATAGGGTGGGCAAAAGAAGTGAAATCACAGGGGTAAATCAGTAAAGCGAGACTGGAAAGTGCACCTCAACTAGGAAATATGCATTGTTCTTTTCTAATCCTTTAAAGTTCCGGGTAACTGCATTTAATCAATATCTTGATGCATGTTCCTAAGTATTACTTTTTGTACTATTATTTCTCTTCTAAGCAGGTGAGCGATGAGTCATGTCTCGGGTCATTTCCAGAGACCAAACAGCTTTGCTCACAATGTCATATTTTTCCTACTAAGCCAGAAACCACATCCCGAGTATTGTCCTTGTGCACCCAGCTCTGGGCTACCTTGAAAAACCCTTGAACTGTGGATTCCAAGCACACAGATAGCCTTGCTAAAACCTGTTCTCTCAAAGGACCTGGTTTCTGGCTCTCACGCTCCCTACACTATTGCAATAATCTAGGTGAGAAATAATGTTTTCTATACTACTAAGTTGGTAATTATGGAGGTGATAAAAAGTGGTCTGTTTTGTATTTGAAGATTAACAACATTAACTACAGTGATGTTCAAGAAATAGTATGAAATAGTTAAACTTGTTTCAGACCTTTTAAAAGTAATGATGGATTCCATGAATATTAATTGGCAAAATATAAAATTTTAACTGAAATAGATGAAGTTCATGAAGTTTATAATCAAATAAAATTATAATTAAAACTACTTTCAAGACTATGGAAAACACTTGAAAACTTGCATTGGGAATCAATCACATCATAACCATGCACACATGTCTCAAAACCAAGCAGATTACAAGCAAGGTTTGCATGTTTTTAAGGAGCAGATAATTTTTACCTGTCACAAATTTATCTAGGAAGTAGAATATGTGGGAAATTTTGTTCAATTTAATTTATGAATCCAGTATGCTTTCACAACAAAATTCAACAAAGCATTAAAAGAAAATATTTATAAGCAAAATATTCTGTATAAATAGGACTTGATAATCCAGTTATAATTAGCTACTTTTTTTCAAAGTGTATTAAACATTATTTATTGTGTTTAAGTAGATTTTATCCCATGAAAGCAAGTTATTTGGTATTAGAAATTTTCAATAAGCAATTAATGGAGAAAATTAACATGGACATCTCAATAAGAGATCTTTGAGAAAATTTCAAAGGAGAAAAATAATTTTAAAGTTCAAAAATTAGAGATATAAATAAATTTTTTGGAAATGAGGAATAAATAAGAGCATTTTTAGTGAATTGCATGTTCGCACACCTTAAAAAGAGAGTAAGAAAGAAGAAATAATAAGGAAGAAATAGATGAGCATTATAGTCAATGAAAACATTTCAAACACCTTATTAAAGATTTATAAAGATAACAATGTCTGCTTTAGCACTTTTTTAAGAAGTATTTTTGAGTAACTGGAAAATGCAGTACATAAACAGGAGGCCTAAAGACCGTGAGGGAAAGTTATTTATTAAAAAAAACTTGATAATATCATGGTTTTTTGTGTATTTGGCCAATTGTCTGTCAAACACTATTCTACATGCTGCACTTCATAGAGGTAATTAACATCTAAAACCAGTTCACTTTATGTAAAGTAGATTACCCTGGATAAGGTGTGTGGGCCTAGTTCAATCGGTTGAAGGTCGTAAGAATAAAAATTGAGGTTTCTCAAGGAAAGAAAACATTATGCCTTAAGATTTCAACTAAGAAATCCTTCCTGAATTTTCAACCTGCCATATGGTTTTCACACTTGCCAGCCTCCCACAATTATGCAAACCAGTATTTTTATATGTGTATTTTATGTATGTGTTATATATATAAGATGCAGATATTCCTATATATTATGTTTATATTAATATATTAACGTATCTTCTATACATGTGTGTGTATATTAGAATAAGATAGCTCTATATTAATAAAATATTAACACATTTTATTAATATATATGTGCATTTATATAAGATTAAGATTATGTAAAATAAAGATGAGATCATTAGAAACACCTGCTTCTAATTTGATAGATACGTTATTGTGGTCTTGGGGCAAACTCTTTTTTACCTCCAGTACACAAAGACTTTTAAACCAGTAGAGCCTAATGGCATATGGGGCAGATAGAGAAATTTGTCATCTGTTGCAATAGTGAGAGTACCACGCCCACCTCTATGTTTGGGTTACTGTACCAATGTATTCAGGTAATAAGGACAGATCATCATATTATATCATTGATTAAAAACAATACTAGTGTAGGTCAACACCCCAAACTCACAAGGGTTTTGCTTCTGGCTTATGTAAGACCCAAGCTTTTTAATGGGCTATTTCTCTTTCTAGAAAACTAACCATTTTTGAGTGAAGAGATCCATGATAAGATCATTGTCTTATTTCTTTTGAAGTTAATTAAATCCTTAGCCAGACTATTTTGGGTGGGATTCCACAGACCAATAAAAAGGAAAGGAAAGGCTATATAGAGCCATGAGAGCCAGGAGAATGAGTGTTGATTTCAAAATGATATTTAAATGTCAGAATAGGATTTAGTTCTGTTGAGTAAGACCATTTGGGGTGGCACTCACTCTGTCCTACGCAAGATGATTTCAACAGGGTGGCAAATGAAGTTGGACAAAACAGAAAAAAGGTGGTAGTAATCCAGTTAAAAACATGTTTGCACTAGGGTGAATACATGTATGTATAGTGGCTACGAAAGGATATTCGATAAATATTTATATGGTCTTGTAAGTACATATTTGCATATGTATTGAAATTTGGGACAGAATTTCAAGAGGGTTAAAGTAGAGGAAGAATTTGCATGAAAATTCAGTTTGGCTAGGTAAAACAATTTATGGTTGAGATAAACATGTATAATTTAATCTAGATCATATGAAAATATAAAAATTACTCTTTATAATTTTTAAATACTTAATCCTGAATGGCATTTGAAAACTTTTATATAATAAGAACTTCTCTTAGTTTATCTTAGTAAATGCAGATTGTTATATTAAATTTATTTATCTTCCCTAAACTTTCTAATTTCAATGACTGAGCAAATGACTTTTTCCAATGATATCAAAAATGGTTCTAACATTTGTAATTTTTTTGAAGTTCAGAATAAATGTCAAACCAAGAGATACCATGGCACTTGACAGTAGAGTTTTCAAAATGACAGTGTGCATAGCAGATAAAATTTTATCTTAATATTCTATAAGATAGGCCATTTTTTTCTCAGAGTAAATGACTTTCTATACCAAATTTTTCATAGTATAACTTCTTAAAAATAAAACTCTTATCTCATTTAATTGATTATTTAAGAAAATAAGTACTTTGAAATAGAATGGATTTATTTGATATTACAAATTTAGGACCTGCTGATGTCATCTTTATTGAATTTGACTATTGCAACATTGCTTCAAACCACTGTTGTACTATGTAATTTATGCCTATACTCTTGGGGTAATTTTTTATGATAATCTATGTCACAAATTACATAGATTAGTAAGTGTATAAAACTCTATCTATTCTGAAAAAAAACACTGAATTATTATATTTAGAATAAAAGTATTCATTTTCATATAAAGCAAGGTCATCTTGAGTAATCATTAGGTATGATCCAAAAATGAGTGGGATTATACATATACACATTTTGGAGGAGAAATTGAAGTAAGTAACTCTCACAGGTATTTAACTAATAAAACACAGGGTGTGAATTGCAGTATTGAAATAGATCTTACTTTTTTATTTCATGTCTGGTAGCAACAGAAAGGAATGTTTGGAGTATCTGTTTAGAATATTGATGAAATAATGTAAACATTCTCCAGTCATTTTTTGAAAAGATTTCTAAACTGTATACAAAAATGTACACATAAAATTACTTAAATTTTTATAACATAGCAGCATTTTCAGCTCTATGGTTTCCACCTTTACATTTTATGGGTATGTATGGATCAGGTTTCTTTTAGAAGTACTTCAAAGGCTTATGTTTAGTTGAATTGAGTTCATAGTAGAATTATTTCCTTAAAACATAAGACATGAAAGAGATAAACCTTTATGGACAGTGTTTTTTGAAATAAGTCCTGGCTAGTGAGTGTGCTGCCTGAGGGCATTTCTGGATCAAAAATTTGAAAATACAGCACTCATTCATCATTCATTTATTCATTTCTTCTCTGCCTAGTTTCATTCCAAGATCTAAGCCTACAGAACTAAACAAAGAGAGCGAGGTCTTTCAATGATTTTTATCAGTGAGGATACAGACTAGAAGCAAATGAATTATTACTGAAGAGTATGAATTCAAAGAGTAAATAAGTACTATGATAAAAATAAAGCTGAATGATATGAAAGAATATTTTAATTTTATTATAAAAGACATCAAATCTTTTATCAGTGTGTTTAGTATCCCAAAATTTTTTAGCAAGTGTGGAATAGACACTATTTTGCAGTTACTAACTTTAATTTCCTGACTGACCATAACATATATTAGCTTGGGGTTGAACTAAAGAGAAAGAAAAAGAATAATCGCAGAATATATATGTAAATGCAAAAATCATGTATTTTAATATTATATCTACAGATAGATAAAAGTCCAATCAGTAGTGTTCCAAACTCTCCTCATCCCCGATTTGCAAGTTTTCCCAAAATATATCTAACAGAAACAAAGGATCAGCACAAAATAGTCAGCTACAAAATGGTTTCCAAACTAGTTTATCCAAATCTTTTTTGAGAACCTACAGAATTCAAATATAATGCATGAAATTTAGAAAAATATTTATTGTATTTGTGAACATGGCAGCAGCTACCCATCCTGCCACAATCCTGTCCTCCCTTTCTTCAATAGCAATTTTTATGGTCTACATTCCTATATTGCTATCTCTGTTCTCAATGTTTGGGCATCATTTTTGAGGATGGATATTGCTGGTGACAGACAGGATCTTGAGCTATCCTGGTCCATGACATGACTTCCTTGGTCTTAGATCTTCCCTAGGCTTATTCTGAGAAAATTAAGTGTCTGTTCAGGATTCAGGACATCAATGAGACAGATATCTTGCCCTGCCTGCCCTAGGCTCCCACAGTTATAGTGATTCCTTTCTATTAAATTTCACCCATGAGGAATCTGTCTATTCCTGACTCTCCTTTCTTTTCAAAAACAATTACATCAGTAGTAGATACTAGATTATGTCCTCAGAAGGCATAGTAAATACATAGTGGTGTTTAATTATTACTCTAAAAATATGAGTATAAAATTAGTTACAAAGTAGTGAAAATGTTTTCAATTTGGCAAATATTCCTAATGAAGCACTCAAACTATGACCACAAATAATACCAATTATTTTCTGAAAAATACTCCTAAACTATCTGACACAAATTTTTCTTTCCTTCCTTTGGCTAACATGAGGTTAATTATAAGAATAGGAACACACACAAGTATATAAATAAAGAGGTCCCCATAATTAGCTATGTGATCTGACTCCATCACTCTGGGAATCTACAACAGCATGAGGAAGAATCAAAATCATCTTGCGTCCTTGACAAGTTGAGTTACTCTTCCTCTTCACCCCCAGACTCACAGCCTCACCTTAACCAAATGTCTCCAATATCATTTGCACTAAACTTCTGATCTACAGCTTTGCTTTCTGCCATTCATTATAAGATCACCCAAGCCTGACAGTATTAACTTATATTTGTCTCTTCATCCCTTATGTCATTTCATGTTTATTCCTCATCAACTCCACGAAACCTGTCCAACATGATCTCTGGAATTCACAGTCCATCAGCAGCACAATCTCTAAGCTCTATTTCTTCTGTTATGCTCATATAACCATGTTGCACTTGTATCTCTCTCTCCACTTGGGAAACTTCTTGCAAGTGGTAATGAGCTGTCCCACATTTCTCACAGCATTTACACTGGTGAATGATCAACAGTGCCTTTGCTCAGCTTTCCCCTGGCTCACTCAATTTCTTGAAGCCCTGAAGTATGTCAAAGATGTTTCTTCCAAAGGATTTTGAAGTTATGCCATCTACCTAGATAGCTATTTTGTAGATATGCATTGGCTCCATCCCTCTCTTTAAGTTCTTTGTTTTAATGGAACTTATTTGGAGAGACTTGCTTTCATCATTCTGTATAAACTGAAAGCATCCTTTATTTTAAGCCTTCCCTATGTCTCTGATTTTGCTCAATTTTTACCATAACTTATATCATTACTTAGCACATTAATTTATTTATGTTTTCTCTATTTTTTGGTGTATTCCCGGTCCCTGAATACTATCATATAATATGTGCTTAATAAATATTTACTGGATTAATGAACAATGAATTATAATATAGTCATATGGACATACTCTATATATAATCATAAAAGAATCTGAAAGGTATATCAATGTTCCCTTTTTAATAATGTCACAAGACATAGTGGCTACAATATAAATGATGTATTTTTAACTCTTCAGGTACCTTCCAAGATTGTGATATTGAGGAACTTATGTGTCATACAAATTCAAGCAACTTGGTATTTTAGCAATATTATACTTTACATGAATTAGAAATTATTTTCTCTACACATAAATCTTTCATATCTCACAAGATAATTGAATAAACATAGTATTTTTAATTAGGGACAGAAAAATTACATTCAATACAAATGGCTAAAATGATGATTTAAAAAGACATGATCACAAATTACCAGACTTCAATACAGTTCTAGGCTTTTCTTAAAATTTTGTATAACCATTTTTACTTAGTATTTGTTTAACATAACATAGTTGATAGATAGCCTAAAGTCCATTGTCATGTCCAGCACGACACAGGCAGTGGGTGAACGGGAAGAGCTACGCAAAGCGATGAAAGACAGTAGCCGAAAATATATTATAAGTGGGGACAAGGGGCTCCAGCCTCGTGGACTGAGCCCCGAGTTGGGCCAAGGCATAGCTTTTGTTGGATAGAAAGTAGAAGTGAGGCTTGTATGGGGAAGTAAAAATCTTCCTCTTTCAAGATCTGTGATTATCACACCTTAAGGCTGTTCCCAGAAGTCCCCAGTGTGTTCCAGCAAGTATTGTGCCTTTATGCATATACATAACCCCAAGGCATGGAGTCATTGTTATTATATAAACATCCGTTAAGGGAGGAAATGGTTGAGCTCACCCCATCAGATCTCAGGTTAAACTACACAGGGGAAGCAAGGCAGCCTGGAGCAACGGATTAACCTCAGAAGGGGTGAGGAGTTGTGCTTCACCTCTGTAGAGCCCAAGCTCTCTCCTGATGGCCTCTATGCGACAGTGACTGTCTTAGGTTTTTCCTCCCTTGAGGAACCTTACCCATCATTGACTAACCAGCCATCCTCTGGGGTCATACAGGGTGATGTGAGGTGTGCGAGTGAGGGAGGAATAGTACTTGCTAGTGAGAGTCAGTTCTGTCTCCTAGATATTCTGTGCCCCTGTGGCCCTCATGCTTAGCTCCTGCCTTAGGATGTCATGGGGAATGTGTGAGGGGAGACAGGTCTGCAGCTGCAAGGCAACAGTCCATATTTGTGCTAATATAATACAGTTGATAGAAATTTGTTAATATTACTATACCTTCTATTATTATATCAGTAAATATAAATGTGAGAAAATGCTCATCATAATTGTGGTATTTTTAAAAGCCTATCTATACAATTTAAAAAACAATAGTATATCTTTTAGATATGTTATAGAAGAAATAAAATTTTAGGCAATATTACTGAAAATAATTGTTAGTATGTTGTCAAGTCCATTAATTTACTTACTAAAATGATGGTTTTTAACTCTCTATTTTATGCAGAATGAATTATAGAACCAGAAATATTTTTCTTTAATTACTTCATAGTGTACATAGTTTGTGTTAGTCAGTGTGTCACAGTTGTGTGTCTGGAGATATTTTTACTTTATAGGTCACGTAAACAAAAGAGGCAGGATTAGGAAGTTACTGTACATACGTTCTTATCAGAGTAGAATAGCCAAAAATGCATTTTCCTTTATAATACAAAAAAAAAATAGTATTGAGATACATAGAAAAGTAGTATTGAGGTAATCAATAAAATATGTAAAGATAGTAAATAAAATCATTAATAATTTTAAAATCTAAGAATAATATATTAGATTTGAGACTTTTTGTTCAGACAGTCAAGCTTCACTCCGGATGTATTTGCTTCTTCTAGTCAAAGTTAAAAGTATATATCTCCTTTAGTCCCTGGGAAACAAGGAGCAATTATAATATAACCTCTACCATTGGCCAAGTCTCCTTCTTATCTTAAAAATGTTCTGCTGAGCCCCTGCTATCAATATTTACCCTAGCAATTTGAAATGAGAAGTCTTAGAGAAACAGATTGTGGTACACACAGTTGAATGCTTCATCACAATAAAGAGTGAAAGAAGATACACAAAACCAAGCACACCTTTCCACATTGCATTTATACTAAGTTCTAGGACAGGCAACACTAAGCTATAGTGGTAGAAATCAGAACAGTGGTTTCCTATGGGGTTAAAGAAGAGTGACTGGAAAGAGATAAAAGGAAATTTCTAGAATGATAAGAATGTTCTACATCTTGGTTTGTGGTTACCTAGTCAACTGTTTACTTAAATTTTTTTTTTTTTTTCATTTTGGTATGTGGGTAGCTCCCTGACTGGGAATTGAACCCAGGCCGCAGCGCTGACAGTGCCAACACCGAAGCCTTAAGCCACTACACCATCAGGGAACTCCCTGTTTACTTAAATTTATTGTAAGTAAATTATACATCAGTAAGAATACAAACGAGTAGTTTCCCTGCTTTGCCTCTGATGAACTCAAGATTGAAGAATTAGTTTTTCTCTTTACATGCTGTGTGACCTACAGCGAGGACTTAGAAGACATCTAATTCTTAAGGAGTGATATCTTCTCTCTGGGATATTATTACATAAAATTTAAATCATTTTATCATGATTTCCAGAGTAGTTTGAATGTTTTCAAATGTTTCATCCTCAAAATGATTGTCTACAAAAATACATAAATGAAAATACAGATTTTATAAGGGTCTGAACTTACATTGTAACAATAGTTTTTATGAGATGTATGTGAATTGTTTATTTTATGAAAAGTGCCCAATTATTTTGACAATAAATGAATAGGATCATAGTGAAACTCATTATAATCAATTTTTCATTTTAAAATGTTTTTCTTAATATTAAGTGTACATCATAGTTGTTGCTTTTTTCCTTTTCAAGCAACAGCAGAAAAAAATGAAGTTAAGCATAGTATAAGCACAATGACTGCTCTTTTATTAATAGGGTTGTAAATAAAAGAGATTTAACTAATATAAATCCACATTATTTTGTGATAATTTGTTTTACTTTTACACCATGATGGTGACAATAAGCTCAGGACCAGATCATTATGGTGTGCTGCAAAATGTGTAGTATATGAGGGTATAGGTTAATTTAATCATATGCAACATCCTTGGACAACACTTAAGCAGTAATGTGAAAGAAAATACAGTTATATAAAGATTAACATGTATTTCTTTTGCTACAGATACGAATTTTAAAATTAAGTCAGGACACTCTTTAAAGTTTTATTAAAGAAACATATATTTGTTTATGTGTAATGAACTTTGAGAGACACCGGTCCTTAATTTGTATCAATTTCTGGTTCAACTTAACTCTGCCTGTTAAATGATTGAATAAAAATGGAAGGAGGGGGTTCAAGTTGTTTTGTTTACAGGTAAAAATACAAATGTGGCTTTTTTCATTTACTTGCTTGATAAATCAATTGTATGATTTGCTGTTCCATTGTACTGAAATTTAGAACAGCAAATTTAGAAAGTCTGTGATCTACTATTCTTGGGCTGCTTGCATTCATCTTATTACAAATATCCTTGGATTTAGTTCAAAGCAGCATAGTTCTATAAAGAATGCATTTCTATGAAGAATAGCTATGGCTATAATCATTTAAAATTATCAATGTAAATGAAACATTATTTTATCTCTACAGGTGATTTAAAAGATAGCTTTTGAGACAAGGTCACTTTGCATTTACATTTATGTATAGGAAAGTTATTTTATTCATTAGATATTTTAATATCCTAGAATACCAGGGGACCTTTGTTTGGTAACCACAGACTTCATTTTATACAGCTTTTTCTACTCAGATTCTTATCAGGTGTTTCCTGTCTGCTTTGCCAGTACGTGGGATATTGACTGTCTGCACTGACAACTACATAAATTTAACTTGTCTTAGAAGCATCAACAGTTAATTTTCAAGCATAATGCATGGATTTCTTAAAAGTTGTTGGAGAAGGTCATCAAGGAAATGTGACTCCCAATTTGGCCTTTGAGTTGGACCTGGGCAATTAGGGACTCCCACCCCATCCCATGCCTCTACTTCCAGAAGATACCCCAAAGATACAACCTTAAAATAGAGATGTGGTGATGAGATTAGCTGGATTAGGTACATGACTAAATCCTGTTAAGACCCTTATACAGACTTTTAAGATTTGGTAGGTTCATGCAGAGATCTACTAATCTTGCAGCCACCCAAGATAGCCTCATAAATAAAGCCCCTAGCTTATTAAACCTGCACCTACCCATCTGGAGTGGTCTACCTTTTTCTTTAGTTTCCCCTACTCTCCATGTATGTGGGGTGGGTTTCAGATTACGTCCAGGGAAATCCCAAGGACCTTTCAAATTAACTAAAGTATTTTTTATGTAGGCATTTCCCTCCTAAAAATCTTGTTATATTTTTCTTTCTGATTATATGTGTGTGTATATTTACATATATATATATATATTTATGTATGCATGTATACGTGTAAACTTAACATCATATGGGGTAGAACAGTAAGGTTGACTTCTTTTATAGGATAACATTTAAAATATAAGAAATTTTATTTTTTTATTTTATTATATTTATTGGAGTGACATTGGTTTGGAAAATTATATGGTTTTCAGGTGTACAGTTCCATAATACATCATGTGTATGTCGCATTATGTGTTCACCACCCAGACTCAGTTCTTTATTTGAGCCCCCCTCCCTCCTCCCTAACCTCTGGTACCCTAAACTATGGGCCATTTTCATGAGTTTTTGTTTTTTTGTTCCTTTCTCTTGTTCCTCTGTTGCTTTCAGTTTTATATCCCACATATGAGAAATTTCAAAGTATTTTTCTGATAATACATCAATATCTTTGAAGGATTAAACACAAAAAAAGAGCAAACTTATAAACAAATTAGCACATTTATACATACTTTTGTCTTTTTCTATGTTTTCATTTATTTGACAAACACAGAAATAGGAATTATTTACTCAAGCTACACAACTTAAAGGAATTAATAATACTAACCACTTAGTAATAAAAACAATAATGTTGTTTCAAATATATTTATAGCTTTATACTTCTTTCATTCCTATTTTTTATTTTGCACATATGTTATTTTAGAAAAACATGAACAGCGAATATGGCTCAATTTGTCAGGCAGAGATTATGTCTTTTTCTTGAGATGCAAAAAAAAAATAAATTTTTGTTAGTGGTAGTGGTTAGGTAAAGACTTATGCCAACTATAAACTAAATAATGTATTAAGCCTTTGGAATATCTCTTGGCACATAATACTCACTGTGTATTAGCTATTTTTAAGTATTATTTTAAGCTGTAATTCATCAAGAGATTTCCTAAATAATTAAGTATTAATTTTTAAAATTTCTTGTTTAAATGTGGGTGAACACAAAAAATATTCATTTGAATTTGGTTTTCTTTTTTGGTTGATATATTTTAATTTTACATGTGATATAATTTATAGACTACTCTCTGTAACCTGCCACTATTCCTCTGGTTTTGCAATCCAATATCCTCTTAATACCTTTGAATTTTGCAGCATTTGACTCTAACAATATAATTCTGACTATAATTAATTACAATTGCCTCACAAGGCACATCTACTTTTGAAAGCAAAAGTAGGTTGGACTGAAAATGTAATACTTGAAAGAGTTAATTTGCCTTTCTGTGCTTGATTACTTCCTACTGGGGACATGACCGGGGCTCTGCACTGTGGAAAATAGTGCCAAATAAATACAAAATCAATCAATCAATGGATGAATTAAAAATGACAAGAAATGTTGGCTTTTATTTATCTTCTTGGAAACTGGACTATGTGACTAATTTCAGAGCCAAAGCCGAGTGTGTCACAACAGCCTTAGCAACCAATATTCTGAGAAGAGACTGTTACAGTGACAAAATTCAAATGTGTTACCACCATATATATGCAGGGAAAATCACACTATTAATTTTCCAAGTGCTACGGAAATCTGGTATAATAAAGTTAGTGAATATTTTCAATGTCAGACTAATGACATCAGAAATTTAGTTTTCTCCCCTTTTTCTGCTTCTGACAGCATATAGTGTATTTTCAACTGCAAAACGTATCAAACATATTATATCAAGGTTAAATAATATCAGCAGAGTTAAAGGAGTGTTACTTCTTTGATCGAGGTTTTAGATCACTACTTCAATATTGCAGTGTGAATCTCTAAAGGGACACATATAAAGTTTGACTCAAAGAATATATAAATTTGGAACTTGTCACATTTACCTAATTTAACTATAAGAGAGCTGACTTTTCCCTATAGAGCTTCAATTTCACCCAAAAGAAGAAAAAATGGTCCAGGAAAATTCAGTGTCATCCCAATTCACTAATGAATAAGATTAATTAATTGCTTTTCAGCTTTGGAGAACATGAAAGACTCCATTGGTGTATCTAATGTCTTCAAACTTGCAAGAGCAAGCATAATACATAGTTAGAAAATTATGTACCAAAAAGTAGAGCAACAGGGAATGCTAAGGAGGCATTAAAGTAGTAATACCTTAATAAATCAAGTTCATATAGAAAAGGCTCCTTTGTACACAGATTTTTTAAAAGGAGAAAAAAACAGTGCTGAGTCTGTGTGTGTGTGTGTGTACATGTATATACAAACTAAAGGAAGCAGACATGCATTTTGTTTTTGCATCTCTGTGAGAAAAATATCACAATGCACAGTTTCTGGTTCAAGCTAAGGAACAGAAAGCCAACCCTAGAAAAATGTTCAGCCTTGCATCTGCTTTCTGTATACTTTTGTCACTTTCAGTAATAATTCATTCTTCTTTGTAGAACTAATACATTAATACATTTTTACTTTTTTTCTTAAATTCCCTTCACACAAGTATTTAATATGTTCGTTGATTTATTGATTGTATTTTTAAATCTGTTATTAGTATTTCAGGTATTAGCAAGTAGGTTCTGAAATCTGTGGTTTTGAGTGGAGCTAAGAATCCTAGGAATTCATTTAATAAGAAATAGCCCTAACCTAGAAATTGGATTAAATTTTTTTCTTTTCCGTCATCTTCAGGAGAGGTGCCATTGAAGAGAAGAATTTTTTAAAATTTTTCTATCAAAAACCGATGTACTTCTTGTGGAGAGTAAGTTGGATGTTTAATCTCCTGACTTTCTCAGGGTAAGGAACCTAATGTGCCTCGGGTTAATCTATAATCTAGACACCTCTCCGTTCATCACATGTAAATCTTGATCATATCTTTGCTTTTCCCATCTAAGCACTTTCCCAAATAATTCACTTGCAAAGAACAAATTAAGCTTCCAGATTTCCTTTCTCTGAAATAAAACACTAAGATGTACATTTCAAGTTTTAAAATATTTGAAAATAATTAGTTTAATGTTATCTGACTTTTAGAATGCCTTTTTAACAATTTACTTCTATATATATATGATAAAGTGTTTTATTTAATTATTTAACCTGTTTTTCAATAAGTCAGGGAAATGAAATTCAGTTTTCTCATAAATATTTCAACTATCATAAACATATCATAAAGAACCAGTATATAGTTATGTGTTTTTAGAAGTCAAATATTTTATGATATCATGTAAAATTTTAAACACACACTGTAGATGTTTTAAAAAATATCCAAAACTTATGATAAGCTACACTGTACAAAAATGAAAATTATCTCACATAAATTAAATAATGTTAATTTAAAAATCTAGATATATTCTTGTATTGTATAATGATGAAATTAGTGTTCATCAGATTCAGTTACTCAGCATAGCAAAAATATTAATGTATAAATAAAAAATTCATGAGTTCATAAATCAGTGTTATCTATTTATAAAACAATAAATGACAAAACACACATGAGAAATGGATACTTCTTAAATCTCCAATTTTATTATGATACATTTAATAATGCCACATGGAAAGAAGCCAGAAATACTTGGGAGAGGATAAAAATCAGAACAAATATAGACATTTTTAAACTTGATATTTTCACTTTATGTAATAAAATCAAGGAAAAGTTAATATTGAAACTCAGCAAAAGCATTTACGTGAATATTAATCAATTGTTTGGAAGCACTTAACTACTCAAATGGAGTGAATGTAAATAGAAGGAGGAAACATCCTTCAATAACTCCAGGTAAAATAAATAAAGTGAAATGATGATGCACATCAAAGGTATCTGATAAAGACTTCAGTAATTGAGACTGTGGCATCTCCAACTCATTTAAATGAAGAAGAAATTTGAACTTGAACCTATGTGTTCTGATTTTAAAGTCAATGCACTAATTATTAATGGCTAGAATGTTTATTAAGTGTCTGACACTGTGATGAATTTGGAGAAATTGTGAAATGGATATCCATGATCTTACATGTCACAATGCTTCATCTACTTCATCTCATCATGTAGAGAGGTAGCAGAAAATCAGGATACACTATAAGTTGTTACAACATTAATGGGAGAAGAACAGCATGTTTTAAGATCAACTACGAGTGACATCTGGCCTGTTCTCAAAGGTAAGAATGTGGGGTGAGTTAGAGAAGATTGGTTGTACAAGGTAAAGTGAAGTGAAACCTGCAGCTTTGGTGTTAGCAAGGCAAAGAACATGCGTTCCTGGCACGTGCAACATCTGGGATATAAGAGATAATACAAAGTTTAAAGAACTGAAAAAAATTTCATTTTAAAAGTTCGCCTTTGCCTTCTTTCCTTTTCCTTTGTGTATCTTTTTTTTTCCGTCTGCTTTTGTAAAGCCGAAATTGTGATGGAAGATGGAGGAGAGAGGAGATAAGAGGAGAGGTCAAGGGCAGAATGGGGGGTATCTTCTTCAGAGCCTCTGTCTAGCAGACGACGACATATTAATTCTTTGTGTGTTTGTGGTTTCTCTGCATTGCTTTTCTGGAACTCTTCACGTGCAGATCTCTGGCACAGATGGCACATTCCCAGTTGACTGCTTCAAATTACCTCCCAGCACTTGACTTCTGCTGGGTCCGCTCTCTTTGCTTTATCAATAACTAGTATTTTTCATGAGAGAGAAAGGTACCTAATCCTGAGTACACCACGTTTTATATAAAATTTGGGGTAGACCAAATTTTCCATACATTTTTTTCAGAAGCCTCGCTTGAAAATCATGAGTGGAAATACTATCCTGTCTACATCCAACATGGGTAGGGGAGGGATATAGTAAACAATTTCTCACTACCGCTTCTCTGCCCAGTACAATAGATTTTACTTATAAAGTCTCTTATATGTTCACATTGGGTGTTGAGAAATGGTTTCCTAAACTACTTTTTTGACAGACAGTTCCTTAAATTAGTAAATATCAAGTTTTAATATAGCCCAGAATTTCTATTCTTAGTTATATACCCGCAATAGGTATGAAAATAGATGTCTATGCAAACAAAAACATCTACATAAATGCTCATTGAAGAAAGCATAATAGTTAAAATGTGGAAATAACACAAATGTCCATCACTGATGAATAAATAAAATGTGATATATCCATACAATGAGGTATTATTGGATAATCTAAAAGGATAAAGTACTAACACATACTACAAGGTGGATGAACCCCAGACATAGGATAACACATATTGTATGATTCTTGAATTTATAATAGGTAAATGTATAAAAACAGAAAATACATTATGTTCGCACGTGACTGGGAAGGGGTAGATGAGACTAATTGCATGTGTAAGAACATAACTTAGGAGGAGGGGGTGACTTAAACTCTACACAAGTATGGTGCTGTAATCTGGTGTGGCTTGGAGTGTGTGCCAAGACAATTTTGAGGAAGTCATGACAAGTTGTACTTTCTTCCCATTCTTTACTTCTGTGGTGCCTTTAATCTAGTGTAATATAAAGATGCTTTCAACTTCAGTTCTACTTCTAACTTTTCCCTTTTTTGATTATTAATATATTTGGGAAAGCTGCAGATATAAGAAGGTAAGGGAAGTGCCTGTGTAAAGTATAAAATCATTTTTGTACAAGTGATTTTTGTACAAGTGCAGGACCACTTTACTCTCCCCGCCATGAGTTTTAGGGGTATGAATACTGCAGACATTTCTCTAATACATGTTTTTAACAGCATTTCTCTCCTGACATAGTAAGCTATTTTATTTCACTGTTGAAAAAATTAGTTTGTGAAGGATATGAATGACTTCTTGCACAAATCAAAAAGGACTAGGAGGAAGTAGCTAGCAGCTAGTAAAAAATAAACAGCAGCTAGGAGGAAAAATGAGTGATGTATGTGACTAGGAGGATACCAACTTTCCTCATCCTTTGACAAATATTTAAAAAGGTTGCTGCCTGTATTCTGTCTAATGGGATTTGAATATAATCATCCTTAACTATTTTGCCTTAGTTTATTAGGCACTTTTGCATAATGTATCACAATTATTACTCATTAAGTATTCTAGGTACCTCTGTATTTTAGAACCGATGTTTAAATTTCTTGGTGAATGTTCACAAAATAGATCACACATTTCATGTACTGGGTTGAGTGTTGCCTAACCTGCCCTACTCTCACTCTAAAACACTCAATGGAATAAACTGTAAGTGGCTATGAATCACAGTGGCAAGCCCTGAATATTATAACCTTTCAAAAATATGTTTTCCATTTGTGGCAAATCAGAAATAATCAGCATGAAAATACAATGGCTGAGGCTGAAGTCTCATAAGAGGATACGTGGGCTTTCACTGTCTGAGTTTGTGAAGAGTTTCCTTACTCTTTGGTCAACACTATAGCAGAGCTCTTCTTTAATGGATCAGTGGCATTTGTGTGTGTGTGTGTGTGTGTGTGTGTGTGTGTGTAGGGGGTAGGTGAAGTCACATATTACATACTCCATTTATTCTTTGAGAACTAGCCTCTTTCCAAAGAATAAAGGCATAGTTGCTGAAATACATTGTTGGTGAGAAATAATTATTTCCCTGAGTGCACATACATGGAAAAATTAAAATAATACTGGACTGTTGAACTTCTAAGAAATTTGTGAAACTGATTCTTCCAGATTTCTAATTGTTGTCTTTATTTAGATATTTATCTGCTTTATTTGCATTTTATGTATTTAATGCTTTTAAAAGTAAATTTTAGTTTTTCTCCTGAATTTCAGAAGAAATTAAATTGTATTGCCTGAACATTCTCATGTTCCTAATTTATGCATCTGTAATTAAGTTAAACACAGCACTACTTCTGAATATGTATATTTATCTCTAGACTTCTTTCCAGTATTTTTAATTCTTTTACATGTCACCAATAAATTGTGTCAACTTCCTGATAGAAATGACATATCCAAATGAGCAAGTAATTAAACACATACATCCATCCATACATGCACATGCTCACACACAGAGATATCCAGATTGGTTGACAGATAAATTGATCTACGATTTTGCGATCACAAAATTATAAAATATATATTCTCATATGTTAGTCATTCTCTCATAAATAAAATTTGTACTTTGTATATTTATGTTCATGGATGTAATTTAATATATTTGTTTTGCTTCTAAAAATACTGAATTTTATTATTTAAAGCAATATAGAATTTTATTTGTCTTTTAGATTGAAACAATAATATTTTTGACTCAAGTAATTAAAAATGTGATTTGAGCCATCTGTTTTCCAAACCATATTGATTTATTTTTTGGCAAATATGTTTATGTATATTGTCCTCCAGACACATTGTACAGAGTTTGAATTTAACTTAATTCTTTGACAACACTGAATAGCATCAACTTAATGTTTTTTCAATTTGATAATCAAATATAATTACATTTTCACTTTATTTTTTATTTAATATTTGTTGATGAAGTTAAATATACCAAATATTTTGAAGTAGTCATAGACTGTCTCACATAAAATAAAATGTTCTGTAACTATACAATTTAAATTACAGCATTGTTAAAGTAGTTCATAAATTCAATTATGCTAAAAAGAAATTAAGTGACATAAATATTCAAAATTAGTCTTTATATTTGTTATAAAAATATCCATTCAAACATAGGATATATTCCTTTAGCTCCTACCATTTTCTTATCATATATATGGAAGGTTATTTCAAGCAAGAAAGTAATTGAAATATGCATCTAACATCTTAAAATAATTTATACTACCTTCTAATACTTTTGCAATGAAAAGTGTCAGAGATATTCTTAATTTATACCCAATGATAATTTTTAAATGAAAATGACTTCCACTGATACCTTTTTGCATCTTACATTTTTATTAATACTTTCAATCCAATACTTTGGCACTCCTTTTTATTTTCTAAATTATCACAGGTTTTAAAGAATTATTGCTGTACCCTTTTGTGATAATCTATATGCTGCATGAATGGAAACTTGAAAGAATTGCTTCTATGACCACTCATGTTTCTTTCAAGTTTCTTAGGACCAGTAGTTGTGCTTATTTCCAACGTTTGATAAGAGTCATGCTTAGATTGCTTTATTTGTATAATGTGATACAAGACAACACTTTGATCACTTTCAGAAACACTGACAAGTATGATTGAGAAAAATATGTAATGTTTAGTATTTATGTGTATAATAAAAAAGGTTTCTCTGAAATAAACTGTACCTGTAGTTCTTCATGTTTGCAGGTTTAAACATGGATTTTAAACTATCTTTTTTAGGTGATTTCTTTACCTCAGATTTTAAAGGTTCTGTGAAAAAGAGAGCCAAAATAAGTAATAATCTTATTTTAGCACATATGTTAGAATTTGATGGCATATCATATATAATCATTTTAATCCCCCTTACAAAGAAATATACTAAATACTGTCACTTGACAGTAACATTAATAATGGATATAGTGTGAAATTCGTATACTTGTAGTATATATATTGTTCAAAGTATATCTTATATATTATAACTTTAAAAATAAATTATGGGCTTTTGCTATGCAATGTGTACATTTTAAAAGAATTGTCATTAGGGAAAGTGGAACTCCTCTAATCACATTGTGTGAAATCTTTGCAAATAGATGCTTTTAAGAGCAATCAAGAAACACATGTGGTATCATGGTGTTGATCAGTAATCATCTTTTGACACAGAGCACTGATTATTTGTTTGTTTTTTTTCTCTTGAAATAAATTTATTTTGTATTTTGTTTTTAATTTTTTTTCTGTTTAAGTATGGTTAATATACAATCTTATATTGGTTATATTAGTTTCAAGTGTACGATATATGATTTGCCATTTTTATAGCTTACAGTGTGATCACCCAGTAATCATCTGTAACTGTGCAAACATATCACAATATTATTGACTTCAGTGTTTTGTAAAAAAAAAATTGTGAGAACATACACACCATTAATAATTTTAATAATAAAAATACTTATTAGCTGTTATAACTCTTGATCAAATGGTAATCACAGCACATGAGTTGTCAAATTCTGATTTGCCTGACCAAGTACAATTCATGTAATTTTATTTTTCAAAGAACTGAATTTATTCAGTTTTGGATCAAGAAAATGGTGTTTAGTTTACTCATTACAGCAACTTCTATTCATAAAACCTTAAAATTACATTCTCTTCTCACATGTTCTTCTGCAATAGGACTTTGTCTCTCTCCTACCGAGAGCTGGAGTAGTATACTTGTTCACACACTTCAACCTCACCAGTAAAATATTGCAGAAGCAATGATGAATTAGTTGTGAGCTTAGTCTCTAAATAGCGTAGTAGGTTACATTTTCTAGAAACCCTCTAGGAAGTACACTTACCCTAAGACAAAATCTATTAAAAACAAAATTTCAAGTTCCCTGCGTCCCTTAGAAAATGAGAGGAAATACAGAGGAAGGGAGCAAGAGTACTAAGATGTGTAAATGAGGAAAGCACATAGGCAATGGATCCACCAGCTCCACACACTCCATTTTCTTCCTCGTGAATTGGACGTGAACCACCAACAGGACACTTCCACAAAATAATGAGAAAATGAAATTTTTTGTTGTTGTTTTAAACCCCTAAATTTTGGCCAGTTAGTAATGGAGCAGTAGATATCTGAAATATCCATGTTCACATGGAAGAAATATAAAGGCACAACGAAAATCTAGAGAACTGAATTCTACTAATAATAGAGAAGAGTAGATTAACAATTAAACTTAGACTGTTTAATGTAGTTTAACTATTTCTTGGCTGCTTAGGATCTGTTTTCTTTCAGAAACTGCCCTTTCCCTTACCTGATGATGTCCACATTATCAAGTCCTCCATCCCTTTTTGTAGGTGCATGACCCAAGACATCCAGAATACCTAACTCCCCCTGCATAGTGATTGTATTAAAAGTTACACAAAACTAGGTAATAAGAATCCTTTTTATACAATTATTACCAATTTTAGAGAGAAGGGAATTTCTCTTTTGGAAATGGATTTGGCTGAGATCCAGGTGATCCTTGGGCTTCCAAAGTATAGTAAGACCAATATGTGGAGAAGGCCTGTTTAAAAGTTCATCTTTAAAAATACGTAAATAAGATTAAAGTGAAAAAGAAATAGATAACTGATGACATCATTTGAACTCCAGAACTCAGTAATGCCTTAAGTAAAAGCTTTCCCATTGATTTTGCAGATATGGACCTGTAAAGCATCATTTTTTTTTCTTGAACTCGTTAAAATCATTTTTAATGACTGAAACTGAAAGTCATAACTGACCAAACTGTATGGAATGTTGTTTGATCTGTGGAGATGGAAAAAAATCCTAACAGAGATTTTGCCACCATGAGTTTATTATCAGATTAAATTTATATTAAAAGTTGTATCAACATTAATTTAAAAACAGTTGTGGAGCATTTTTATGTGTAAAAATTTGTGCAAGACATAGAAGTATATATACATTTCTCTATATTGTAAATGTTCTCAAGATACTAACACCATCCTGGGAATCTTTTTGTTATTTGATAGATAATATAAAGGTTATGGGTCCCAAGAGTACAAGAATTTGGGTTGAAGACAGAGCACTTCCTTACCAAGAATTCTTATGGGAACATACAGTTGTTAAATATTGGAAAATAAATTTAAAAAAAAAAAACATCTTATTCCTCTCCCCCTCCATATGTCCACTCTAACTTGATTTTCCCTCCTCCAGCTAATCCTATAAGCCACAAGCCTAAAGAGATTAACATGCCCACAAAACACTGGGGTTGTTTAAGTGCATATAGCAATATTGCCAGAAAAAAATTTAGACTAACATTTGTGTTTCAGTGGTTCTTCAGCATGGGTAGGGTACTTCTATAGATGACAGTACAAAATCCATATGAGGGTATGTTTTCTTCTTCCACCATCGGATTCAGTAGAATGCTGCTCCAATGTAAGAAACCCCCATCACAGAATAAATTGTGTTCTTAATTCTCCCACTGATTATTTTTTATGTAGTAGTATCATTTCTTCAGCTGAGTCAATCTCCTCTTAGCTATTTTAGTAATTTCCTCTTCTGGAAGCAATATCTTCCTGGACCTTCTGACTTACTTCAATCTAGCATGTTAGATATGTTTAAAATATTATACCATTAATAAAAAGTGCAATAATAAAGGCACATACACATAGTACCTATTATTTTCTGGCATTTTTCTAAGTGCTTTACTTGTAATAATTCAATTAATTAAAAATAGTTTATACACGAAGACTCAGAGGTAAAGGTGATTTCCCCGAGATCATTCAGCTTTCAAGTGATGGAGGTGGGATTATAACTTAGAAATCTGTGTCCAGAGTCCTTGTAGGGTGTGAAAGTGACATTTAAATAATAATTTCAAGAGGTACAAAATTCTGTTGGAAATTGGTGCTTTATTGTTTTCTTTCTGCTTTTTGAGATATCTGCTTGACGTATCTGCAGCCCACCCGCACTGGCAGCTTAGGGTTCTTCCAATCAACAGAATCTCTCCTAACGAACTGTCTCACTGGCGAGCTGAGCTCTGTCAGTATGTCTTTTCTTAAATACCTCTGTCATGTCAACTTGCTCACTCCTGTTGGGAAGCAGTCCAGGTAATCTCCTAGTATCAGTTTGTGCATCCAGTCCCACTGTTTTATACAGCATTGATTGATTTGCACTGTCAGGAAGCACCTCTTATATTGGATAACAATATTTGACTGCCATTGTCTGAGATTTGCAGCTGTTAAATCCTCCCTAGAATTCTTCAAATAATATTCATTAAATTTTACTTCATTTGGCAACCTTAACTCATAGTGATTCAATATTATAGATATCTATAAGCATCTGTCTTTTTTGTTCTGGTATTTCTCTATAAACAGCCTGATTACATACTGTCTTGCTCTCTTTGTACCTTTATATATTTCTACTCATCTATTCATTTCATATACAAACACTATCCGGAAAAGAAAAGCCATTGTCAATATAATGACAATGGTTACATGGCTGTATAACTTCTGAATAGTCCTCATCACACATACATTAATATACATATACATATATGTATACACACATACACACACAGATATACATGTATAGATATACATATATATCTATCTGTGTATATATGTATATGTATATGGGTGTGTGTATTCATTAAAATCACTTCTTTGCACCTTATTCTTAAATATGTCTACAGTGAACACATTTCTTGAGATTCAGATTCATATTTCTAAACTATTTATGTCTACATTTAGAAAGTAAATAGTCAAGAAATAAGACATACCTGAAAGCAAATATTTCTGTAATTTCTATCCTTAAGTATTATTTATCTGCAGGTATTCAAAGAAAACTATTTTGAGTTACTTTATTTTCATTTATCTACGTACATGGATAAAATGAAATTTTTCCTTTGGCATTATTGGAGTCAGTGTGTTTATATATATTTATATTTCCTTTTTGTAAAGTTTAACCTACTGACCTTTCCCTCAAACCATTAAAAACTATTTAGAATCTTGAGTTTTACTTAATCATGTGCACCACAAATATTTCCAAATTTAATATCCAGTCTCTTTTGTTCTAAATGTTTAGATTGTTTTTTAATTTTTATCATTGTATTACAATGAGCATTTTTTAGTAAAACCTATGTCCAAATGTGTATTTCTTTAGAATAAATTACCTTAAGTAGAATTACTTGAATAAAATCTACATATTGTCTTTTGATATGTATTGAAGACATTTTTAAAGAAAAAGTATTAATATATACTTCTATTATAACTGTAGTATATGAGAGTATATGAGGGCTGTCCAGAAAAAAATCCAGCCATAAATGCCTCTATTTTTCATATTACATGGCTGGATACTTTTCAGACAGTTCTTGTATACTAATCTCATTACACTTTATGATAATTATATAATGTTAGTTTAAAATAAATTTGAAATCTTCATTTTAGTGAGAAATCTTTATAAAATTAGATAATCCTGGATAAAAAAAATCTTATTTTTGGAACACTAATTTTTAGTTGTTATTCAATTGTTTTGTTTTGTTTTGTTTTTTGGGGGGGTTCCCTGGCTAGGAATTGGACCCAGGTTGCAGCATTGAGAGTACCGAAGCTTAGCCATTACACCAGGGAACCCCTTAGTTGTTATTCAATTGTTGCACATAAATGTTTCTAAAAGCAAAGAACGTGATTTCTAAATTTCTCTTTCTGATAGTTTATTATTGGTATATAAAAATGCCACTGGTTTTTAAATATTAATTTTGTATCCTGCTACCTCCTGAGTTCATTTATCAGTTCTAATATTTTTTGGTGGAATTTTTTGGCTTTTCTATCTATACTAGTATTTCATCTGCATATAATAACAGGTTTACTTTTTCCTTTTGCCATCTTGATCAGAATTTTGACATCTTTATGACTTTGAATATTTTAAATGAACAGTTTATTATAAAAGGATGTAATTCAGGAATATCCAGATGGAAGAAATGCGTAAGGCAAGCTATGTGGGAAGGTGCATGGAGCTTTCAAGCCTTCTCTAGGCAACACTCTCCTAGCACCTCCCATGTTTACCAACTTGGAATCTCCAAAATATTTATAAAATCAGAGTTCTTTAAGTTACAAAATTCCTTATTTTAAACTGATACTTCAAGCAAAAATTGTATTGTTAGAGCATGTTGTTTAAAATTCTAAAATCTCAGTAACATGGGTCAACTAATTGTTTATTTAAGTTTTAATGAAATAAAAAATGCTATGAGATTACAAAACACTCTGTCTTTTACTATGGTTAGTGTAGATTTTATTTTACATATAGCCACTATCCATGCTAAGTATAAGGTTGATATATTGTCTATGTTATTTTTGTTCTTGTGCTATTATGATTTAGTAATTCTTACATTAATAAGTCCAGCATTTCTCTTAAAGATTGAAAAGTTAATTAGCCCTATGTTAAATGAAAGAGAACTTCTGTTTATTTCCAATGGAGATGCACTTTGGTAAGAACTTAGTTTCAGTTTAAATTAAGTAATACAATGTGAAGGTTTAGATTTTTTACATGAGTGACAGCTTTTGAAGCCATATGCCCCTCTAAGAAGAAATTATTACTCCTATACTCTTCAAAAGATTTGCTCTGACTCACGTTGTTTTAAAAAATAAACCTCAAATGAATACATTCTATATCTTCACACTTTTTGCATATGTCTTTGATAATGTTTAATGCTAATGTATATTTATTTTCAATCATTTTTGCCTGTTTGATGTGGAGCACTGTCAATGTTTTATCTACTTACTTTATAAACCTCAAAGTATTTAATACATAGATAAGTCCAATACATAACTCTTACTGAGATTTCAAAATTCATTAACATTTTAAACAGTAGAAAGTAAAAATAAGTTTTTTTTATCTTTAGCTTAAAGTATTATCTATTTTTGCCATAATTACTGAAATTTTTTGAACTGAATCTGTTTTTCCCCTTCCTCTTCTCTTATCTTTATTCTCAAAGCTATTTGATTAAAATTTCAAGTCACTTAACAAAACTTCATCTTTTTGAATAATACCCACATGCTTATAGGAGATCCTATGGGGTTTTTGTTCAATTAAAAATGTCATTTGAGATATAACAAATTTGGAGGCATTACTCAGAACATTTATTTCTAATTATCAGAAAATGTTATAAATAAGACACATTTGTGCTTGGGAAAATGTAAACCTAATAGGTTAAAACAAAATTATATGAGATAGGTAGGTATTTATAAAGGATCACATAAAACATACAAATTTTTTATCTCAGTTTCACTTTAAAACTGTTTAGCTTTCAGGGGACTGAGCTAGAGTCATGTTGCATAAATAGAAAAATAATGCATAAGGTATAAAAGCTGATGTGGAAAATGATTATTAATAGAATATCTTAGGTAGTATCTTATTAAAATAATGAACTTGAAATTTAGTAGTGATTTGAGAAGTTAAAATTTATTTTATGTGGGGAGTATATAAAACTGAAATAACTTACTGAGATTGGATTCAACAAGCAGTCTTTTTCTTTAATTTTTGGGTGGAGATATATGACTAAATCATTTATAGTCTGCTCTACCATGACCCTGAGGACTCTCCTCAAATGATTAATAGTGATCTTTTCCTCTAATTGAGATTTCGTTTGACTTTATACTAATAAATTAGCCTGCATTGTGCATCATTTTGAATGCTCCAATGAATACACACATTTTCTAATTTCAAATGAATTCAACGATGCATTGCCATGAATGTACCTTGATGCTGTAGTTTAATATTTTACTGAGGTAAGTTAGCTTCTCATTAAATTATCAATAAAGAGGATAAAAATTTATTCCACATTATTGTGGATTAATGTATCTTTTGAAATATTTACACTATATTTCTAACTTAGTGTGTTATATCCCAAAATGTACGGAAGATGTCAAGGCAATTAAAAGAATAGCTTGCATTATTGATGTATATATAATTTTAGAAATTGTAGGTACACTAAAGATTGGTATCACAGGTGATTTTAAGAAAGAAGAGCCTTTCAGTAAAGTAGGGGCAGTGAAGTGGTATAGGTAATAGTAGTTTAACATGAATTTGAAAAATTGAAAATTCTCTCACTAATGCGCATTGTATAGGCAAAATACATAAATTTTGAGGCATAATTTTAATAATTACTTCAAATTACCTCAAATAATTTATTATATTATCTTCAATGTCTAACTGCTTTTGATAGTAAGTGTAATACATTTGTAAAGTTGTTTCCTTTGTAGATAAGTATTTATAAGGTACAATTTATTCATTAGACTTCTATAGATTTTGCAAACTATAAAAAGAAGTATAAAAATGGAAAATATGAAAATATTAGCCTTTCACTTACACTTAGGGTACTCCATATTGCCTCCATATTAATGTAAAATGTAATTAACATACCACAAAAAGTCTTTCATTACCTGAGCTCTATTCTTTGTTCACTTCACCTATAGTGACAGCCCTGTTTGTCATTTCTGTATTATTTCTCACTCAAGTACAGTTGTACATTCATTTCCACCTAAAATTCTTTTTCACACCTCTACCCTTTCCCATCATCTGGTTAAATACTATGTGTCCATTTTGATTCAGTTTCAAATTTCTCTTTTGTGCTCTTAAGACACCTGTACATTCCTAGGTTAGTTAGTACATTTAATTGTCCTTCTAGTAACATCCGCAGCAGCTAACACAATATATGGAATAAAATACTCATGAAATACGTATGAAATAGTCAACTGCATCTCAGTAGGAACCCTTCTCCCAATTGCACACATTAATACACACTTTGTGTGTTTAGCAAAGAGGACATCATCAGGTCAAACTGGTACTTTCAGTGAGGTTTTCTTAGAGGGGAATATAGATGAGGAACATTATGCATGTGTAAACTTTAGATAGAGAAGACAAGAACAGTATTACAGAAGCACTGGTTTAAGCAAGATTTTGAAATTCAAAATGATTACAGTCTGCTTGGGGAACACAAATTGGTAGATATGGGAACACTCTACAGACCGTGAGATGCAGATTTGATCATGTCTGTCAGTGATTTTAACTGGGACGTTTCAGATTGACTGCTAGATCTCCAGGTCCAGAGAGCATGTTCAAAGACACTTACATCTCAATAGAGCAGGAAAAAAAAATAATAAAGAAAGAAAAGGAAAGGAAAAGGAAAAGGAAGCCACATGAGACTTGATAGACTGATAAAATCTCACCACTCTGATAACGATGTCCAGGATGGATTCTAGTGACAGTCCTCAAGCCATTCCATCTCAGGCCCTATTTACAGCATTTACACCTTAAAAATTATTAAAGGCCCAAGAGTGATTTTGTTTATGTGGATTCTATAGACCTAGATTTATAAATTTAAAATTAAAAAGGAGAAATATAAATTCATTTTAAAATAACACAAATAAACCTACTATATTTTAATGCAAATAATATTTTTATAAAGTAGAACAATATTTTGGTAAACAAAGGAAAATTTAATTAAGTGAATGAAATTGTTTTACATTTTTGGAATTTTTTTTTTTTAATAACTTAACAGAAGATAGCTACAATTTCTTAACTTCTTCTCATCAAATCTGTTGCCATATAATATTTTAGTTAAAGGGTCCAAAGAAAATTCTGCTCTGCACAGATACATAGTTGGAGAAGGGAAAATGTTCAGGGCCTCAGGGATCCTCAGATAATACATTGAGAACCAATAGATCAAAGAAATATGGAAGCCAATTACTTATGAGACTATTATGACACTGAAAGGTTAGGGGAAAGGGTAAACAGTTGCATCCATAGAAATAATTTTTTAAGTGTTTACCTAGGATTATCTCCTAAATGAAGACATTTTTAACTCTCTAATGTACATCCTAGACTATAACTGAATATTCATTAAACAGGTTTTGTGCTGCTACAAGGATTTGAATCTATATCATTAAAACAGATTCTAGAAATCTGTTTTACAAACATGCTTTATGCAGTTAGACTCCTTTGTTTCTAACAAGCCAGAGAACATAACAGAGATCAGAGAAAATTTTACTTTATCCCATTAGAGTACCCACACATCTCCTGGGAGTGCATATTCAGATGCAGCCTAGTATTGTTACGATGGCACAGAATATAAATCTATGTATTAGGTAAAAACAGAGGACATTTGCTTTTGTTACTCTACATTTTTCCTTCCTCCAATCAGCTTCATCTTCCTCAAACATCTGCCCTCCTGCACCACACTATGTCCATCAAATTCATCTTACTAGTAGTATTGTTTATTACTTACTTATGTCTTATTAACACCTAATCCAGAGACTGTTTCTTAGGCAAAGATGAATCATGTCTGTTGATTTAGCATTTCTCTTGTGACATTTAGCCAATCCATCATTGTATAATAGTGACTTTCTCCTTGATTAACGTGTATGGAATTAATACTATATGCTTTCTGAACTACCTAACTTAGCTACAACTGCCTTAGCTACAACTCACCCTTCTCTACTTACACAGTCTACCAAATATATAATGTATAACAGAATGGTATGCATTTCAGAGAAGACATTTATACATATAAAAAGTAATATGTGAAATAACTGAATAAGCTATAGTAAGAAACAAGGTAATGAGTAAGAAATGTAAAGGAGTTTTTAATAAAGAAACACACATTTTGTTCTCTCAAAACGCATAATTACACATTTTCATTTCAGTGTTGTACTGAACAATCTATGTTCTTTCTTCAAATGTATACTATTTAGCCACTTTTTTAAAAATCAGGTCTTGATATGTTCTTTCAGTACTTTACTTTTCATTAGATGATTTTGCTGCTCCATTGCTTTAATATTTGCCTTTGTGCAGATGCTTTTCAAATTTATATTTGGGGAGCTCCCTGGTGGTGTAGTGGCTTAAGGCTTCAGCACTGGCACTGTCAACACTGCAGCCTGGGTTCGATTCCCAGCCAGGGAACTACCCACATACAAAACAAAACAAAACAAAAAACAAAACAAAAAAAGCCAACAAATTTATATTTGTATTTCCTCACCCCAAATCTAACAAAAATATGATCAGATTTTTTCATCTTGAGTATTCCAGCATCCGATCTTTGCTTGGTATTCTTAGTAGAATTTAGAACATGGATGCTGTATCTCTTGCCTTAACTATTTCAGCAGTGTCCAAACTGTTATTTGTATTACCACACTGAATAGTTCTCATTTCATTCAAAAATGCACCATGTTTTTCTTCCTTAATGCAGAGGTTGTGGTTCACCATTCTACTGTTAAATTTCTTCATTTGGCTCATAGCCTACCTAGTGTTGAGACCCAGGAGCGTTATCTATTTCTTTCACCTCCGTTGTTCTTCTTTTAAAATTCTTTACTCAAACAGACAGAACGCACTGGAAGAAAAAAAAATAGAGGAACATCTGTTAAAGCAATTAAAGGGTAAGTCAGCCAGCTCAGAAATTGTTGGAGCCCATGGCAGAGGAAGAAGAGGAACGATAAGAATGAGCTTCTATGCTGATAACATCGGAGTTTAAGGGAAAGTAGCTCTTGACAACTGGTGGTGAAGAGAGGGAGAGGAGCAGCCGACCGTTGAGTCCCAAAACAGGAAGATTTATTTAGGTCAGCTGCTTCAGCCACTGTAAAAAAATAAAAACAGAGCAGAGTTGAAAAGTTCAATAGGCAAATCAAATGAACTGACCACATGAGTAATAACCAGTAATTAAAAGTGAATTCAAACTAATGCATTGGAACCTGAGGGCTGTGTTCAATATTTGACTAAATCAGATTGGTAGGAAGTTGACCCATTGGTTTAGTCCTCTGTGTGGTCATTACATAACAGGATGGTCTAGGGAACGAGGGGCGGGGCCTTGTCATCTGAATAGGAAGTATACGCGATCTTCAAAAAGTGTCCACATGTTTCTACAAGTTCAAATTTTAAAAAATATTTGAATACATTTAAATTTACAAAATCAAAAAGCTCTTTAATTGGCAAAATCAAGAAATAAACTTGAATCTACATAAAACTTTTTGACAGAACTGACACCAGTTTACTTTTATGGTCATTACTTGCCCAATCTAGTATAAATATGAGGGTTGTCTAGAAATCATCCAGCCATAAAGTCCTCTATTTTTCATACTACATGGCTGGATACTTTCTGGACAGCCCTAGTATATGGATATTTGTGTCTCACTGCAAAAAAAAAAAATAGTATGTTGTATTAAAAGACATTGCAACTCGGGATGGTACACAAAATAGTATTGATACATACATATATGAATAGTATATACAGTATATCATTATCTTATGATATTGCCCTTCTAAAATATGAAAAAAAATTGGAAATCTGAAATCTGTGTGGCCATAAGGATTTGAATTAGCCATGGTGAGATAGTGGGGCTGTGATTGTTATAGGAGAAAAGACCCCTTGACTCTAGAATCAATCAAGGAAAAAGACTTCGCCTTGAGCCGCATAGCCCATAGAAATGACTTGTTTCTTTGGGCAGGATTCCAAGTGAATATTTAATAGGAAGGATGGTCTTCTTTTTAAAATTACATGTTCCCATCTTGGAATCCAAATGAAAGGACAGAATTGATCAATATATACTTTTTAACTTGTGAGACATATGTTACTTTAAATGATTACACTAACATATATTAAAGTCTATTTATCCTCCTTATTATCAGGAAAAATCCAGCTATATTTTAACTTTTACATCCAGGTAAAACGTGCTTCTAAGTTGCTGATGTTTTTGTTATTATTTATTTTTTTTTTTACCATTTCCCAGGGCAAAATACATAATACATATAATGAGTTAGAAATGATCGTTATTCATTTACAACCTCTCCAGTTAGAGTGAAATACTGTCATTTTTAGGTCATTGTATAATGGTGTTTTTGGCCTACATGGAGTGCCTAAAGTAACTTTGAGTGCCAAGATTAATGTATCAACTTCAGGTAGTTGCTTTGTTGAATTTTGTTAAATATTCTTTAGCTTCTCTAACCCTCTGAGACAGGCTGAAATGAAAAGGAATTTAATTAGAATGTGTTGAGAATGTAATGTGGTACATTAAGTTTTTATTAAGAAAACTGGTAGTGAACCACAATGTTTTTTTCTGAAATTATTCTTCTAGATAAACAAAGTACACGTATACGTAGATAAGCAGAGTGAATATAAAAGGAATTTATCTAAAAATACTAACTCGATGGAAGTTTAAATGATGAAATGATTTTGAAAGGAGAAAACTTCTTGTGCCATGTAAAAATAAGAAATAAAGCTCCTGCTTCATTTTGGAACCACTTTACAAGAGTGGTTATGCTGCACCCGTTTTAGTCATTAGGATTTAGTACTCCTGTGATTAATTTCAAAGGTGCATTGGTCCAGGGTTATTATTAGCTTAGTCTGTTAATGCAGATTCTGTCAGGAATTTCTTGAAGTGGGACATCACACAGACGCATAAAAAGTTCTAGCTTAAAATATCTTCAATTCAAGGATTTGATGTTTTAGTTTCATTTGGTGAAGGGAGCTCAAAGTTAAGAGAATTAATTCAATTTATCTATGTTTTTATCAGCATGTAGTACATTTTTGGAAAAGTAAACACTGATATTTTTCAAAAAAGCTCAATTTAAAAGTCTGTTCATTTAAAAGAGGCAATATGTATTAAATAATTATTAATAAAAACTAATAAAATGTATATGAATAAGAACATTAAAAAGTGATAGAGATATGTATCTCATAAACAACCGAGGTGATTTCCAGGATTTTAAACTCTGACTTTTAAATAAGCAAGAATTTTTTTTGTGCTTCATCAAGCTGAAGACATTATTTACATTATTTTGGATTAAATAATCATGGGTGAGTATCTCTTAAATAGCAGTTGAAATTTCAATAGATCTCTCATTCAGGTAATTTACCATCACAATATTTTATCTCATTTATTTGGTTTGATATAGTCCAGTGTTTCAATTACCAGAGTAACTATTTAATCTTACTTTTACTTTTATTCTATATAAATACGATGTCATAAAAATAATCAACTATTATCACTTATCTTCCCTTTGATGATCTCAATCATGCATTATAAGAAATTGATCACTTAATCAGAATACTTGATATAAAATTTTTATCTCTTGTTATAGTTTAAAAAAGAAAATTTCATCCTTTTGACTGGAACCCCATAAAAAGCATGGCTGCTTAATTTGCTTTTCTTGTAATCAGTAAATTAATTTTCTTAAGAATACTAGTTCATCTTAAAGTTTTTATTAAAATGAGAACCACATTTTGTTAAAGCTAAAGAAACAAAAAACCACATAGTTAGTGTTAAAATATGCACATTTCAGATCTATTACCCTCAAGAATTGCAGGCCCTTTAAAAATAAGCATTGCTTTCAGCACTTATATTTAAAGACACTTAGTAACATTAAAATGCATCAATTTTTAAATATAATGAATTAAAAATTAAACATAACTACTATATGTGAAGTAAAATTATTTTTTCTTACTCTTGCACAAATAATAAAGTTTTCTTTTAAAAACTCCTATAAAATAAAAGAACAAACAAAACAGATACAGACTCACAGATACAGAGAACAAACTTATTGATAGTTCCCAAAGGGGAGGGTTGTTAGGAAGCTGAAATGGTGAAGGGATTAAGAGATACAAATTCATAGTTACAGAAGAGTCACAGGGATGTAAAGTACAGCATAGAGAATACCATCAATAGTGTTGCAACAACCACCTATAGTGTCAGGTAGGTACTAGATTAATAGGGAGGATCACTGCATAAATTACATAAATGTCTAACCACTACGCTGTACACCTAAAATGAATATAAAATATTACTGAATGTCAACTGTGACTGAAAATAAAAAAATAAATCATTTTTTTCTGTTATAATAAAACAAAAAACCCCTCCTATTTAATCTTAATGAAGGTCTATATTAGAATTGACAAGTAGATTTATTTTAATAATCAATAAAAAATTATATATTTCCCCACTCCATCCCCACACACCCTCAGATAACCACTAACCACTAAGCTATTGATTGGGTCCATGAGTTTTTATTTCTTTGTTGCTTTCAGCTTTGGGGACAAAGTGACAGGGGTCTTAAATACAAGGTAATGGAAAGAGAACTGGCTCTGGGTGATGAACATATAACGCAACATCTAGATGATACGTTGGAGAATTGTACACCTGGAACCTATGTAATTTTTACTAACCAATGTCACCCTAATAAATTTTACAATAAAAAATTTATATACTAATGAGTATATTAATGCTATTAATTGCCTTAATGAAAATTTGAATTTTTTTTAAGTGAGTAGTAGCCATATCTTTTTGTCATTGTTTAAAATTGTTTTGTGTGGTTTTATGTTGTTTCTTCATTTGGAACATATTTTTTTGTTTCATTTTCATTGACTCTGCGTTGGTTGCTCTGCGTTGGATAAAAGAGCAACCTGTCCCAGTTTTGGTGGAGAGTCCTTGGAGAAAGAGCTGAACTTTACCATTCAGCCTTTCTCTGGTTCTTGGTTGTGTCTCAAATTTTTGTGATGCGTTAGAATTATAATGAAAAAAATAAAGTATAAAATAATTATAATGAAAAAAAATGATTTTTGATTTCTTTTTTTTCTATGAAAATTTACCATTTCTAAGGCATTGTCTTATAGCAACATTGGTGGTATCTGATTAGAATTCATGCCAACAAATTCTATCATCAAATCACTGTTCTTTCTAGCTTTTTTTGGAGTTATTTTCAACAATTCATTTAATATCTTCATTATTCCATTGCTCTTGGTTCATTATATTAGAGATGTTTTTATCTTAGGGTTTTTTTTGGTCAGAAGTGACATTAAATAATACATAATTTATTTTAGTTAATATTTTATGAATACAAATGATTTTGTTAAATATTTAGTTTTTTAAAAAACAAACAGAGGGCTCTTGAGCCATTTTTCTGCTGGAGCCTGCTCCTACCTCTTAAGAGTGTGCTTGCCCCTTGCCACTCGAGGTCGCACTTGCCTGCTCAAGCCCGCTCCTACCTCTTGGGAGTGTACTTTCTACTTCTAATAAACTTTGTCTTTGTTTCACCTTATTTTCCTTTTAATAAACTGCCTCATTGTTTCAACTCTAAAAAGATAAAAAAGCGAATGGAAATGTGTGTATGCTTTTATATCTACATTTGTTATTCACACAAATCAGATTAAAATAGACATTATAAGGTAAAGAAATGAGAAGTTTAAATAGTTCCTAAAGCACTTACTGACACACTCAATGTTATATTATTCCAAATGCATGCTTGTGGATACCCGATTAAAACTTGCATGCTACATAAAATATATACATTATGTTAAATGCTGAACTCAGCTAACAAATAAGTAAAAATGAGCAGATTTTTTTTTTTTATGTGAGATTATTGGGAAGTAAACTAGCAGCAAAGTTGCTTTTCATCCACCAACCAGGAAGAGAGTCCTTTCAGGAATTAAATCTGCCAACACCTTGACTTTGGACTTTTCCAGCCTCCAGAACTATGAGAAATAAATGCCTGTTGTTTAAGCCACCCAGTCTATGGTATTTCGTTATGGCAGCCTGAGATGACTAAAACATCGGCCAAAATGATATTCTTATTTCAAAATGAATTACTAGTCCAAATAATAAGGTACGTATATTCTGAATCCAAAGCAAGTTTTCTCTTTTCTGTTTAGAGTAGTAGAAATATGCATAATGTAGTCAGTTCTTTATGACTTAAACTTTATATTTTTCATTAGTGACAACATTAGCAGCTGTGTTTCTCCTAAGTAAAAAATCCTAGAAATAAATGCAGGTGTTCCTGGAGACAAATGCAAATGATATCAACTCTCTCTCTTTTTAATCGACTGAGTGTTTAATTATGGAATGCTGTCTTTTGAATTTGTTTATGTTAATAGTGATGCCTTACAAAATATATGAAAATCAAGAGTTAAAACTTTAGAACAGATCATGAATTATTCTTATCATCAATCTTGTCACTGTTGCCAAATTCTCCATATGTTCACAACTTCTCATGTTTTGCTTGATTTTTTTTTATGTGCTTTGAATATCACTACTTCAGTAAAATAATGTCTAAAAAGAAGTTAACAAGCTACCATAAAACTTTAAATGTCATTTACTGTTATTACTTGTTACGATACTCAGATTTATACCTTTTGCTATATTTACATATATATATATGTGTTATCTACTCTACTATAATGTAAACAATGTAAGGCTACAGTTCGTTCTGCTTTTAACAGTTAAAGAGCAATATTTCAAGAGGCATTGTGAGGTAGTATGCAAATATTTTATAAACGTGAATTATACCTAAAATATACTGTATTATTACCTCTGTCACCAACTTGTGATTCAAAAGTCTTGGAGACTTTGTGTGCTTTGATAGAAAATGACTTTAGGAAAGATATCTTACTGTGCCTTCATTCTCTCATCTAAAATATGGATATTAAGGGTAGCTATCTCATTTTTGTTGTGAGGATTACAAATTTTATAAGCTGAAAAACATAGTACCAGATATAGGAGTGCTATAGAAGTATGAACTACTATTTTCCTAATTAATATTAACTTTTGTTAACCTAGTGTATCATTGATGAAAATCTGGATATATGCTAAGGGACTTCTCCAACAAATATCCCTTGAACACGAAGCGTTTTTTTGATAGACCTGAGCCAAATAACTTCACGTAAGTAATACCTAGAGGAATATCAACTATGAGTGAGCACACCTTCACATCTCATACTCCCTCTCACAACAGGACCAGCCAAGAAGGCCCTATACTCTGGTCATTGTGATTCAGTCCTTTGGTTGTAATCAGTCCACTTCTTTAGGAAAAGGATTTATGGAAACTCCCCTGAGTTCCTTTGTCATTCAATTCACTTCTTCTCTGTTCCTTTAGCCCTTTAGTTTCCCCTTTTATTCTGTTGCTTTTTATACATTCAGAAGTGAATTAGTAAGCTCCGTGTTGGTGTGGACTAATAGGCTACATAAATTCAGATTTGTACTGAGCCTTTTTTCAAAGTTACTATTATTTAGAACAATTTTGCCATATGGACAACTAGGTTTTGATAGTAATTATTTCTGATTCTCTCAAAACTTTTGCAAGAAATGTGTGAGGAAGCAGGCTTGGAAGGCAATTGACTTGTCTAGTTTTAGGCAACTAACAAGTGACAAATGTTCATTTCAACTTTGAATTCTGAGACTCTAACACGTGCTATTTTTAAAGATTGCTAGAATATGGATTATGTAAGAGGAGGAAAAATGTGCATGGCACATCTTAACAACTGATGAAAATTTCATTATTTGTCATTAGGAAGTTTTTAATAAGAAACATTAAGATACTAGAACAGACTCCAGAGTCATCCGTGGAAGAACTAAAGAGGTTTGTGAATTTAATTGGGAAGAGTCATAGCTTCATGTTCATTAACCTCTAACAGAAATATATTACTTTTTCCATCTACAAACATAGGCAGTAACTGAAGGAGCATTATATTTGTCAGCAAGAATCAAAGAAATTTTAATATAATACTGTAGATTTTACAGATATCGCCAATCATTATTTCTACTCATTACTACTTCAAAATTATCACTTTATTAAATGTGATGCTATATCTTATTTTACCACATTAATAAGGAAACACATACAATCTCTTTTGGGATTTTATTAATTTGAGAAGTCAATTTTATAGAATTTGTTTTTCTTTTTGCAAACATATTTTATTTTATTTATTTAAGAATTACTCTGAAAACTGGTCCATAGTCGTCATCATATTATTCAAGTGGCTCGTGTACAGTGAAATTTAAGAATCTCTTTATAAGGGTATATGGTATGTGAAAACATAAAACTTTAACAAAGACATCCAAAACTGATGATGATTTTTTAAGCAACAGCAAACTTACAAATTTCTTCTGTATCACAGAGTACAAAGAGTAATGCAAAAAATTACACTATTTATAAATCTAAAATTTCTCATACCATACCAATGAGTTTAAAATAATGATTCAGGACTAATATTACATCACAGTGGGCTAACAGATCCCAAGATACCAACTAAAATCAAATATGAGATGTTTTTTGAGAATGTATTAATTAAACACTTACTCTAATGCTTTTTGGGTCAAAGGAAAGATGGACTTTGGAATATATCCAGTCATTTGCAGTCATCATGATTTCTACTCCCTGGATAAATATAAAAGAGGAAAAAAAGCAGACATAAAATGAAAAGAACATAAATGCATGGAATGGGAATAGAGATGAGAGAGCAATATCCCTTTATGAAACAAAAATAGAAATTTATTATGCATATAAAATGCTTCTTGACTAACTTGAATAATCATTCTACTGCATAGCACAGGGCTTCAAGATAGAAAAGCCATTTGCTAAAAGAAAACTTGGGTAGTGACCAGAAATTTGGTTTTCATCCTATTCAATCTTGAGAATCTCACTGTCTTTGAAACTGCTTGTCATGAACCAGGGGCATTTCAGACTTAAATAATAGAGAAGTTCAGTGAACTGTAATGTGCATTAAGAAATAGAGAATTTCTGTGTTACCTTCAGGGAAAATGTCCTTTGGTTCCATTGAGATACACTGTCACTGACCTGTGTTAAATATAAAATGTAATATTGATTTTTAAATGTATTTTAAAAATGTACTCTACACGTACTAGTTAGATGAGAAATCTTCTTTTATACTTATAATAAAAACCTTAGTATTTCTACATGATGACTCCAACAAGTAATTTTAGATTAATCCTTCACCAAGCCACACTGATTTTTGATAATTTAGTGAACTACATGAATTTAATTAAATTTAACAGCTTGTAATTGTTAACATGTGTGCCATTTAAGCCAACTCTTGCTATATACCCCTAATTTGAGTAACATACTAGCAGTAAAATACACACACACACACACACACACACACACACATATATATGTGTGTGTGTGTGTATATATATATACTAAAAAAATCTTATTTATGGAGATATGCCACACATGACTTGGCAAACAAAATATGTCCAAATTAAATGAGCTCTTAATGATCACTTGCTTATTGTGAATTTTGCTGGGTTATGGTAGAATTCTTGAAAAATATTATTTTAAGAGAAAAATATCTTGATTTACAATGTCCTGTAGTTACTGTTTTTGCTTTTGATTGTATTTTTCAACTCTTTTTAAACATCTACTAGGTGCAAAGGTAACACTCTGCTGGAGTGGTCAGAATTTTTGCCAACTAATTGCTCAGATATATGGAAAATGATAATAAATTAACCATTAAAAGATACTGCATTATATCACCACACAAAGGTGTACATATTTTAATACAAAACATCTGGTCTTGAATGTTAGACTTTATGCACAGTAAAGCATTGGGCATGCTATCCAGCACTGAGTAGTAAACAAAAAGTTCGTTGTTTTCTTATGTTATAATCTTGTAGAATAATGATGTAAGTGAAAAAATGAGTACCAATTGGGTATACTTGTGCATGACCATGAGAGCTTCCAATGGAGCTGTGACATACTTTAATCGAATTGTAAAGAGCAAGTACAACTTGTAGAGGCAGAAGAAAATAATTGCAGAGTTGGCTGGGAGGTAAATTCGGTTGTGTACTCAAAAACACACTGTGCTAGAAACTTGGAGAATACAGAAGAAGATGGAATACAGAAGAAGATGGTATGGCTCTGCCTTCAAGGAACTCCAAAAAAGGTACACCATGAGCATAACTAGAATGTAGACATAAACAAAGCTTATGAGAGAGTAGAACATGCAGGGAGCCTTTCTGGTTGATAACAATTTCAGAGTAATAATTCTAAAGCAGTGCTTCAATCTATAAAAACATTGCGGGCTATAAAGAACTGGTTGGTGAACGCATACAAAATTAGCTAAGAGGCTATTAAAATGGCTAGAAAGTGCCTGAAATATTTATTTAAAACTTGTAGGCAATCAAAGGAAGGATAGATGGAAAGAAGGAAGAAAGGGTAGGAGAAAAAAAAATAATGTTCTTTGGTATACAAAGGAAATGTCAAATATGAGAGATACTGAAACAGCAGACCTTAAAGGCATTCATCATCAGACAATGCTAACAGAGGAGAAATCTAGTTCAGTCCTTTCCCAACATTCTTTGTGAAACATTCCTGACAGATACCTCCATAAAATATAATAGAAATGAATTACTAGAAAAATAAAATAAAAATACAAGGACATAAAACTATGATTTAATTTTATTACCCAATTCAACAGATATAAATTTGCATTATAAAGAATACATTCAGAACAAACATAAAAAAATCTTTAACACTGTGTATTTTACTTACTCATGGAAGGTGTGCACACCAGTGATCAATTACATTTTAAATTTTGACATTGTGAAATTACAACTAAACAAAGAGTTTTAATAAAATAGCAACTCTTCGTAATAAGTACCTGTATACAGGATTTGAACCAGCAACAGTGTACTAATTTTTAAAGATTTTCATGACAAATGAGTTTGCTTTTTTTAAAACTCAGCTAATTGAGACTGGAATGACACTGGTGCTGCACTAAAGGAATATTACTTAAGTTGTTTTTATGCTTTTTAAATATATCTTTGTTAGAGTGTAATGGAATGCAAAAAATCACACTTATTTAAAGTGTGTAATTTGATAAATTTTGACACAGGTATATACCTGTGAAATATCATCCTAATCAAGATAACATATCCAACATGCCAAAATGTTTCCTCATGCTTCACTGTAATCCTTCCCTGCCACATCCCCTCTCAGTGTCCAAAAAATGACTGATCTACTTTCTGTCACAGTGCATAAACTACTGTTCCTAGAAGTTTATGCAAATGAAACTGTATGTTACATACTTTTTGCCTGGATACTTTCATACAGTAATTGTTCGCGATTCATTCATGGTTTTGCATGTATCAATCATTCACTTGTTTTTATTGCTCAGCAGAATTACATTTAATGGATATACCAACACTTATTTATACATTTACTTTGTTGTTTCTAGATTACAGTTAATACAAACATAGCTGCTATGTGTAACAGTCATTGTAAGGACCTATGCTTTGATTTTTCTAGGGTCTAATAGTGGAATGGTTGGCTCAGAAGGCAGGTTTTACTTATCTTTATATGAAACTATCAACTGCCGAAATGGTAGTACCACTTTAAATGATCCCCCGCAGTGTATGCACATGGCACTTCCTCCACAGGTTGGGGCTGGCACTATTCCAGGCACTGTGTCAACTCCAAGTCCTCTTTACCTGTATGAATAACTATTTTGTTTTGTTTTTTCTCCTCAGGCTCCAGTAGTTTCTTCATCGACAGACACCAATCAGCACATAGGAGGGAGGCTCTGTCTTTGCATCACTCTTGTCTTTGCGGCTTACTCTGGCAGACTAACTGCCTTGGCTTCTGCAGGGACTCAATTCCAATTCTTTTTTTATTTTTTATTTTTTTATTTTTTTATTTATTTTTTTTCAATTCCAATTCTTTTACCCCAGGAACATGTGGGATTCCACCTGGGCTCCAAATTACACAGTGCTGGTAGAAATTTTTTTCAGTGTGCTAAACCGAGACAATTTTAGGAATACTTCATTTATTTCTCATCTCTTGGGGATCACTGCCTTTCATTACCTGATATCTAGTATCTTGAAATTCAGTGTTATGTATTTTTCATCTGTTTCAGGAAAGAGAGTAAATCTGGTCCAGGGAACTTCATTTTTGACTAGAATTTACTTTTTTTTTTTTTTTTTTGCTTTTTGGTATGTGGGTAGCTCCCTGACTGGGAATCGAACCCAGGCCGCAGTGCTGACAGCGCCAGCGCCGAAGCCTTAAGCCACTACACCATCAGGGAACTCCCCCATTTTGACTAGAATTTAATGTCCTCTAATGATACTTTAATGCATAGAAATATAGACATTACCAAGGTACAAACTTCCAGAGAAAATATAATGGGGAGTGAGGAAGAATTATTTTTTAATTCAGGAATTTAAATATATAGGTATAAATATAAATAAGATATGCAAACAAGGTAGACTACATTTTAAAATTAATTTTCAACACTTGGTCAAGGGCCTGTTTCAACACTGTCCTGTAAATCTAAGTTAAAATAATGTTTTATGTACATGATTCATTTATGTTTTAAATGCTTCTAGATGCATTAATTCCATATGTAAAGATGCTTATTTGATAGAAAGACAAATATAAAGTGTTTTTGTATGGTATTTAATGATAAATTTAGCAGCTGGCATGCATTTAGATCATTACTTAATTCATTGTTAAAATATGAAACACGTCATAACTTTCTGTAGAAACTTTATCCTTCCTTATTTCCTATTGCAAAAACATGTTGCCTTCCTTTCATGGATAAAAATATGAAAAAAATTTTAAAATAAATAATAATTAATTAAAAATAAATGGCATCATAAAAATAAGGAAGTCCTGCCAACCAATTAGCATCTTTCATATTTCACTCATTGTAAAGTTACTTACTTTTGTAAGGGTGAAAGTGCTTCTACATGAATTGAGCGAGTGTGTCTACACAGATCCAGCTAGAGTAAAGCAACAGTCGAAGTCCTTTGAAACACTTATCATGCATAGTAGCTATGGCTCCCTTTTCATTTCTGCGATATAAATGTTGCAACTCTTCGATGGTTTTACTGCCCAGGATTAATGGGCTCCAGCAGAGGTAGCTTATCACTGTAAGCCACACTCTGTTGCCATGCCTAACACAAAGAAAATGTAAAATGACTTCAGGCCTTCTGATATTTCAATGAAGATCCTGTAACATGTGTAGAAGAATGGAAAATGCTTAACATCACACTGAACTATGTGCTTACCCTCATTGCCTTGGATAATTCACGAATGTCTCTAGTGTAATGTGTGCGTGGGAATGTGAGGAATAACAGCCTGGCTCGCGGCCTAGCAAAACGGATTCAGATAGAATTTGGGAGCATAGTATCTATAAACAAAAACATTTTATTCTTTCCAGGATTATTCCACTTTGTTTTTACAAATATTTCCCATCCTGACCTAGGAATCTTTATATGGAGAAGATGTATAAAATGGTTCAATTGAAGGTGAGGGTGCGAAGTGAAAGCCACTGTGCGTGTAATGATAAACCGCAGCTCCGCTCGGAGATGTGCTTCTTTGCATCCACTACGGATGTATTTCAGCCACATAGGACTTCTGATCTATGACTCCAATTCTTAAAGTAGACACAAACCCTAACCAATTATCTTTGGGACCTGGGAACACAGAGAAGACACTGTATCATTCCGTTTGAAGTAATCTTTATTCATTCATTTACAAATAGAAAAATGTATTCTCTTCTTACACAAAACGGCTGCAGAGCAGATGTAAAAAAGCAGTTGGAGGATGTTGAACAAACATTGCTTAAAATGAAAATAGCCAAAATAATTTTAAGGCTAAACGCAACACTCGTGATCAATAATTAATGATTAATAACATGATTATATAACATTTTAAATGATTTCGTATTGTGTATATATCTAGTATGTTACAATGACAGTATTCCAAATTTAGATAAAATATTAAGGAATATCAGTTGTGATTTAGTCTAATACTTCAGTAAAGAAAGTGAAATTAAAACATGCGCCATCGAGTGGTCAAACTAAATAAAATTAATTATTACATGTAGTATTTGGGAAATGGAGGGGGAAATTTTATATACATATATATATATATGTATGTATTTACCACTCCTCCTCTTTTTTTCCAAATAAGGCGGAGAAATACTCATACACAAACTGTCTAAGAAAATTTGCACCTAGAAGGAATTAAACAGGCAATTAAACAGGCAAGAAACATTTTATTCCAGATTATTGCTGTAGAGATCAACACTACCACCATTGGTAGTGATACGGAACTCTGCAGAAACAAAGGAGAGATTTCTAAGCACTATGTGAGACAGTAGAAAATCATTGCAAGACTAAGTTAGAGGGGGAAGCTGGTCAATCTAATTAGGCTACATTTGCTTGCTAAAGGCTCTTTTTGAAGCTAGTTTCTTACCTTCCTTGCCGATTACACTGTATTACCCTCCTTGATGATCACATTTCAAAGCCATGGCTCCCAGATCCTTGAGAAAGGTTATGATGGTTCCTGGCAGGTGGCTGGAAGATTTATGTATCAAAAAAGGTGGAGGAAAAAATTACAGTCCCTTATTTTTTAAAGTAAATGCTATAAGAAATGGAAGAGCAGAGGACTATATCTATGAAGAAAACTGTCTAAAGTTTAGTTAAACCGAGGAGAAATTTAAAGCTGTCTTAACACACACACACACACACACACACACACACAGAGTCTCTCTCTCTCTCTCCTCTATCATTTTGCCCTCTTCTGCTTTTTTGCTAAATAGTTTTGGCAAGAAATTTAGTTTTCATAAATTTATTTGTGAAAACAAATATCCAATATGGTCTTGTTTTGTTACTGTTTCTTTTAAATGTTTTTTTTTCACTGTTAATTGATAACCATTCACCTGAGAAAATAACCCAAAATATGTAAAAAGAAAAACTTTCAGAAATAACGATGTATGTTTGGAAACCAAACTGTGAATCCAGGAATATTTAAAGCACAGTTGAGTTTTATTTTTCATTAATTTTATTATCTCAATTTCTACTTACCCACAATCACGTTACATAATACTAGTATCTTGTCCACATTCTGTCTTCTCAACATACTGTAATTATCACAGGAGTCAGTGGACCAGACAATGATCTGGGAATTCTGAATCTGATAATTCAATTTACTTGTTGGGTTTAGCATGATTTATGATTCCACTTTTATGTTTTCTTGCTTTTTGATGTCAGATTTTGATATATGAAATTGAGAAATTAATTGAACCAGAGCATTATGATAAAGGTAAATAATACAATAATTTTAAATGAAAATATTCACTTGATGGCAAATTATTAATAATCAAAGTAATAGTTGTAGTAGTTTTAAAGTAGTTTATTTCTTTCATCTGATTAGATTTTGCATTACTTGAGATGATTAATTCTTTTAATTTCACATGCTATAGAAACCATCATACAGCTGTTTAAGCTATAGTATAGTTATCTCTATCAATTTCAAAGCATTACTGCTTAATTGGCACAATTGGGGAACATAATATCATATATAGTATGAATTTAAAAAATAGGAGAATATACATATTCTCTCGTTTATTCTTCTAAGAAGGAAAAATCTAATTTCCTGGAGGTGAATAAATTAAGGGAGCAATCATCAATAGGATGCCAGTCTAATTCAATCAATTCTCAGAATCTGCATTATATTTATATTTTGCAGATATTTTCAGAGTGAATCCTGTATCTTTGAATTCATTTCTTATTTCTTAAAATTAAATGATAATTTTAAAGAAATGGTTAATTTACCAACATTTTGCAAATTATTCCAAAAACACAGTAAATTGGGAAGAGGCAGACTCATTTGATTTACTCAATCATTTCCAAAATGAAGTTTTTTCTTTTTTCTTTGTGTGTGTGCGTGTGTGTGCATGTGTGTATGCGCATGTGTGTGTGTGTGTATGTGTGTGTTCAATTACATTTTCATTAAATTCTACTTATTGTCTGGAAATTGTATTGAGCCCTGGAACAAGTAACTTGTCACTGAAGAAATTTGGGTGAGCCTAGTGAAATATTATAATGTACCTAAAACAAATACATTTGTTTTCTTCTTATTTTTTTAACTATGCTAAAACTTTCAATTAGTAAAAATTTAAGAACTATGTTTCACTCTCCATGTCTGAGAAAACTGTATGTCCTCCTGCTAACCTTCAGGAAAGCCTAAGCCTTGTTAAAATTCACTTTATGTAATGCTTTCTACACTTACCAGGTGACACTGAAACGAGAAGTTAAATTAGGAGGGGGAATACTTAATTTGTTTCTATTAGGTGTTTCATAGAAGAAGCCTATAAAGATTTAGAAGGCTTTGAAAAATTCATGCAACGATAATAATATTTCAATATCTATACAAACTCCAAATCTACCCATTTTCCATTTGAGAGGCTGAAAGTAAAGACATATGCAAACATTTCATGTTACGAGTGACGCAGATGAAACAAGTACAGCTGTATCCTGTACTTGTCTATTATGTTTTCTGATCTGGGGGTGTGTAGCATACTTTCAATACTTGTCCTTTTCTAAAATCAAGAAACAGCCATAACCCCATTTTATACTGTTCAACAAATATGACTTGGCCTTCCACAAATCTTTTCAGATACTTCTGTAATACCTCTCCTACTGATAAAGGTCATTTCATGTCACCTACATTCCAAGGCCTTTATTGAATCCTTGATTAAAAGGATTGTTCCCTATTCTGTATTTCTGCCATGATCAGTACCAGCCCCTACTATAATATCTTTGCATTTATCCATTTTTTTCCTTGACTTCATGGAAGTTTCTTGAAGTGAAAAAATGTTCAATTTATCCTCTCATCTTCAGGATCAAACAAAGAGCACTGGTAGATGTAGTTATGTAATTAAAATAGACATAATGAAGGCATATTTTTTCCTTCTTCTCTTTACTGCTTTAAAACAAGCAATTATATAAAATTTTATATATATATATGTATATATATATATATATAAATAATTTAGCAATAAGAAAAAATAAAACACTAACACATACTAAAACCTGGAGGAATCTTGAAAACATGTATTATGTTAAGTTAAAGAAGCCAGTCACAAAAGACCACATATTATATTTATTATATGATTCCATTCATATAAAATGTTCAGAACAGGGGAATCTACAGGCACAGAACCTAGATGTTAGATTGGATTAGAACTGGAGAGAGGGGACAGAGTTTAGGGAAATGATACCAAAAAGGAACAAGTTATCTTTTGGAGGTGAAAATAATTTACTAAATTCTAAAATACAGTGGTGATGTGCACATCTTTGATTATACTATAACATATTGCAGATCTACTTTAATGGGTGAATTGCAAAGGATGAGGTCATACAATTAATTTCAGAAACTCATCCTAGAAAAAGTGCTACATACCTCATTGCTGAATATCACCATGGTCACCTTTGAAGTACTCCTCTTGGGAAGCTATGCACTGATGCCAGTGCCTAGTCCACACTTCAAAGCAATTTTGGAACTCTTTCTGTAATGGCCATCAGAGCTGTCATCATACTCCCAAATCTGACAAGTTCACAAACTAGCCACTGTGAGCTTACATTGGTAGCACTATACAAACATCTTAGTAAGGTGTCATAGCACCTTTTTAAAATTGCTTTATTGAGATCTATGTGAATTAGATCTCAGTAAAACTATTAAAAAAAAAAACAGATAAACATGCTGAATGAGAAGCAAAGAACACAGAACTTGAATTTTTGTTTCATGTATTTAAATCAACAAATATGCATAATACATGTTTTTCTGTGATAACAAGATGATAATCTTAGACTAAGCAAATTTTATTCACTTTTTTATTATGAAAGCTTGATGAGACTATTATTTGTTTCATAATTTTTGTATGAATTAAGGTTTCTATGATTTAAAAAATGTGGTGGTGCAATTACTGCTTTTCAACATCTTTCCCACAGAAGCTATTTTAGTTTTCTATGATTAAACATTTCTAAATATTTCAGTAAGTGAGGCAATATCTAGCTTTATTTGAATTTTCCAACAAAAAAGTAATTAAATGACATAAAAATTGAAAAATCAAATTTGTTCTTAGATTTGGTCTTTATAAATTGGCTATAAAAACTAGAAATGTTTATTTTGTAACTATAAAATAATAGTAGTGTAAAATAATTGAGAAAAAATTCAAATTTGCATTCAAATTTGTGCAAAATTTCTATTTCTATTTAAAGACTGTGGACTTTTTTTTTCTTTTTTCTTTTTTTTTTCCCCCTTTATTATTTTTTTTCTTTAAAAGAAGATTCCCTGGAAACAATTTCTGAGAAAAAGCTTTAATATACTTGAAGTTGTTCTAGCAGGTGAACTCTGGAAGAAAATTTATGAGGAGTAAAGAGAAACAAAGTAGGCCGAGGAAGAAGTTAAGTCAGTATACGGTGGCCACAGCATCAGCTCATGTCCACGGGCAACTCTGGAGCTGAGATGGACCTTCAGAGATGTCCTGTGTGTAAGTGAAGAATCCAAGGCTTTTACTGCCTCATCACCCACTCATTGAAACTGGCTGTCCCCAGGGAGGGGGACATTTCCTTGAATGAGACAGCTCCCTTAGTCCAAAAGGAAACCTGGGAAAACACTGGGCTATGAGCTCCCAGCAAGTGTGGAAATGGGTGGCTCTGAACTGAGGGGTGCATTGGGGTGGTGTACCCACTACAATTTGCAAAGGAAAATAAATAAACTGAAAGAAAACATTTGACATGTGTAACTAATTACTTTAAGAGATGGTAAAGAGCAGTAACAGAATGTAAAGTAAAAAAACAAAGAAAATTTAAAGTACAAAATTTTATTATGTTGGGGAGTAAAATACATCTTTTCCTTCAGTTTATCTTATGTAATGGTTGAAAAACTCATCCATACTTAATGTTAGCTTACATGTTTCACGCAAGGTAATTCATATGTGATTTAGAAATAAATACTACTAATATATTTAGTAATAATTTAGAGATAAACATGCAGACTCTCTTATTTTTCTTAAAATTACTGTCATCAGAGATTCCTTTTCTTTTTAACCAAAATCTGAATGAAAAAAAAACAAAAGCCCTTTTCATTACTTTAAGTAGTAAAAGTCTTTCTTTGTTTCTGCCCATGTTTGATGAATTCCTACAGCTTCTATTCCTTAGTAAATCCTCTTCTATATTTTCTTTTCATTTGATTGTATATTGTGTTAGCTATATCATTTCAACTCCATCATCAGGCTCCTGAGTGTAAGAATAGACATTTTATATCTTTATAATTCAAAATGACTAGAACTGTGCTCTGGTACCTAGATGCTAAATCCATGCTGGATACTCAGTTATTCCAGTAATGCTTTCTGAGAAAAATTTAAAAATACAGAAGAGCAGAAGTACGTAAAGGATAATAAAATAAATCACTTATATCACCATGCACAGAATTGGTAACCATTACTATTTTGCAATTTTCTAAGGAAATAGTGATTTCTTTTTTTTCATCAAATAGCCTAAACCTAGTTATTTGAAAATAATCATTCATAATATTTTAATAAAATGATTTGGAATATAAATTGAAATGGTTACTAATTTGTCTTCCTTATTATTGCATGTCTTCATGGGTCTTGGAATATGGGTTTGTTCATACAGTTTGGATAAAAAATGCCTTTATATATATTCTCTTTCTACATCCTTGTGCATCCCTCCAATATTTTACTTAGCAGTTGCTTCCATTAAATCCTCTGTATCTCATGTATAGAGAGGGTTTTTAGCACGTCAGTGTTGCAGCATGGTGATGAGACAAAAGCAAGCAGTCTTGACAGCTAACATCTGGTATCTGGTCTAGTTTCCATCAGTGAGGTTGTCATATTCCCTTGCTGAAAATAAACGTTTTCACAGACTATCAACATCAGTTGTAGATTATCTATGATCATGATGGAACAATACAAAAATAAGACCATTCTGTAATCAAGAACCATGAAAACAAGTACTCAGCACAAACACATAAATGACCAAGCATCCCTTTGCCCCAGCTCACTAACGTAAGTGGCGACTGCTCCTTTTCCAAAGACAACTTGGAAACTCAGCTTCATTTCCCTAATCCCCTCCATAGAAATCATTATGACAGCTGGTCACTGGATTCTTTCTGCTTTCTGAAAGTTCCCACTCCAAAACAGACTCCCATTTTCTTGAATCCTCCTCCAGTTCACTTAATGCTGCCCAAATCTTTTGAGGGTGGGCTAATACATTTTGCCTCCACTGTAATGTTTTTTTGTTACCTTAGACATATTGGGATATAATTGGTTCCATGTAGTCACATGGTGCCTCCTGTCCATCATTCTTGACCTTGCATATGCAGATGCTTACGTATTTCACCCAATGCACAACGAAATAGAAGAATGTTCACATGTTCTGTTCTAACGGTGTGCTGTTATTGAATTCTTAACTGTGGAAAAAATTCCTCAAAGGTTTTTGAAATTTTTGAAAAAGAAGGTGAGGACTTCTTAAAGATCATTGCAGGTGATAAAACTTGGGTCCATCATTATAACCCCGAGAAGAAAAGGCAGCTCATGGAATATCTCCATAAGGGATCACCTAGGCTGAAAAAATGCAAAACCCAGGCCTCAGCTGGGAAGGTCATGTTGACTTTTTATTTTAAATTCTGAATGTGATGTTCTTGCGGATTTTCTTGAAAAAATAACAGAAAACAATAAACTCTGAACATTACATTGAAACTTTTTCTGCATCAAAAAGAAGAATCAAATATATTGGGATACAAATGAAACACTTCTTCAACACAATCTCAGGTCTCACACGAGAGCAGCAGTAAGAGATGCAATCCAACACCTGGACTTTTCAGTGCAGCTGCATGCACCATATAGCTCAGGCCTGGTACCTAGTGATTTCCACCTGTTCCTAAAACTAAAGGAACCCTTGAAGAGCCAGCCCTTCATTTGTGTGATTAAGAGATTAAGTCTGCAGTTAGGTAATGGTTTCAAAAACAAAACACCAAATTTTTAAGGACAGAGTTCAAAAACGAATACAGCAAGGTGAAAGTATGTTGAAGTGTGTGGTGGTTTTGTACAAAAATGATTATACAGCTTTGCAAATAAATGAGGTAGGTATGTTTCTTTTTTATTTCATTAAAATGTCATTTTCCATTTGTTTTCAATTTAAGTGGAGGCAAATGTTATCAGTCCACTTGCATATAACGAGTACCTCGTAATCACCTGCCTGAGACACACAAAGGTTCAGGTGGTTTGCAGTCTCCCTGTATGACATCGAATATTACACATAGCTTTGTTTGACTACAAGTGTGTGACTGATGATCTTAGACTTTTTGCATCAGCATGATATTGAACATCTTGGCTTAATTCGTAGTTTCCAGGTTCTGTCTGTGTGTCCTTCTCCAAAGTCCACATGTATAGCTCCCAGAAGAATTCAACCCCAGGATTTTCTTCACAATTTTTTTGTTAATTGAAGAATTATATCCATGGTCTCTGGTGTTCCACATTAAACCTGACTCAATCATCCATTGTAAGGAAAAACATTTTAAACTTCTTTATGATACTATTTTAAATCAAAAGCCCAGCATGTCTACCACTTCAGCATGCTCACCATTTTTGTTTTTATATTTATGGGCTACAGAGATGTGTATCCTTTCTGAAATCTTCATTGAACTTTTTGTTTTCCTTTTTATCCCTTAATATTATGTGCTTGAAGTTGGGTAGTATAGTTGAATATAATTGAGCCATCTTGACCAATGAAACAACGTTCATATGTTGGTATTATTTCCCTCAAGTTTTTAAACAAATAAATAGAACATTATTTACAAAATCAAAGTCTTTTTTAAACACCAGCACAAGTCTATACACTTATTCTGTTTCCAAGGTATGTGAAACTATGCACAAAATATTATTCTTGGTCTGTGTTTTAAAATTTATATAAATGAAACCATTGTCTTCATATCATTGTGTAACATTATTCTTTTTTTTTTTTTTTTTTTTTCTGGTAGTTCCCTGGCTGGGAATCAAACCCAGGCCACAGCATTGACAACTCTGAGGCCTAGCCACTACACCACCAGGGAACTCCTGTAACATTATTCTTTTACTCGACAGTGTGATTGCAAATCTATATGTGGTGATATCTATAGTTTTAAGTGTTTCCTTTTAACAGCTGCATCATAGTCATAATAATTAATTATCACCTTTTTATTAAAGAACTGGGTCACCAGTAATAAACATACTACTGTCATTTCTGAGATGAAGCATACTGGTATGTACTAAAGCTATTTAAAGTATCCTTTAAAGCATGGCTTTTTTTTTTTTTTTTTAGAATTATGATAGACATTGATTTTATATGAATTTCTCACATTTATAAGGATTCTGAAATGTCCTTACCTAGTCTATTTTCAATTTTTTATATTATATTAAGACAATTTGAAATTTTTGCAAAGCTGAATTATTTGAATCTTCTCATTCCTGTCTTACTGATGTTAAATACTTTTCTCCATCTGAAAGGTTAAAATAACTGAGTTTTACAATATGATTGTTCTTTGTATGAGAAAATCCAAACTCAGTGTAACTAATTTAGAAGGTCAAGGAAAGAGGCAGAAGGAATAAAAAAACTATATATGTGTTGAGCGGACATGTCTGATTAGAAAGAGAGAAAGATACAGGGAGGGCAAGTTTCAGAAGGATACAGCCTTTTAAGGATTCAATCTCAGATTTAGAATTTTATTGCTAAGACTCTACATACTAATTAAAGAATGTGAGCATTTGATATTTAATATATGTTCTCTTTTTTTCTCTCAAGCTCTTTTAAAATACATTAAGTTTTAGCTCTTCCCATGTAAATGTCAAGACGTAATGATTATTGTTATTTGAAGTAAAAATTTTGCCTTTTATAAAAATAGGTGCAATGTTATATAAGTAGAAGTAATTTCAGAAGGAGAATGCAGATTTGACATAGACATTTTTTACAAAAAAGAAAGGTCACGATAGTTGGTTAGCAGTGACTTACAGTGTCCTGGGTTTCCCTGCTAAACAGAGGCTAGGAAGTGGCTGAATGAATTACAATTTGATAATCTTAACTCCAAGACATGGAATAAACACAGTGTCAGAAAGTGGTCTCATGAAGGTTTTTGTACGTGGGTAGCTCCCCAGCTGGGAATCGAACCCAGGCCACAGTGTTGACAACTCATGAAGGTTTTATAGGAGACATAGGGCAGTTTGACAATTCCTCTCTTCTCACAAAGATCACTGGTCTAACAAAGCTCCAACCATTAGTTTTCAGAACCAGCCTTTCTTCACCATTATACATTAAAACAGTCATTAATTATAAAGCTCATTTACCTGGATTTAAAAACATCTTACTCTGAAAATCTCAGGTTTTAAATTGCAGAGTTTAGTTTCTTTGTAACTTTGATTACCATCGAATTTAGATTTATTCTATCTTTTAATTCCTATCTACTATGTATTAATTTTCTTTGCTTATTTTTCTTTTGTCTTGAGTTTTCATAGATTTATTTAACTTTAAAATTTCCATTATTTCACCACCTGTTTGATATGCACCAATTTTACTTTGACTCTTAATGACTATCATTTTATTATTAATACATATATTTATTTTACATTTTCTAACAAAAAACTTTAACTTCCTGATGATTCACAAGTCCTTAGCTTCCATGTTTTGAACTTCAGAATGTTATTTTCATCCTATTTATGACAATAAATCATTAGTTCTATAATTATGATTTAAATTTATATAACAGTTTGACTAATTTCTGTGCTTACTGGATACCTGTACCATTTTTCTCTTTTCTTTTCCAATTTTAGTCCATGTATCCTTTCTATTGGTATATAGATTTAAAAATAGTGGATCTGTGATCTATAAAAGTTTCTAGTAATGTCCATCTAACATGCTTTTATTTCACTCTCACTCATGAAGGAAATATCACTTGTTATAAGATTATAGTTTCAATTTTTAAGTCAGTATTTTAAAGACATTACCCATGTCTATTTTGCACAGATAAGAAACCTGAGTCACTCGTTTTGCCATTCCATTGTAGCTAACCTCACTTTTTACTCTAATTTCTTTTCTGTCCTTACACTCTTATTCCAAGGTTCATTCCATTTTTTTAACATCAGTATACACTAGCTTAAAAATGCATTCTTCTTAGTATACACCCAATTTTCAAATATGAAAATTAATGTTTCTTTAATTTCATATAATGTTCTGTCATTTAACCTTCCATTTTCTACTCACAGTTTTGAGAACTCCAATGATGCTGGCTTTATTTGTAAGCTTCTTATCTCTTAAATTTTGCATGTAGGTAGTTTATACTTTCTATACCTCTAACTCTCCTGATACATTTTGAAACATTTCTTCAATTCTACAGTCTAGATTGCCAATTCTAACATTAGCTGTGCACATTTAATTTAAAAGACTTTCTATTATATTTTCCAATCATTGCATTTTTATGAGAACAATTTCCATTTTTGTGCATCTGTTTTTATTTCATGAATATTATTTCCCCAACCTGCTTAAACTATAATTATTTAAAAATTACTTGTACATTTTTAAAATATTTTTTCAGAATTCATTATTAACCTAAAGAAATCAAGCATAAATTTACCCATTTGTTGAGCATTCTGCCAATCATAACAGTTTTTGTATCAATCACAGGGCTGAGCTTCCTTTTTCAATTCAAAACATTTTGTGAACTCATCTTGAAGACCGACACTTTTTTTTTCTTTTTTTCTGAATGGACTAGCCCTATCAGTTGTAGGAGGGCCTTCCAGAAATAATCCAGTCATAAATGCCTCGATTTTTCACATTACATGGCTGGATACTCTCCAGACAGCCCTCATGTATCTCTCTCTTATTGAACACTTAACTATTTTGAGTCTCTCCAGTTGCAAAGATTGTATAATGCTGCATATAGTGTTATAACCCAGTTCTTTGTCAAACAGATCCACTTATGTTTTTTCCTTTCCCTTTGCTAAATGAACAAAATATTTTCAGGTGCAAGTTTAGGACAGTGGGGCTAAAAATGCAGCCCTAATCCATAGTCTCGGAGATCAACACCTATTCAGCTTAATGTTTAGATCCTGGTTTTTATTTGCAGGATGTGCCCAGCTCCCATTCTAAAGCAAACATTAAAGCATCAGTTCTTATTCTCCATAAGCTCAGTATGCCCTCTGTAGACTTTCCAATGTAAAGTTATTAATTTTTTCTTTATAAAGTTCATAGTGATATTTTTATGTTTTGTTGTTGTTGCTATTATTATATTTCTAAAATTCTTTTTAAATGCTCTTTATGATGTTTATCTATGTTTTGATCAGAGAAAGAATTTGCTCACTGTACTAAGTATTCAGTGGTAGTTTTCCATTAACATTGTCATGCTATTGTCTATAAAACTCAAGATTATGTACAGGATCAAATTACTGTTCTACAATACTATCTTCACATCTTGAGTAAATTTAAAACAATAGAAAAATTTCTGCAGATTCATGGCTAGCTGTATTTCATTTAAATTTTAATACTTAGGGAATTCTGATAAATATATGAAGGAGGAGACGGGTGAGGAGCTGGAGAAGGAGAAAGAAGAGAAAGGGAAGAAAAAAAGAAAGACGGAATAAAAACTCACGCTTAAAAATTTAAAAAGGTCCTTTTTTACAAAACGTTCTATAACACCAACCTATATAATTTTCTCTAAGGTGAAAATCACATCACTTTTATCTGTATATCCCCAGCATGTAACCCAGAGTGTGATGTATAGCAGATCCTCAAAAAACGTGTATGACATTATTTTATTATGGTGCTGCTGGGTAAAATTGTGGAACTGCAGCTAATTCTACAAAATCGACTTAAGGATTATTATTGTCACTACAAAGATTAATGGAATGGTCCCTTGACTGTATTCAAATTGTATATGGCTGGAAAACAGAAAATTTGGCATTCTCTTTTGTAGGATGATGAAGAAAATTTATTTCCATGTTGATATCTGTAAATTGATGTAGTAATCTAGATTATTATTTACAAAGATTTGGACCCTGCTTCCCAGCTCAGTAAATAGAGTGACTTATTAAGGAATGTATCGTTACCACTCAGTTATAGAATATCAGTAAATACTAATGCATGCATGTCTCCCTAATGCCACATACAATTTGAATACAGTCAAGAGACCATTCCATTAATCTTTGTTTCAACTTGTGCAAAGAAACTCTGATTGTAAAGCACTCTTTAATATTAGAGACCATTCATTTTTATATTATCCGTCATAGTGAGTGCAGTGCCTTTTACATTGTAAACATTAAGTAAAGATTGGTTTATTGTCTTTTGCATAGCATTTAAATTATTCCATCTCTTTCTTCAACCCATTATGAATGTACAGGAATTTGGAATTCAAGCAGAAAAAAAAATCAGATCCAGTCATTATCATTATGCCCATAGTTTAATGCGCCCTACTTTATGAATTTAATTTAGTTATTTTGCCTCAAATCCCAATAGTACAACCTTTAAGCTCTTTTCATCCTTTTTATTATTATTATTTAATTCTGAGTAACCTTCATGAAGTCTGCTAGGACCACATTTGAAGAACTCTTGTTCTAAAAAGTAGATTAGTGTTCTTGTCTATAAGATTTTCTTCTCTCTTTCATATAAAGAGTTTGATTAATATAATCAAAATTATAAGAACACATCAAAATCTGTGTTAGTCATAGAAATTATAATAAAAATTGCTTAAGACATTTTCTCTATAGAAAATTATAATTTTTGAGATAATTCTTTTCTTAAGCTGCCACAAAAGTTTAGTTGCTGACAAAACAAAGTAAACCTAATTATAAAGTTATCTCACAGTTCATTGCCCCTAATTCCAGCATTAGAGAAAAACTTGAGCTTGCATCGATTCAGAAAGCTTCAGATCACCAAAATATTATTTATTAACTGATTTCTTTTTGTTACTGGATTGTGTACAAAGCAAGAAGAGGTAAAAAAGGATCAAGTTTTTGTACTCTGTTCTGCAAATTAGTGTCTGTAAAGAATATTATCAGTAAATGTAAATAGTAAAATATGCAAACCCAACAATAAATGATTATTAATTAAAGATAAGTGCAATTCATATTGTGTACATAAAGTTCAGTATATTTAATGGTATATCTCCCTACCTTACATAACTGTAAATTAATTGAAAAAACCTCTACCACAACCACACATTTTCAGTTTCTTCTGTGTGGGTTAATTTTTCCATTCAGTATAGGAATCAGGTGACTCAGCTAGGAATCTAAAAAATCGTGTTTGCTAGCAAAGAAAGAAGGCAATTGGCAGACATTCATAACCCAGTTATTGTTTGACTTAAACACTCTAGCTGCCAACTACAAGAGAAAGTGGAAGAGAAAGAGCAGGAAAAGGCTTACAATTTATTTGTTGATTGGTAGAAAAAGCACACTATAGCTTCATTACATTAGTTGATTTTCATGTTTTCTTTCATAATAAATTTTTATTCAGTCTTGAGAATTTCTAAATGTGTCTTGGTACAAATTTACAGTTTAAATCACGTAGCCATTTGCTGTTTTTATTGAAGAGGAACAAATTCCCACCACAAATAGAAAGGCAACAGAAGTTTCTGCAGCATGTCATTTATTTATCAGTGAAAGAAAATGAGTGTTTTGTTCTAGCAGAAAGTACAGACATACTTTACAACTAGGAAGGGTGACCAGAGAGCCAGGGAGTAAAAGTGACTTTGAATAAACTTCCCTTTGCAAAAAAAACTTGGAAGGGAGGCAACAGGCACATACATTTTTATAATTCTGAGAATATTAAGGCTGCATTTTAATCTTTAGAATTGCACACAGTGCAAAGAGCCCAAACATCACGTCTTGCCTTAATAAATGCTGTTTCTCTCTATTTTTAAAGTGCAATGGCTCTACCTCCCACTGATTCTATGTAGTAACTGCAAGCAAAGTGCTTAAAAAGTGCTTTTATCTTAATTTTATGGAGGTTGTAACCATAGGACTTACTGTGAGAGTAAGCATCTTTCTTTTATAAAAGATGTAAATGTTCACAGTGTGTTTAAAACAAAACAAAAATGAAACAAAGTAAAATAAAACCTTTAAAAGCTGTCTTAATGTCTCAATCCAATCAGATCTCTTTAACTTATGAGTGCAAACATAGGTTAGTCCTCACCATTTTAGAAATTGGAATTTTTCTGTTGTTGTTGGGATGGGCTGAAAAAAAGAAATTATAATTTTAAACATATGTTCTAAAAGCCACATATGCCCTTTAGGACCTTTATGTAATACTAATATTGAGGTCAAAATGATCTATTTTTAAAAATTATCAGTTCATTTCTTAACATGTCCTTCTTACGGCTTCTTTATGCTGTTGATAGGCTGTTTGCTGCTACTTAATCTTCCAAATCACTGATTTGATCTTCTGCTTTTTCTAATCTACTGTTGATTTCCGCTAATGTGTTTTTCATTTTAGTAAATAATCTTCATTCGTGACTGGTTCATTTTTATGGTTTCTGTCTCCATTTTTGTATCGTATCTCTTTGTTGAAATTCTCACTGAGATTATGAAGCATCTTTATAACCAGTGTTTCGAACTCTGCTTCTGGTAGAGTGCTTGTATCCATTTTGTTTAGTTCTTTTTCTGGACCTTTGTTCTTTTTTCATTTGGGATATGTTTCTTTGTCTCCAATTTTCTTTGGCCTCCCTATGTTTGTTTCTATGTATTAAATAGAGCTGTTATGTCTCCCTGTCTTAGTAGAATGGGCTTTTGTTTTAAGTGTCTTATGAGGCCCGGTGTCACAGTCTCCCTGGTCATTTGTATGGGTGCTACACGTTGGGTTGTGTTTGCCCTCCTGCTATAGTTGAAGCTTGGTTGCTATTTGCATATCAGTAAGAGGACTGAACCTCAGGCTGATTAGTTGTGAGGACTGGCCTTGCCTTCATTACAGTAGATGAACTGTTGTGTAGGGGCTGACCCTAAAGAGTGGAATTTGGTTTAGCAGGGCTCTGATGCCTGCCCAGTCTGCCTTTTGTTTTTGCCACCTGTGGAGGTAGCCTAGTGGTGCTCTGGCATTGTCCAGCCACCGGAACTTCTTAGGCTGCAGATGAAATTCAACCATTGTGAACGTCTCCTGGCATGAACCACAAAGCAATCTGCAGATTTCTTCCTGCCATTCTGATCTTGGAGGTACCTAGTTGAGGCTAAGCTTCTAACTGAGACTGGGTGCCACTAGTGCCAGGCTTGGGGTTGCTTAGCAAAAGGCATGGGGCACTCTGAGGCCAGGTGCCATTTATTTGTGGTTTGTAAATCTTTAAGAGATTTTAGAAAAGTCCACATTGTGAGCCAGGATAGGTTCTTTGTATGATAAAGCCACTGGAAGCGGCTTGTGTGGGCCCACAAGTTGTATAGGGAGGTGTCTTAGAGAATCATCAGTGGGGCAAACAGTGTTAGCCAGGTTAATGGAGACTCAGATATGTGGCTGACCTGTGTTTGCATGTTGGGCACAGGAAGGGTTCAACAAAGGAACTAGGGCTTCTGTCAGTACTTCTGTCTGGGGGGAGCTGCCTCTCCAGCCCTCACCCTGAAGCCTGACAATTCAGTTACTCCTTGTATGTCCCTGTGACTTTTGAGGTGCTGCCTCGGTACTGGAGCAAGTGACTCCATCAAAAAGAAAGTCCATAAGCAGGCCCTTTAAGAGAGGTGCTTGGGACTCCAACCGCATCATGTGTCATTCAGCCACAATCTTCACTGATTTTCACAGCCAGAAATTTTAGGGACTTCCATCCTTGGCCCTAGTACCCTGGGCTGGGGAGTGTGGTGTGGGGCTGGGATCCCTTGATTCTTAGGAGGAACCTCTAAAGCCAAGATATCCCCCTTGATTTTAACCACCACATGTGTGTGAAATAAGCCCATTTTACATCTCTGCCACTCCTACCAGTCTCAACTTGGTTTCTTTTGTATATTCTTAGTTATAGGACTTCTGTTTAGCTAGACTTCAGGCAGTTCTCAATGATGATTGTTTTGTAGTTTAGTTGTAATTTTGATGTGGTTGTGAGAGTAGGCAAGCATTGTGTTTACCTATTCTACCTTCTTGACCGGAAAATCAACTTTCATTTTCAAATCTGCTCTAAGACTTCAGGTAAATTATTTCATCTCTTTAATAATCAGTCTGTGGCTGTTGTAAAGATTACATAGATAATGTATATAGAACACTTGGTACGAGTCTAAGTGATGTCAGACAATAATAAGACTAAATACTATTTATTGAGTAGTTAATATATGCCAGGCTCTTTTCTTAAGTGATTTATATGTATCAACTCATTTAATCTCAGAAGAAAATTGTAAGCTAGATGATTTTGTATCAGCATTTTCTGTATGAGTAAACTGATGCAAATGTGACATGATTTATTTATTCATTATTACAGAGTTTGTAAATGGAAGATGCTAAAACTAGAATTCCAATCACAGCGAGGTATTTAAGAAATGTAGGTAAGACTGGTAGGAGAATGAGGAATTGATACAGGGAAGAAAAGACAGTCAGTAAAAAGTTCATCCTTAGCCAACTGTCACAATGGACTGCTCAATTTAACATAAGGTGGAAGAAAAATCTGGAGATAATGTAAATGCCACACCTAGGAATTCTCATAGCCAGTGGAGAAGGAAAGTGGGTAGTTTTAGAGCAAATATTGAGTCATTTGTTGAGGAATGCTCTTGTTGATTTTGATTCCTGTGTCAATCACATATAAACAGTTTGCTTTCCATTGATGAAATAGGAAAAAGAAACTTCAGGTACAGAAATGCAGATTCTGGCAGTGAGATACAAACAGGAGGAGAAAAACATTTTCAGGAATGTGAGTTGGGAATAAAGAGCATTTGCTGCAGTGGTTCAGCTGAAATTTTCTGTCTCTGTGTGAACAGCATATCAGTTACAGTCTATTGCTTTGCTATATTTTAACACACTCCTGGCACAAACACAGCTGTAGGGATTTTAATATATTTCATATGTATTAATTATTTTTGCTATTGTCAGCCAATTTTGTCTTTGACAGGGCAAATTTGTTTGTTTATATATTTATTTATTAATATTCATTCTTAGGTGCTTAGTGAATTAAAATGTGCAGTAAATAGGCTCCAAATTCCTATATAGTCTTATAATAAATGTTAGGCAAGTTCACAGATATGGCATGCACACCTAATTGAGATAAGTTAAACAATTTTGTGTAAAGTTAGCACACATACTGTTTTTAACTCACAGTTTTATGCCAGAACTTAATGTAATCAGTCCACATGCAATTATTTAATGCCTTCTAAGGCAGATATGTTCTAAGCCCTGGGAATAATTTTTTTTAAAGAACTATAATGTGAGGCATATTGCCTAGTAAACAGAAATAAATTCATGCACAACTAAATGAAAAAAAAATTTGTAGAGAGTTAAGTAATATGAAAAATACAAAGACAGACTAACTAAATGGAAAATCATGTGTACAAATGCCTACTTCAGCTTTGCTGCTTAAGAGCCTTCAGAGTAATTAGATGGAGAGAATGATGAGAAGTAAGGAGTCATGTAAAGCTCTAGGGAAATCAGCAGAATACCTAAGATATTATAAAAATATAGAGTAATGGTAATCCGAATTTGAGTCATAAAAGAAGAAAATAATAATAAAAAAATTAGAAAAAATCTTCAATATATTGAGTAACTACTAAAAGTCACTCCTCACTTAATTACCTACATGTTAAATGACCACTGAGACTTAATTACCAGTTCTCCAGTGTGGGAAATCCCCTTTCTCAGTCTTGGTCTCCACGATCAGTTAGTATTCACTACATGAATCATTCACACTCATGTAAGACTATATATTTCTTTTATAAGTGTGTTTTGTCATGATATCTATTGAAAAATACATACCCTATGGTGCCACGACATGCCACAAGAAATTTGCCTTTAAGCACCTCACTTATTGACCAATTTACTTAACACCTACCTGGTCGTAGGAATGAAACTCAGTTGTTAAGTGAGGAGTGCCTGCATCAGTAGGAACACTTATATATCTTTTGTTAATTTCTTCATACTTTTGCAAAATGATATGCTTTATAAATTTAGAAATTGAATGATAAAAGCATTAAAATAAAATTGAACTAAGATCATACATAAACAATGGTGGTAAAATCTGAACCCAGATCTAACTTCAAAATTTTTGCTTACTCAGTGGTCTGCAACTCCAGATGTACAGGAAAATCATTTGGGGATATGCTGGCTTAACCCTGGGAAATTTGAATTAATTGGTATTGGTCAGACATAGGCATCACATTACATAATTACAGCATTTCTAATATGAAACAGGGCTGCTTCAAACAAACAGAAAAGGACAGAGATTGGCTTTCTGGTAGGCATGTTGTGTAAGTCATCTCATTTATTTCTGAAGTTAATTCTGCGAAGTATTATCCTCACTTTAAAGAGGACAAAGATAGTTAGGCTCAGAAAATTTAAGCATAGTGCTAGGAAGTGGCAGAGCCTGGTTTCTGACAGTCAACTTAAAGTCATATTTACAAGCCTTTTATATTCATATTTTTAATGAACATTGTAAATATTCTAAAATTTATAAATATCTAGAAGGACTCCATGAACTTCGTAAAGCACAGTTAAGTTTTTGGATAAATCATTTTGACTACCACATCTGACTTACTTTACAAGGATTCAAGAATGCATAATATGTTATCATTCCATAATTTACAGATATATTTTAATTCATCAAGAGAAGGAGTTGGCCATCTTTCTTATTACTCAAAAGATTTTAGGATTATGCTTTACACATAGTAAACCATGTTAAATGCCTACTCTAGCTATCCTCTTAGAACCTAGAAAAGAGATTTCCACTTTGGGTAATATTGGACAAATGCTTTTGATGACTGACTCTCCCACTGAGAAAAACTAGATAAATAATGTTGTGGAGGAAAACCTCTCTGTTTTTAGAGTGCCAACTAAGGCAGTGGAGAATATAAAGGTCAATATTTCAGAGATAAAAGATGTCAGGAGAAATTACCAAGCCCTTGGGTTCTTTATTTCCCATTAGAGTCAATTGCCAATTCCAAGGTCAGCAGACTTTTTCTGTAAAGGATTTAATAGTAAATATTTTAGGCTTTGTGGCCCTTAAGGTCTCTATCATAACTTTTGAACTCTGCTGCTACTGTAGTGAGAAAGTAGTCAGGTAAATGAATGAACATGTCCATGTCCCAGTAACATTTTATTTACAAAAACAAGCAGCATGCCAGCATGCCTCCTGCTCTAGTTAAAAGAAGATGTAGTTTGCCAATTTCTTATTTAAGTTGTTGAAAGAGGGTTTCAGGACCAACTAAAATTTGGAGGTCAGGGTTAGATGGTAAACACTTAGCATTCAAGATGAAATCTTTAAAGGTAAAGTCTGAGAGAAGGATAACCTGGAAATTGTCTGTCCTTCACAGGTACTGAAAACCAGATTAAAAATTTTATAGTTCTAAAAAATATAGCTGAATTGTCAATGGTGTTGTGGAAGTACCATACCTCAGCATTCTAGAATAAAGTCATGATAAATCTGTTTCTTAGGAAGGCATAAATATGCAAAGTTTTAAATTATATATTTATGTTTCATACATGATATTTGACAATCAATGAAAAACAACCAGGCACACTGGAGACAAGTTTACATGATCAAAAACAGGAGAGTCTATCTGTATGATGGAGTTACTAGAAGCAGACTGTAAAATAACTACACTTGAAATGTTGAAGACAGAAAAAGACAAATTTGAGGATTTTAATAGATAACTAGAAAATGTAAAGGACAAGAAGAAAATTTTAGAATTGAAAAACAATAAAAATCCCATAGCTGTGTTTAATAGCAGATTATATTTAGCTATATATAGAAGAAATAGAATGGAAGATGGGTTAGAAGAAAATAAGCAGAAAATTTCCCGAAGACCAGAAAGATTAAGAATATAGAAAAGAGGGTTAGGGAACCAGAGACTCATATGAGATTTGTCATCTATCTAATTGAGGTCTCAGTGAAAGAAAATGGAGTAAACATATAAAACTATATTTGACAAAATAAGGGCTAAGGATTTCACAACATTGATGGAAGACACAAAACTAGAGATTACAGAAGCTCAGCAAACTTTAAGCAGCAAAAATATAAAGAAAACCATACCTAGACACATCATAATTAAACTGCCAAAATCAAATACAAAGGGACATCTTAGGTGAAAGATGGAGGAACGGTGGGAGTGACATATCACTTCTATAAAACAGGCAGCTGATATCTCAAAACATATATCGAATGTCAGAAAAGAAAAGAACAGTACTGCTAAAGGGGTGAAAGAAATAAATGTCAGCTAAAATTCTATATGCAGGGAAATAATTATTGAAAAAATGAGATAAAGACATTTTAAGCAAACAAAAATAATAGTATCAAGAATCTATTACTCAAGATTTGCACTGATAAATAATAGTGATACTAAAGGGTGCTTTTTGGGAAGGTGACATAGAATCCCAATGTGAAAATGAACTAATGCAGGAAAAAATAAAGAACATTTGCTCACAATTTCAGAATATCTTTTTTTCAATATTCAATGATCGTTTACAGTAATTGATCAAATGCTGAACCTTAAAATAAGTCTCAACATATTTTAAAAATTTAAAATCCCCTGGTATAACATTAAGCTGGAATTAAATAAAATAATAATTACAAATTATCCAAATGCTTGGAAATTAAGAAATTCCCTTCTATGTAATGCTTGGATAAAAGAAATAATAATCAAAATTAGAAGGTATTAAAATGACTAATAATGAGAACACTGCATATTGAAATTATCAATATGTAGCTACACTGTGCTTAAGAAGGCATAATTTTCAACACAGTTATTAGAAAAAAATGAAGACAAAACCAATCAATCATCTAGTATTCATTATAGAAACTTAGAAAAGTATGGTAATATTGGATAAAACATGATATAATGCAAATAAAAAAATAGAAGTTTAAGAAATAGAAACAATCAGGATAAAATAATAATGCAGCTAAAAGTTTGTTCTCTTAGTAGGTTAAAACAGCTGATAAACCTGGATTGAAGACATTAAAATAAAAACCCACAGAAGTACTGTAATGTCATGTCAGAGAATGAAGAAAGAAGGTCACTGCAGAACTTACAGACATTAAAAAGATAATGAGAAAGTGATTTTAAAAATTATATTAGAAAATTAGGACGTGTAGGTATTTTATGTATATAATTACTAAATTTGAGTCAATAAGGAACAGAAAATTGAAAAGTTTTATAAATGCTAGAGAAATAAATCATATTTAAAATGTCCTACAAAGAAAATTCCAAACTCAGAACTAAACTCACTGGTGAATTCTACCAAATATTTAAGAAAAAAAATCCACCTATTTCAGAGAAAATCTTTTAGATAGTAGTAGAAGATGAAACATTATAAATATATTGTACGAGGCCACACTAATTTGTAACCTGTACCTGGCAAAGACATAATATATGAAAATAAAATAAAAGATTAATGTTTTGGGGGAGCATAGGTACAGAAATATAAACCATCCTAACAAATTCAGTGAACCTGAATTCAATGAACTGAACCTTCCTATAAATCAGAACTTGTTTCACAAAGAATGTTCATTTATCTCACTATTGTAATGTTATTTCAACATTTGAAAAAAAAAATCCCCATAATATACTATATCAAAAGATCATTCCTTCAGTTCAAAAGATACAAAAATATCATTTGATAAAATTAATAAACATATTTATTGTAAAATTCTTAACAATCTTAGCAGACTAGTACTAATAGTGAATGTCCTTAATCCCAAGAGCATGTTTTAAAAATCTATTCTACATGATACTTAATAATGACATATAGTAGGTGCTAAATAATTTCTTCCTTCTTCTGAACATTTATATAATAGCCTAAAATAATAATAATAATGATAATAATAATACAACAATAATATAATCCTTATCATGTACTTATTATAAATGAGTCTCTTTTTTATATACATTATTTCATTTAATCACAATGGCATTTTCAGTCACTAGAGTTTCTGAAGATTTTGAAACTGATATACTACAATTGTACCATTAAACTAATGAAAGATTTAAATTGTTTACATTCTCATTTCTCTTTCTGTAAAATACTTCAAAACACAATCAACTAAGAAAATAAGAATTAAGATTAGGCAAAATAAAAAGTTAGAAAAACAAACAAAAGACATTACTCAATTGCCAATGGAGTTGCCATTACTAGAATAATTTCTCACTTACTCTTTGATCACATTTTATGGATATACTCATTTTTCTGATGCATAGTAAACATTCCAGGAAAATTACAGAGCCATTTTTAGTTAAAACCATTCAGATCTGAAGGTTTGGCTGTACAAAGCTTCCAGAAGCATTTGCTACAACTCTTATCTTTGTTTGCTTTGACTCTAAATTAATTTCTGTCCTTGTATAGTTTGCTTGATTTACTGTTATTGTGAAGGCTCGAAATAAGGCAAATGTTTGCTTTAGGGGAATTATTGCTTCAATTTATAAGGCATTGATTTCTAATAATTCTTCTTAATTGCATAAAAAAAATTGCATAGTTTTTAGTATAAGAACTTTAAAATATGGTGATTTCTGCTTCTTTTTCTTAAGTAAGGGGTTGTAAGTAGTATTTTAGCTCTATTTACTTTGTATTCCTTCCTGTTTTAGGATGCTTCGAGAAACTTTAGTTGATAATTGCTTATTTCAAAATACATATGTTTTTGTGGTTTTATTTTATTATTATAGTATTTTTCTAAAACAAAGCTAGTGTATCCATCTTATTTGTCATGTTAAATTCCTTTCATTGCAATATGCAAAATTATAAATAAAAATACCATTACATTTATAAAATGTTAAAATTACATATTCAAATTCCTAGTACAGAATGCTTTGTGATGCTTAAGAAACAAGCAACTTATTCAATTAATTCATTTTTGAGACTAGTTCTCTTTAGTACACCACAAGTAATCTGTTTAACATATCCCTGTATTCTATAGATTTCGGTGGGAATTGGTAAAAATGGAAATACAGACAACCCCTAGCAATCCATTTTTCACATGTTAAAATGTTTTATTCTCTTGACTATATTTTAAATTTGCTTTACCCATATCCACTGGAATGTTTTCTTCATTCTTTCCATTCAGCAGGTAGTGGAAGCAGAGAGAAATGAAGCTTGGAGTTAGTAATTTGAGACTTCACGGCAGCTTCCATTAGGCACAATTCACTGAACAAATTGGACACTTTGGTGGACTACTTAAGTAAATAAATAAAAGTTTCTTTAGCTTGGTTATAGAATCTCTATTTTCCTAGCACTTATGATACATTATGTTACCTAATTTTCCAAGCCATGTATATTTTACTTTATAAAGATTGTTCAAGGATCTCCAGAGACCCAGTCCCTGTGAGGGATGGAGTTCTTGCAAATAGTTTAAGAGAAGATCATTGAAATTTATGATTCATGAGGGAAGGTAACTACACAAACATTTTGTGTGGGTAGCAGTAAAATGTAGATCACAGTGGAATGAAAATTGCATTGGTCAACCTAGCTTCAGGCAAATCGTGGTGCTGTCCCATCTCTACTTCTGCATAATTTTCGTTGAGCCACCCTGCCCTGCCCCTGGCTTGCATTGGCAGAGTTATCCAAGAGTAACTATTATGGGAATATGAAGCCCAGTTATGTTACCTTCAAGCTAGACCACCACTGAGGTGTAATTTATATTCCAGAGCTTCACTAAAGGGTAGGGCTAAGTCCGGACATGGCCTCAAACTCCACTCTCGTTTGGCTGTCTCTCTCCTCACTGAACTCTCCCACTATTTACTAGGTTCCCTGGGAGCTTTTCTATAGCAAACTTCTTGCACATGAATCCTGGCCTAATGGTCTACATTAGAGAATTTGATTTAAAATTGACAATAAAGATGGTTAGTAGTCATGGCCATGTAATTCCCACCAGAGTAAGTAAATTTTGCAAAGTCAAATGATCACTAAATGATAAATCAGTTAAACCCAGTTCTTCTCATTTTAAATACACACATTTTCAAGCACATAAACTGTCACACATATGTAGATTAAATATTAATATAATCACATATGGAAAAGATATTCATATTATATGAATCTCTTCAGAATGAATGTTTCTAAATTAGAGAAAAAGAGATGATGTCTGGGGGCTGGGGCCTTATAGTAGAGCTTATAGTCTATCAGGCAGGAGAGACAGACACATGAAATTAAACATAATAGATTAGTATGATTTAAGTTAAAAGTGCTATTAGGGAAAAAAAAATAAAAAACATAACAGTTTAAGGGCGGTTAAGAGACAGGATACTGTAATAAATATGGACGTAAGGCTTGAAAAGTGAGACTTAAGCGAAGATTTGAAGGAGGGCAGGGTGATCGGAAAAACCTGGGGAAGGAGCATCTTGTTAAGAGGAAACAACAACTGCAAAACACTAATGCCTTGTGTCATCCGATGCCTGGGAGCGAGATGTCCAGTGTGGCTGCAGGAGAGTTAGTATTGGGGAAATAAGGTCAGAAAGAAAAGGTGATCCCTGATCATGTAGGACTTCTTAATCAATCAATAAAAGAGATTTTTGCTGATCCTTAAACATGTGCATATTAATTTTTCTGTGGCTTCATCCTCAGGATGAAAGTTGTGACAATTTGCAAGATAGAAAGTCATTTAAGACCTGCATGAACAACATACACAACTACTTCTTGGAAAATTGACTAACATTAGCCTGATAGTAAACCTGAGACCTTTGCTAGCTATGCATCAATTTCACTACAGGGACTTATGGTAGACTTGATGAGGAAGCATGGATCCTAACAACCACAAGCTCTAGGTACAGCATTCCACCTGCACAGACTCCACAAGCAATCCTGATATGTCAGGGAAAGGATTTTGTTTGAATGAACCTATTTATTGTGTGTGTGTGTGTTTTTTTTTTCTTGAGAAGCACTGTTTTTCTTTGTTTAAAGTTCTATACTTGCCTCTAGGTGAGTAGAGTAGAGGTCTTCTAGGGGCTGTTCTTCCTTACATACACCATTGTAGGAGTAAATAACAGTGCACAAAGCTAATATTTCTGAATTACTTTTATAGTTAATATGAGGGCTCTGATGAATTCTTCTACATTGAAGCACATTTTTCCTGTTTTGCCTGGGAGAAGTACATCTTAATGCAAACAATGTCTTAGAATATTCCTTTTTTTAATTTTTTAAAAATTTTTTCATAGAGAGAACTTTGGCTTATAGTAGAAGATGAAAATAATTACAGGTCTAAGCTGAGGAAGATTATGATCTGATACATGGTTTAAAATATTATAGTTGCTGCTATGTAAGAATCAACATTACAGGGACAAGGACAGGAGCAGAGAGACTAGTTAGATTATTGAAGTAAGTAAAACATAGTGGATGCAGTCAATTGTGCTCTGAAACTCCTCCTGTAACCAAGATTGTTTGCAACTAATGACTTTCAATTCCTCTTCAGGAATTGTTCTGAGATGACGGGAACTACTCATTTCAAGGTAATGTACTCTTCCTAGAAGCTACTGATAGCCATCGACTGTTCAATGGTGTATAGGGGAGGGATCTCTGAAGAGAAATTTCAGGTTCCAAGTGTTCTGTGATATTAGCTGAGGCTACCATTTTTACTATATTGCAGTTCACATCCTCCCTTGCCCAGTTCTGCTTCCCACATGTTCACTCCTTAACTGGTGTGCTCAGGGACAGGAACACTCCCCATAAAATCTCCTGAAGAGAATCTCCATCTCTGAATTTGTTTCTGAGACAATACTGCCTGTTATGATTTGCAAACAGGTTGTAAACTGTGGAGGAAGACTCGAGTCAAAAGCACAACCCCAACAAAAGAGCAATTCAATTGCCATCATCTAAGATGGGGTAAATGCTGGGTGGCACACATTTGAGCAAGGGGCCAGAAGTTCACTTTTGGACATAGTACTATGGTTGAGAGATGTATTAAACACTCAAATGGAAGGACCAAGCAAGCAAGGGGTTCTACAAATTTTAAAAGATTAAGAGAGAGAAATAATTTTGCAACCATCAGCTTATTGATGGTTTTAAAGTTATTATTAATTTTTTGTATGGGAGAGAATATTTGTAAAATCTTACATCACAGAACTATGTATCAATTTTTGAAATTTATTGAAAACCTCTATCAAATATTCTTTTAAATTTTTGGTGTGAGGTTGAAAATTGTGTGTTCTCTCTGTTGAATATAGAGTTGTACATTTAACATTGCATGTTTATTAATGGTATTCGTTGTACATATATGTACATATAAATATATGCATATGTATGTGTATTTTGCACACACCTGTATTTGTAATTAATAATAATATGTTATCTTTAGTAACACTGCTTATTTTTATTTCAAGTTTACCTTTTTGTTTCTGAGAGGAGTTTGTTAAATGTCTTTGTGGATTTTTCTATTTCTTTCAACAGCTTTTTTAGTTGTTTTGAATTATTTATGTTTTGAATATCCATATCTCTTTGTAAGTATTTCGCCTGAAAAGAATATATGGGTGAATCCTGTTTTTTGTTGTTGTTGTTGTTTCTTTTAAAGTGGTGAAACAAAGATATTTTATTGAAGAGAAAGTACACTCCAAAGAGGTAGGAGCGGGCTCGAGCAAGGAGAGTGGCTCAAGAGCCCTGTGTTTGTTTGTTTGTTTTTAATTTAGTTTTAAAACCTGTGAATTTTAATAACTTAGTTTAAGTAGTTTCCATATATTTAATTACTGCTAAAATTTTGAACTGACTTTACCTACTTCTCTTCATTTACGGTAGTTTTTTCTTCTTTTCTCATTACCGATGTTAAGATTTTTGTTGTAATATAATCCATTTTTATTCTTATATCAGTTATCTTAAGATGTATACTCATGTTGATCTTTCTAGATTTTAGAAAAAGCCATTGTATCTTTTCCTCAATAAAAACTCATCCTGTGTCATGCTTATCTATATTCCTTTACTCCTGTTCTGCTTTGGTAACCTCTCCATCATCTTGTTATATTTAGTATTTTAGTCCTGACATCTTCTCCTCCTCCTCCTCTTCTTCCTCATCCTCTTCCTTTTCACTCTTTACTAGGATTCTATGAGATAATAATAAAATTTAATTTACGTATCTATTGAAACACTTTCCTGGATTTTTCTTTTCATTAACTTTTTATTGAGTACTTTTTTAGAGTGTCTGACTATTGACCTTTATGTGATAAAGCCTTAGAGATCATGAATATTTGTGATGATTTTTTACTATATCCATACTTTTGAATGACAATTTGGTTGGATATAAAATTCTCGCTTCACTGTTACGTTTCTATAATATTTTAAACGTTATACAACTTTCTGCTTGCATCCAGTGTGAAATTATGCTTTTGTTTCCTAATATGATCCTGTGACATTTATTTTTCAGTCACTGTACTAGATGATTTGCAGAAGTATTCTTTACCATTGAGTCTTTTCACAATTCAGAGACCCATTAACTTCGCACATTAGATGAAGAAATTGTGAATCAGAGAAAATCAGGATTTTAAGTTCATACAAAGTAAATTTGTAGAGTGGTACATGTTATAATTTCATGTATTATCCCATTTCTCTGCTGAATAAAAAGCTGGAGAACTTTGGACCAGGCATAATAGCATAATTAATTTTTTTGTTACTGGAAACAATGGAAGCATGGTAAAAATAACGGCTATAAAGTATTAGTAAAATCATGACATCCCAGAGAGTAAACATACTCAGTACCATGCCAGGCCCTGACTAAGAATATAGTATGCATTGTTAAATAATAATTTAAGTAAGGCCTTATTGTCCCAATATAACAGATAGAGCCAAATATGTGGTCAAAACACATATTTAGTAGGTAGTGGAAAGTGCAGGCCTATATTGATGAGCATAATTTATTTCTGAAAATAAAATAAAACAACAACCCTATATTGTAAGGTTTTAATAAGAATGCTATGGAGTATAAGTTTCTCTGAAGAAATACTCTGAAGGACATGGAGACTTTATTAAGGACATTAATGACACAAATGTGTTAATGGAACTAAAACTATTCTGAACCTAATCTAGTCTTTCTCTGATTATTCAGAAAACATTTTGGGAGTTTTGTTATTAACACAAATTATATTAGTGATTCCAAAATATAGGTGGATAAGAATATTCAACAAGATCACATAATAAGGGAGTAATTCGGTTTATGAATAGCTAATTTTATTAGTGTATGTGGTTACATTAATCTCAATATGTCTTTACAGAAATAAAAAAAATTCTTATTCTATTTTAAAAGAGAATGAAAATTGACTAAGAGTCTTGTTCAAGGTGACATGAAAAGTTACAGAACCAAAAGTGAAATTCAGTAAAAGCAGCAGAACTGATTTCAGTTTTATTCATTAATTAGCAAAATATGGTGACCAAAGTACATTGTGCTCAGGGGTGATTATCTAATTCAAACACATAAGAATGTGGAGGGGGGAATCCCTTGTTGATGGATTAGTTTCCATTTTACATATGACTAGGTATTCAAAACAAAACTGAATATAATATACAGGTTTACCAAAACCTCTCATTCAGAACTTAACTAAGAATTCCAATGATCACTTGGTGTTACATAAATGTATTATACATATATAAATAATTCAAATATTAAAATAAACACTTAAAAATAAGAGAATCATTGGTATTATTTTGCAATTATTTTACTTTCAGTTACTAGATTCTTGAAAAAGACTAGTAATTTTTCTGTATTATCACCTTCTCAATTTCTCTGAGGTTTTGTTTAACACTCAGTGAATGAGGGTGGTTTATCAGCATCAATAAGATTTAAGCTCCATGGTATTACTCATATTTCTGCTGCTTAAATATGAATGATTTGCATGTCCATACTAAAAATGTATATTAATAATCTTATGGAAAATTCCAAAACATTTCCCTTCACTGTGTTTGAACTGTTTGTAAATTTGTGCTACTTAAATTATTCACAAAAGTAATAAAATTACTGGGTTATTTTAGTGACTAGAACATATTAATATTAAAAACCTTGTATTGAGATTTGTTCTTCCTGGCAATATGTTAAACTGAAAATAATAAAAAAAAAACCCATGAAATAGCAAGAACCAAAAAATGTTAAATAAACCATATCAAACAAATTTAGGTAGAAAACTGAGTTCCCATTAAGTCACAGGATTCCCCAAATGATGTGAAGAGTAAACTTCAAACCAGACCAGTGCATGGCCCAGACAATTTAGTTGTTGAAGTAAGGCACAAAGGAAATTACTGTGGTTGAAAGTTGGCGTTTAAATATCACTCTAACTCATGAGAAAAGAATGGCTTTGAACCTAAACAAAGCAGGGCTTTAAACTGCAAAATCAGTGACTTGAGAAAGTGTTAGAGTTTTAGTGAAATTACCAGCCAAAAAAATCTGAACAGCAACAAAAGAAATCAAAATGAATGTTATCTATCTTCATCTGGATTCTAGATGAAATTAAAGAAAAACAATTATAGTTTATGATCTGTTATCACAAAACCACTCTAAAATTTGGAGTTAGAATTGAATCTTTCTTCCTGGATCTGTCAAACACTTAGAATAACAAAAAAAGGTCATTAGGTGGTGCCTTCGGGAAGCATGGGATTCAAGAGATTCGCAATGTAAAAGTATTTACAAGATTGCTATGAAAAACAATTACAATATTAAGGTAATACTAAATAAAGTGATTGAATTTAATATGCTTATGGATAAGAAGCATCCACATTATAAAGATGTTGATTGTCAAATTAAACTGTAAATATTATGCAATAAATTGTAATCAAAGTAGTTTTAATAGTAGATTTTGATGAACTGATTTTCAAATGTAAGTAAAAAAACAAAAAATTAAATATTGAATAGTTTTTTGAAAAAAACAAGATGAGAGAATCTGCTTTATGATATATTTTTTCTAATAATCAAATCAGAGGAATTCAGGCAATGTCCTGGTAGTGAAGCCAGTAAAGATAAATATATTAAAAAAATAGAGTAGAAAGTGCAGAAACAGATACATGTTTGTATGCAAATTTGATTAATAATGAAATACCACTGCAAGTCTGTGTTAGAAGTCATGATTCCTCAATGAGAACTTAACTGGTTATAAATAGGAGGGGGGCAAAATGGATCCCTAAAATACACCAAACACAAAATTAGTTCTCTTGTCATTAAAGAACTGAGTATAGAAAAAATATATATGTAAATATCTATGTGGCATTAAATTAAGAAATGGTTTATTATCTAATACAAAAAGATAAGGAAATACTGCTTCAATTTACATTAACATGATTTTTACTGTATATCCAAACATTATCATACAAAAGTTGCAATGCAAGCTACAGATTGAAAGAAAAAGATATTTGCAGTATGTAAAACTGAGAAAGATTAGTAACCAGAACATCTAAAATATATTTAAAAATAATGAAAATAATTCACCTTTTAAAAATAGTGAAAGATGCAATTTAGAGGGAAGAAAATCTGAATGGCTAATATAGAAAAAGTGTTGAAGCTGAATAGAATGGAGAAATTAACACCACAATCAGGTACATTTTTAAACATATTTGATTGGCAAATCTTTAAAAGCCTAACACCAAGTGTTGGTGATGATGTGGGCCAACGGAAATTGTCATAATTTTTTTTAAGTGGAAGCTGGTACAACCATTTTCAAGAGCAATCCTTCAATAACATACATTTGCACAAGTACATTTCTTACACAGGAGAAGTGAATTTGGAGGGCCTTCGAGGCTAGTTTACTCTGCCCTTTTGTTAGCTGAGAGGGGAGACGGTTCAACTGGAACTGGTCAACCTACTCAGAGACAGAATTCTGGGTAATGTCAGCACTCCTGGCAGGTGAGACCCTTTCTCTGGATGATGACCTATGTGCTCTGCATTGTTTACTCCGTAGTATAGTTCTTGTGCCTGGTGATCTCTGGAAATACTCTTGTTTCTAGGGTAAAATAGCACCTTGCTACCTACAGTAGGTTAATCTAATGACCTCACCAATGAGACAGACATCCTGAATTTTAGTAGGATTTATCTTCTGAGCTCTGGCCCACTTGTTTTTCACCACAGAATCTAGAGCACTTGCCAGTTCTTGCTAACCAGGTATAATGAACATGATGCTATTGATACACTAGAGCAGCATAAAGTGTCCCAGGATATCTAGGCAACTAAGGCCTTTTGTACTATATCGTGCTGCAGAATAGGTGAGTTACCATAGCCTTTAGACAGTAAATAAATAAATAAATGATTAGTAGATACTACTGCCTTGATGAGAATAAAAAGAATGCAGTCACCATATAAATAGCTATGTACACGGTGCCAGGGGCTATATTAGTCTCTTCTGAAAAACTTCCTACAGCAGACAATAGATGTTATTGCTAAATTAAGTTCACAGTAATCTAAGTGAAGTCATATGGTTCTTGGTTTTTCTTTATTTTGCTTAGCATGATGATCTCAAAGTCGATCCTTTTTGTCACAAATGGTAGTATTTCATCTTTTCTTATAGCTGAGTCATATTCCATTGTGTACATGCAGAATATAAAACTGAAAGCAACAAAGACAAAACAAACAAACAAACAAAAAACTCACGGACACAATCATAGTTTAATGGTTATTTGGGGGCAAGGAGGAATGGGGTGAGAGAAGAGGGTGGAGGTGGGAATGGAGGGAGATGGTGTGAGAGGAGGGAGGAGTAGCAAAATATATGGCGATGGAAAGAGAACTCACACTGGGTGGTATACATATAATGCAACAAATAGACAATGCACTGTAGAATTGTATACACCTGGAATCTATGTAATTCTTGACAATCAATGTCACCCCATTAAGTGTAACAATAAAAAGTATTTTATATTAAAAAAATATAAAAAGCTGTTGAACACCAGAAAAAAACACAAATCAAAACAAACCATGTTCTCTGACCACAAGACAATTAAATTAGAAATCAATAACAATTTTAAAAGAGTTTACAGTAAACTATGATCATCAATTTATTAAGCATCCACCTCAGGGCTGACCTTTACATGGTCTGCAGATATCGGGAAGGTACTCTACTCAAGAAAATGGAAGGGGGTTACTTTTATCAGTCTAAGTGTTTACATGACTACATGGATTCAAATTGCTTAAGCACATGGGGACCAAAAGTCCCCATAATAAGACTCTTTCTGTTTTCTCATCAGGGTACGGATTTTGCCATTCTTATGGACAAATATTGAACCTGTTTTCAGCAGTCTTCCCTCCAGCTGCAGACGATGATGGTCTTTTTAAGTACTGAGACTGAGGCCTCTCAGCTTTCACAATGAGGTCTGAATTGATGTTGGATGACATGAACCTATACTTCTCTTTTTTAGAGCTTCTACGAGAGTATAGCCAAACAATACTCCTGTAATTACCATAACACCATACATTTCAAGTGCTAGAGGTATTGGATAAGCCTCTTCAGCTTCCACAGTGCTTCCACTTCAGCTGTGCCCCTTCCCAATTCCCTGTAGGAGAGAATGTTAGTAATTATAAAGATAGACAGTTATCATTCATTTTTTACAATGATTGGCAATAATCACATTTCAGAAACCCTTCTTGAGCATTTGCCTTCTAAAACCAGTTCTGGTAACAGTTTTTTTAGTTTGGGTTCCCCCAAAAGCAAAACCTAATACAAGGACGTGGGGGTATATATTTTAATTGGGGAATGATCCCAGGAAGTATTATAAAGAAAATGGGTGTAAAATTTAGACATGGAAAGGAGCAAAGCTGATATAAGTTTATTTATGATTGGGTTCCTGCTGTAGATAACTGATTCCAACTTCTTTATAGACCCTCCCCAAAACTTTGAAGAGTACGTCCCAGCATTGCTAATGCTCACTGGTAGATAGTCACCTGACCTCTTGCTGGCCTTCAGAGGCATAGGAGAAGAGGCTCCTGAACACAGAGAATGTTCTCACACAGACAGAGCAGTTAACAGACAAGCTTCTAAGAAGGATGGAGAATATAGGAAGGATACCAATAGTACAGTAGTCCCCCACAGCCATGGTTTTGCTTTGCACAGTTCCATATAACCACGGTCAACTGTGGACTGAAAATATTAAATAAAAAATTCCAGAAACAAGCAATTGATAAGCTTTAAATTGTGTGGTGTTAAGAGTAGGGTGATGAAATCTTGCCCTCCTGCTCTGTCCTGCCCAGGATGTGACTCTTCTTTGTCCAGAGTATCCATGCTATACATGTTCCCCATCCATTAATCACTTAGTAGCCCTCTTGGTTATTAGTTCGACTATCAACATATTGTAGTGCTTATGTTCCAGTAATTCTTATTTTACTTAATAATGGCCCCAAAGCTCAAGAGTAGTGATGCTAGAAATTTGGATATGTCAAAAAAGTTATAAAGTGCTTTCTTTAATTGAAAAGGTATAGGGTAAGAAAATATAATACTGTATATATAAGGTTTGGTACTATTAATATTTGTGGTTTTAAGAATACAATAGAGGTCTTGGAACATACTAGGGCTGTCCAGAAAAAATCCAGTCATAAAGCCTCTATTTTTCATTTTAGATGGCTGGATACTTTCTGGACAACCCTCATATTCCTTATGGATAAGGCGGTACTACTGTATCTCCCGTTATTGTTCAACAATGCAGCTTTCAGGAGAGACCAGAAGAGGTCCTACATATAAATTATTAAAATGAAATATTAAAATAAATAAATGAAATAAAATAAAAAGCAACTTATTGAATTTTATGTTAGATTAGTATTTTAAGGTAGTTGCTGGACTAAAATGATTCATATAGGAATCACAAATTAGATAACCAGGAACCCTAAACATTTAGAAAAGTTATGAGTTTTCAAGTAATTAATTACTTAACAGTTAATCCCCTAATAGTTTTGCAATGTCTCTAAAACTAGTTGATTCTGATAATAATTATAAAAGTCTACCCTGGTAGATAGCAGATTTTCAGTTTCCATACATTTAAGCAAAATGACTATGCATCAATGTGTTGAAACTTAATAGTTCCACAAACATTTTGTTCTTATTCTAAAGATTTAAGCTTAGAAATCATATTTCTTCTGCTTAATGATATCATGTAATTTAGATTCTGGATATATAACAGTTTACAAAATATTTGTGTTTTAGTAAACAATAAAGGAGAAAATACCTTATGAACATCTATTATGTGAGTAGATTTTTATATAATACTAAAAAGTATAAACTATTCAGACAAGGAATATATATTCTACCTCATGAACAATCTTAGGGAGCTAAGTTCATAAGAAAATAAATAATATAAATAAAAATTTTAAAATATCACATAAATAATTTTGATATATGATAATTTACCACTTGCCAATATTAACAATATAAAGTGAATTATACCTGTTTTATATCATAATTAATTACTCAGATAAGTTTATTCTAGAAACATTAAAGGATCTTCTCATATATTACCTAATTTGAATACTTTAGCATTTCAAATTATAAAGTCATATATGCAAATGAATAATGTATTTATTGAATGTTCTTATATGCTCATCATAACTAACTCTATTATAGTTAAATACATGCATTTACAATTTTACATTTTGATGGAACCTGAATTTGAAAATATATAATTTATGAGTGTGCATGTGTGTGTAAATTTAGGGAAGATTTGGGCCCAAAGCGAACTTTTTCCTGTAAGTTAAAATATTTCACTAACATCTTAACATCTACTTATACAAGCTAGTAAAAATAAGATTCATAATAATAGTGACTGAGTTCTCAGGGAAGGAACATTTATTAAGTGCTTACACTTTGCTAATGTAGGAAATATATCTTTATTTGTGAAATAGATCCAAAAAGTACCTGGGAAGAACATGTTTTAGCATATGGAGAAATGTTTATCATCCAGATTGATCCTTGTTGAATTCTGGCTAACAGAAGAGTTTATAGACTGGAATGCAACAAATAAATCCTATAGACATAGTTAAAAAAATTAACATTTGTAAACTACTATTATATTCATAGCACCAGTAAACATAGGAAAATATTTTAAAATTAATTTAAATACCATACATGGATATAGTAGAAAAAGTCTTTAAAGTAACATTAAAATTAATTCTTAAAAAAAGACTTGCTTCTTTATAATGAATTACAAAAGAAATGTCATATGCATTATAAGCTATTTAGCCATATTTTCTCTATGCTAAACATTTTTCAAGTATGAAGATTAGCTATCAGTGCTCTCATCATGTCATTAGTTCTATTTCTGCCCTGTAAAGATCTCATTCTATAGGGATTTGACTAATGAAGTTTGGTGCTGAGACAATAACAGCTTCCTCAGAGCAGAGACTGCCAATTCAACCATGTTATGCTGAACTGTAAGAACTGTGCCAAATTGTGTGTGTCTACTTCAGAAACAAGCTGTTGATTAAAAGAAAAAGAAAAAAAAAGGTAAGCAGCAAAATACATTTTAAATAGTAACTATGAGGTCCTGGCACACTTTAAAGATTTTGTTTGTTTTCCCACAATATAGAAACAGTCAATATAACAGTTTCTTTCTGAGGATGAACAAATAAAAAATTTCAGTGTCAACTTTATCAACCTACATGTAGAAATAAGAACATGTTCAAAGACATATTGCAATTTTCTGTAGTGCCTTAATGTTCAAATTCCTTCTTTTTTTACAACATAAAATACTTATTCTAGTGCAACCAGGCACTGTGCTAGGCTCTGTACTTAGCTCTATTTCTCATTTTTGTTTAAAAGTATGTTTTAATAGTTTACAGGGAGTTTTCCCACATTAAAACTAATATATTATGACTTAGTGTTCTGTAATGTGTTATGTTAAAAAATTGGGCACATCTAGAGCCATTTATCGTTTATTCCACCAACATGCTCTCTTGTTTTGTTACTATTTTACATTTATTACATTATTAATAAATGATAATTTTGCTAACAACTTAACTAATGATAAGTTTAGGGATTATTTCTTATACATCTGGCTCCCCCCATGCTTCTAATACAGTTGCCAACACATAGCATGATTTAAATCTATGTTTGTTGCAAAGAAATAAACCAAGCAATTAAAAAAATTAGGAATGTAGGGAGGATTCAACAGTAGATATTCATATGCAGAGTATGGCTAAAATTTTATTAATTATATATATGTATATATGTGTGTGTGTGTGTGCATATATATATATATATATATATATGCACACACACACACATACAATTTATATTTCTTTATTTTGAATTTATAGGAAGGCATGGATTTTATACTAGTATTCTTCATCTTTTAAATTTTCTTTTTCTAATGGTGTTTCTTTAATCAGTTAATATATTAGTAAGTATATATATATATATATATATATACATATATATTATATACCATTTTATTTCCTCTATTATGACAGATACAAGAGAAATTATGTTCCCAGTTTCTGGAGTTGGCAGTCAATTTGGTCAAAGAAATCATACCATCCAATATTTTGATTAATTCAATATAATTTAAAATAATTAAAAAGCTTTTATTATTTATATTGCAATATGTAGTTCTTATGACTATTGTCATAATATTAATATTCTTGTAAACTACTGTTAGAATTTGTTACTTAATTTCCAAGGTATAAAAGAGTGATATTTTTGTAGCAATATTTGTTCTTCCTTACTCCTATTTTTATCCTTAGAATTTTTATACAAATAGGTTTTAATCACCACATAGCAATTTTAATTTTTATGGGGTTTTTTTTTGTTTGTTTTGTTTTGTTTTGTGTTTTGGTTAAATCAACTACCAAGGCAGCATAGCATAGTGAGGAGCTCATACTACCTTGGTGTGAAACCAGCCTTCACTGCCTTGTAGTGTAGAGATTTGAGAAAGTTCCTGCTCCTTTCTCTGCTTACATTTCTTCATCTATAGAAGGAGAATAAACATAGTGATTATATTATAACATTGTGGTAAGAATTGATTTAATATATATGCAAAGTGCTGCAGAAAAAAGGGCTCTAATTTGTCATTAGTTATTATTATTACTACCATTGTTATCAGTACTATCGTGATGAAGTCAATATTTTCTCTATATTAACTTCTGTTTCTTTTTCTTTTATTGGCAAGTTCAAGATCACAGTACTGGCTAGTTAATATTTAGGGTCAAGCTCTTATCACACCACAAGGATTTTGCTGAACATAGCTACTACATAACTCCAGAGATTCTTCAGTTATTTTGCCAAATGCTTCTGATTTCAGAAACTACTGTTAGTTAATTCAAAAAAAGTCATTCCCCTAGTCTCCACTACCTACCTCCTTCTCTTCTGACATTATCCCTCTAAATCAATTTATATCAATGTTAGAGTTTAACACGTACTTACTACCAATGTCTTATTTTTTTTCCAAGAAGCAACAAACCAGGCCTTTCATGGGTGCAGAATGTATGAAAAAGTTTTCAGCTATTAACATGTAGAGAAATGTCACTTTTATTTACTGTAGCCAATTCTAAGGTTTTTGATATTTTTCTGCCCATATTATGCATAATGTCAATGAATATGGGGAAGATTGATAATGAGCAGAGAAAGCTGTTCAGATACTTTTTTCCCAGAAGTTTGAAAAAATGAAATTACATATCATTTTGCATTTCTGAAACAGAGAATAGGAATATCCTGTCATCTTATTTTTCAATAATATATTGTGTTTTCAGGCTTATGATACTTTTACTGATTCATTCATTTGATAATCATCTATCACGTGTTCACTTTCTGGCCAGGGAATGAAAAAAGGTAAACAGATATGTTCTTTTCCCTAGAGGAATTTAATATATGTAGTAAAGGAAGGAAAGAAACCCACATACGCCAATATTCATTTTTAGATAATCACAGATTGAAATAAAGACTATGGAGGAAATACAAATAGATGTTGTAATGGAAAGTAGAGGGGGCTCTCCATAGGCTTCAGGAGTGAGAAGTTGTCATTGTGTAGAACTGGGGTGGGTAGGGGGAGATACGTTTGAGAGGTGGAGGGAGTCAACTCATTTGGGGAGGTGAAGGTCATTATGGGGAGTTTGAATAATATGGCATTTTAGAAACTATGTCAAAGAATTTTAAGCAGTCACATTTAAAAGTCTAGTTTGATTTTTTTAACAAATCACTCTTGCCGGAAGGTATTGTTTAGAAAAAGTTGTTTACCAATACAAAGAACAGTGGACAAGTACTAATTTTAAAAGCAATTTTTATTATGTAACTAAATGAACTTTTCCTGAGAACACTTAAGAACTTAGCTTCTTATCAATACATCAAACAAATATATGCCCCACGTAATAGCAATTTAAGTAATTGTCATTGTCAGAAATTGATTAATATTGTTTCCATTTATTACCTTCTTTTTCCTGCCCCCCCCATTTGTTTCCTTTTAATATGAAGGCATAATTATGGAAAGAAGCAAGCAGAACCTCATATTGCTTTCAAACAAATGTATCGACTATGATTATACTAGAAATCAATACATTCATGGAAGAAGAGTCAATGGTTGCATGTTGGGCTTTTTGAATTTTAAGTAAAAATATCTTTAAATAGTTCTTTATAAAGACATACAAATTTATTACTCAAGAAAATTAATACAAACTAATATGGCACATGAGTTTCTAGAATTGTCCAATCTCGAATGCTTTGGAAAGCACAAATTATTAAAATTAAGACCACTCCTGTAGCTGTATTTCTCATTTTCATAGCACAAGTGTTCTTCTTTTTCTCCTTGCTTCTTCTGGCTGAAAAAATAATGGATAGAGGGCTTTTTATTTTTGAAAAAGAAGCTCGAAATTCTGGCATATATAAATAGTAACAAATCTGCTTAGATCTTTATTTCTGAAAATAAAGAATGCATCACAGAACATTTCAGACTGCCTGAATCTTCTTTCTTTTACAAATTACATCTACATTTTTAAATTCTACTCTTGCAATCTTGCATTCTCCAGTGGTTTTTTTTCCTTTGAACCATGAATTCGATGGTGTAATCTTCCCTTGCTTTAATCCCACAATAATTTACCAATAGAAATACATTGTAAACCCAATAATAAAGTCATTCTTAGCTCCCCAACTTCATTTATCACCACCCTTCTCAATTAACTATGGTGTAATTTATTGGTTTTGCTTCCAGCCTGTTTCTAGAACACTTTCAACTCTAATGCCGGTTCTTTGTTGACTGAGTTCTTTAATCCACAGACTAAAGGGGGAAAAATCTACATTGATAGCCACCAGCAACCTGACTTTTGCAGAAAGTGGACCAAGTCTCAAGGTGTACCTAAGTGTCAGCCTCTAGTATTAGACTACTCATTTAATACCAACAGCTCTGTGTTGTGTTATTTTCATTATCTTGTGTTCATCCATCTCTCTCTTTGAAATACATCTTCTTAAAGGGCCTTTCCCTAACCACCCAAGATAAAGCAGACCCTAACCACAATATTCAACCTATCCCAATGCCTTATTTTATTTTCTTTACTGCTTTTTAATATATAAATTTATGTTTTTCTATTTACTTATAAATAAGCTTATTTTCTGTCTACTAGAATAAACTCATTAAATATAGAGTATTGGTCTGCCTAGCCCAGCTCAGCTTTAGGGATGGGCTCAGCAAGTGCTGTGTGTTTAATAAATATTTGTAGAAAGGTGAATATAGGGAAAAAGTAATTAGATTCATAACCACAATGTAAAATTAGAATTGGGAAAAATTTTTAAAAAGGATACATCTAGCTCAGAGGTAGACAAACTATAACCAGTGTACAAATCAAGCCTGCCACCTAATTTTAAATGCTCTTGAGAGCTAAGAAGAGTTTTTAGAATTGAAAGTGTAAAATAACCAGGGAAGACTATATAACAGAAAGTATGAGGCCACAAAGCATAAGCTATTTACTCTTTGGTCCTTTTTAAAGACTAAGTTTGCCAACACTATTCTAGATTAAGTCCTCACTGATGCCAAGTGTTAAATTTGGATGACTCTGTTTCGGTATTTATCCATGAAAAATTATCCATGAAAATTAGAGGATTGGATCAATTGACCTCTTAATTTCTCTTTTTTACTTTTTTTTTTTTTTTTACTTCTCATAATACCTCTGAAAGATTAATGGAGAAAGTATAGTTAGCCACACCTACGTTCTTTAGTCTCTTGGAGGACAGGCGACAGAAAAGAGAAAGTAAGAGTGAGTAAGTGTATTCATAAAGCAAGCTGTCTTCCCAGGGAAGCCAACACAGTGTAGGCACTTCCAATGTAGCCTACTCCAGCTAAAATGCCAATCTCTCTTGCTAACTCTTCCACATGTACCCTTAATGGTCAACACAGAAGTAAGATAAATATAAGAAATATCAATGATCAATTAGAATAACATTTTCACATAGTTAAAAAGCCAAAATCTGTCACTAATATGTCTGGATTCAAATCCTAGCTCCACCAATTACTAGATATGTGTTTCTGAGTATATTTAACCTTTCTGTTATCTCTATTTTTAAAAATCTATAGATTCATGATAATAGAGTGTCTATTATATAAAATTTTCAGGAGGGTTACATGTGTTAATATTTGTTACATGCTTTGACAATAATGCCTGACTCATAATGTATACTACAATATCTTGGTTGAATAAAGTAGAATTTCATCACAGAATTACTTTATTATTATCTCCTTTAGACAATAAAATTGTATGGCAGATAATATATTGCTACAATCATATTTTCTCAAATATCTGTAACATGCATGCCTAATGAAGGTTGCACAAGAATTAACCTAATACTGAATTTCACTTTAGTTCATTGTGTGAGATGATGCGTTGTTTTCAAATCATTTTATTATTGTTAGAATAGAAAGTTCTGTCTTTTCATTCCCATAAATTTAAATCTGAAAACTTAATTTCACTTTCAAAATAATTTTAACACATCAAAATTAAAGAGCAAAGAAAGGTACTTGTTGGCCACAATTCATAACTGTTTAATTGTGCTTTCACAGGAGCAAATCTGTGATGTATCATCAAGAAGGAACTTTTCTAGTACGACAAATATGCTCCAAATGCTGTTCCTTCTTCCTCATTGTTATTGTTGTTGTGGTTGTTACTATTGTTTTTCTTTCTCTGGTTAAAAATATAATAATAACATAGTAGAATGGATAGTTGACCCAGCAACAGAAGTGTCTACCTAGACTGGCTTCCTATAAGACCTTTATCTATTGAATACCATCCATAGTCTGATAATGTCAAACTTTATCTCTACAACCTGAATCCCCATTTTTTTTTGTTTGTTTGTTTTTTTGTTTTTGCTTTTTGGTATGTGGGTAGCTCCCTGATTGGGAATCGAACCCAGGCCGCAGCGCTGACAGCGCCAACGCCGAAGCCTTAAGCCACTACACCATCAGGGAACTCCCATGAATCCCCATTTTTACTTGCAAATCTGCATATCCAGCGCCTGCCTTTACATCTCAAATGACATCTCCAAAACCAAATTTTAATTTTTTCCCTAAAGTTTCCATTCTAGTCTTTCTCATATCACTTAAGTATAATATATTCTTTCAGTTTTTCAAAACAAACATTTTGAAGGCCATCATAAAGGAGAAACAGAGACCAGTGATTGAGAATTGGACAGCAAAGCCAGGAATTGGAATATAGGATCTTTCACATATAAGCTTCAGATTTTGCAAAGTTATAGACCTTCTTAATATCTTAATTTTTCTCAACTATAAATGAGAAAACCCTTAAAATAGTGACAGGTTCATCATAGGTGATCAATTAACAGCTAATATTTATATCATCCTTGACTCGTTTTCTTTTTCATATCCTATATCATAACCATCAGCAGATTCTGTTGGAACCGAACCACCTTCAAGATACAACAGAGTCCAGCAGTTTCTCATAACCATCTCTACTATTCTATTGTCAAGCAGTAGGTTTCTACCCAGTCTCCTTGCTTCCATTCTTAATGCAGTTAGCATCCTCTGCTTAAAACTTTCCAATGGTTTCCAAATTCATTTTGGATAAAATCTAAAGTCATAATGTTAATGGACAACTACTGAACCAATTGCCTTTCTGATCACATATTTTACTATTCACTGCCCTTGCTCACTCAACCTCTGATGTGTAGGCCTTCTCATTCTTTAAGCCTTCCTGGCACTGTAATGCTTCAAGACCTTGGCACTTGCCCTCCCCTTCACCTTTAATTACTAGACTGATTTATTTTTATCTCTTCAAGGTGCTTATTCAAAATTCTTTTCTCTGTGAAGTCTTTCTGACCCCTTTAAAAATTGCACACCACACACAAACACACATGTGCTCTGTCCAACTTAGTTGATTTTTTCATCTCTATAACATTCTTTGCTATTTAATACACTATTTTACTTACATAATTGATATTGTATGCATCACTCCATTAGTATATAAGCATCATGAAAGCAATGAGTTTTGGTCAGTGCTTTTGTTTTTTCCTTCCTGCTCTACTTGTCATAAATTAGGTATTTAGTAAATATATGACAAATAAATGAATGAATAACTAATTAAAGGACAACTTATAATTTATTAAACATATATTCACTAATCTCTTAGTATATGTTAGGCCCTAGGTATATAGAGTTTAGAATATATATTACTTTCATGTAGGTTAGTATGTATTGGTGAGACAAAATAGTAGAAAATATCAACATAGTTTCTTAAGTATTATAATGGATTATAGTAGTTGTGCTGAAATACAGAGAAATAAACCTAAATATTTCATATTTTGTATATGCATATTTACACCTATTTGTAGATGTGGATTTCTTTCAGAAATTAGTACATGTATATTAATATGATAGCAAATGCTCTTTGGTTTTAAAGATTCTTTCTCGTCTTTTTTATTGTTTCTTTTTTTTCTTTTTATATCCATTGTGACTTTTTCCAAACAGTTCTCTGGATCCAATTATGTAAATATCTATTTACATTGTGTGGAACTTCAAGATGATGGGAAACCAAAAACTGAATTTACTGGAGGTTACAGGTGGTGAAAGATAATTCTGTTTTATTTTTATGTATTGTTCTATGTGAATAGATAAATTTATAAGTGATCAGAGATTGCTATCTGAAGATAGAAGTTCATTGTTAGAAACCAAGTGTTACTCAGGGTTTTCAGGTAGGAAAATCTAAATGCTAAAACATTACAGACTTTAGATTCCTTGGTGTAACATAAGCATCATCTGCTTCCTTGCTGGAGAATGAGATTTCAACCTTGTTAAACAACGAGTTCATGTTATTCTTAGCAGGTGTCTGAGCTGTTCATTAACAAATGTCAAATTATCAGAATAAAAGGAATAAGCATGATAAGGTAAAATAAAAAAATAAATTAAGTCAGGAACTAAAGTCTAATCAAATATGAAAGATGAACATGTGATATGAGACAATTCATATTTCAAAACCAGAAAGAATTTATATATAGATGTACCCATGCTTCTCAGTGGCACCACAGTGGACCAATTTCTGACAGGAAAAAAAATACCAAGCTTAGAGACAAGATTATAGAGCACATTTCTTAATTACGTATTGACTAAATTTTAGACCTTTATGGAGTAACCTAGGTAGTAACTTTTAATGCATAGAAATTTTGATTGCTACAATTACCAGATGTAAGGTTTAAAAAATGCATATATCGTGACATCACTGATTATCAAATCATATATATAGGTTTGTAACATCATTTGTCTCAGTAAACTGACTATAAAAACCTGAAACTAGCATATACTTTTACATCATTGTAATTAATCTTTCCTCCTTTTCTTTGCTCTCTCTCATATATATAATACATACTCAGATATGTTAATATGTTTATATGTTATATATTTATAAATATATACACAAAATATACATATATGTATATGAACATATATAGTGATATATAAGATACGATAGAAAATATGTGTGTGTGTGTGTGTGTGTGTGTGTGTGTGTGTAAAATGAATATATGTATCCACTATCACATCAGGGTTATTTCTTGGGTAAAAATCCTCATGGTCCTATTACAAGGGCAATGCTGTTATAAATAGTCAAGTACATACTCAAGGGAAGAGAAAAGCTCAGTAGAATTCCAGTTTCTATTTCCACCTCCAGCTAGGGGATAGGAAATGATATTAAGTGAGCACCTACTACATATCAAGCCTGTAGCTAATGTCTATAGCTTCTATCCATCAGCTTCTATCTGTCAGGGTCCAGGCAAGAAAGTGTAAGAAACACCATTTCTTTCAAGAAACAAGTTATTATTATAAGAACAGGATTAAACTAGTGTTGGAAAACTTGTAACCAAGACACTGAGTTAACAGTTCTAGTAACATTAAGAAGCAAATCCACCTTTCAGACTGGTAGAAGATAGGGAAGAGATCGGGTATATGAGAACCTAGAAGCTGAGTGAAGGGGTTCGGTGGATCTGTGACTCACACCTCTAAAAGAATGGTGATGTACTCATCTGGTACTGAGAATGCCAGGAAAGCAGAAATTAGAATTAGTGAGGAGGGGAAGGGATAGTGCCAAGGTGATGCCGATAGGTGTAACAAGCAAATAGGAAGGGCAAGTATCTTCCCTATCCCAATCTTTCAGTGTCCCTCTATAGCTTCTATAGGTAGAATGACACAAGGAGCCAGGTGAAAAACGAGAACGGTGGTTTCTATTGTCCCAGCCACAGCAACACAGTACAGAGTATAGAAGGCTGAATTCAAAGTGCAAGACAATTAACTTAGTATTTGACACATTGATTAAGTATGCAGTTTTAACTTGCAGTTGTTTAAAGCTTCAGTTATGTTATTTCTCCATTTATGGCTACCAGCAATGTTCTATTAATATCAACATTGCCACCTTTACCACTGGGTAGCTAATGTCTTTAGTGGTGGCATATCAGTTTAATACTAATCATTTTATATACTTACAGTTACTGAAGCAAATACTTTTAGATCTTACAACTTAACCCTTTTTGTTTCATATTTCCAATTTCATATTTTATTCAAAGCTTTACTCTCTTAGATCCAATCCTACACCAGTGCGAGCTAAACTGATATCTGGAGCACCCGAGAGTTCACTGGGGCCAAAGCATCAGCTCTTTTACCTGCCTCCTTATTTTCCTATGCTTACCATTCAGGTTGTGAAAGGAAAACTCTTAAGAGGAAACAAATGTCATCTGTTTTATGACTCTCTGTAGTGAATTTAATTTCTGCTCCCTTGTTACTTATACCTACTCTTCTTGTTCATTTTCTATTTGGTCAATAGAGAGTGATGGTGGTGGTTTAAGAAGGTCCTGCTGATAAAAGCTGAATTCATAGTCTGACCAAGGAATGCTGGCCCATTGCAGCTCAAATATATTTCTGACTGTCCCCACTGAAGCACATATCAAATTAAACAAGTGCCTCTTAGCTTTATGCTGGTTTTGTCCCCCATAGCTGCTCCTCTTTGTGACTTAGAACCCTGAACTATGTGGACAAGAGATGTATCAATGATCTGCTACTCTTGGACACTGAGTTTTGGTGGTAGGTGCACTGGCCCTCTATTCTCCCCACTTTCCCACCTACAAAGTCTTGCTCATGGTCTTATCTACCTCTGGCAACCTTAAGGAAATCAGCATATTCAGTAACTAAGCAGATATTCAGCCAAAACATAAATGTTAGACTCTGCACACGCAGTCACTGACTTCATGAGATTTTCTCCTCGTGTTTCTCTCCCTTGTGGAAGAAAACGCACAGTGATTACTTTCTTTTTCTTTTTTTTTTTTTTGTTGTTGTTGGTATGTGGGTAGCTCCCTGGCCGGGAATTGAACCCAGGCCACAGTGTTGACAGCGCCAGCGCCGAAGCCTTAAGCCACTACACCACCAGGGAACTAACTCCCTGATTACTTCTTTCTATAAACTGTCCAACTCAAAGGCTATCACTGGCCGCTTTGCGTTTTTATTTACATTCATCCAGGTGATGACAGAGGTGGTGGCAGAGCTGTTTCTACTGAAATTGTTCCTCTAAGATTATCTTTGAGATTTAGCTGTCTTTAACAGCTGGTACTTTTCTATCCTTACATCACTGGACCCTTCATGCATTTTGTTTATATCCACTACCAGAAATCCCACTCAATGCAACTCTGATACAACAATGTTTGAAGTACTATTGTTGTTCCATTGTAAAACTGCAACTAGCAAATGATAGATCTGGATTTAAGAGAAATTGAAGTCTGATCAATTTAAGTTCTTTTATTCTTTACCTTGGTATATCTATGAGTAGGAACATTGGCTCAGGTTTCAGGACACCTAAGGCTCTCATATTTGAATAGGTTAGAAAGGGTTCTAAATGTAATTATTCCTACAATGTGGTGTCTCCAGGGATTAACAGAAATGATAAATAGAGGAAAATGGGTCAATAAAATGAGTAAATTCTAGGCATGGATTTCCACGTTGTCTGTTTTTCCTTTTTTAAGATTTGTGTATTGAAACAGGGTTGTTAACCTCTTTGTGCTTAAGTTCTTCACTTGTAAATAGAAAAAAACAATAATTTCTATTTCATAAGATTACTGTGAGGAATAAATCAGTTGTATATAAAGTGGTTAGAATGCTGCTGGACACAGAATAAACTAAGCACTCAAATAATGTTGTTATTATTATCATCATCATCATCTCATTTCCACAGAAAATATACACTACTTGGGCTTATGAATGGAGACCTGAGCATTCAAATACTTTCATACCAACTCCAAAAATAAGCCATGCTCCATTGGCTGTGAAAAGTGCTTTCTCTTTATGTGGATTAAATGCTGGAACTATAGGAGCCTATTTTATCTATAGCACTTTCAATCATTTTGGGATCTGTATATATTTCCTTTTGTTCAGTTTAACATTTTGAGTCAGTTTTAGCAACACAGCTTTTGTCCATTTTTGTTACCTTGTTTTTGATAAATGTGAGTTGTCTTGCTCCTGTTTTATAGCTACTATCGCCACAATTTTAGACCTTGCTTTCAAAGAAATTTTTGCAAGACTGCCAGTTGGAATAAGTAATTAACACTTCAGCTCAGATCTGAAAGGGGAAAACAACTGTGGAATACAAACTCCTGCCAAAGTCAGTTCTTTCACTCAGAAATGTCTGAAACACTCATCAGGGTATTTTCAATTTCACTAAAGGAGAAAAGAAAAATGATCAAAATGATCAAAATGGAAGTCACCAGCTTATTCATATCAATGGTTGGACCCAACTAAGGTGGACAAAAGGGGTGAACTGAAGTACCGTGTATCAACATGGACATCTCACTAACATACTATTGAATGAAAAAGAAGTAACCCAAGTATATAAGCTATATAATAAATTTTTTTCAAAGGTTCAAAAAAATCAAATCCATACATGTTGTTTTGAGATAAAGATGTAACAAATATTAAAACACCTATGGAAATACCGTATGCCAAATTTCAAAAGAGGTTGTTGTATGTGTTTGGTTTGGTTCATTTGTTGCCTTACCAGACTGGGAAGAAGAGTGTGGGCGAATGAATAAAGTCAAGGGGTCAAATTCATGGTGGTGGAAGGAGATTGGACTTTGGGTGGTGAGCACACCATGCAATATGCAGATGTATTATAGAATTGCACATCTGAAACTTATATAATGCTTTTTTTTACAAATGTTACTCCAATAAATTTAACATAAAAACATTTCAAATGATAATTGCCTTTTGTACAGTGTGAGCAGAGGAGGAGGGACATGAATTGGGAGAGATACCCAGGGAACTTGGACTTAATCTTTACTGCTTAATCTGGTAGTGAGTTTATAATTGTGATATTGTTTCTGTAATCTGGATATGTATGATGTTCTTCAAATAAGCTAAATAAAAGTTAGGGTCACACATCTATGAATCTGTTTTGAAATTGAAAGTACATCAGACAGCAGTGTTCTGAATATGCTACTGACAGCTAGATAGGTTTCTTCTCTTGTCTTTTGTATTGGATTTTGCTGTTGTAAATATTACTCCTGTATTAGTCAGGATTCTCCAGACAAACAGAACCAACAACAGAAATAGATCTAGAATCTAGATATAGATAACAGATAAGTCAAATCCAACTCCAGTGCCTTTTTTTACTGACACTTCAAATATATCCTCAGAAACAATGCTAAATATCTCCTTTTACCTTGAGTAAATGAAATATGTCTACCATTGCTAATATCACTTTTTTAAAGTTCTTGGCTTCTAGATATAATATGTATTTAGCAAGTAGATAATTATTCTTGGTGTGCACTGCCAAAGTATTTTTTAGTGACAGGAAAAAAGAATACCAAGCTAAAGCTAAAAGGAAGCACACACACACACACACACACACACACACACACACACACGTGTGTGTGTGTGTGTGTGTGTGTATGTGTGTTCATGGATATGTATTTATATGTGTGTGTATATATGATCAAACCAATCAAACATCAACATCCCACTTCACTTCAAAACTAATAATGGCAATACCATAAAAATTGTTTATTGAGGCAAAAGGTATAATAATTAATGTTAAATACACTTCTTTACTTCCTTGTTATCTACTACAAAACAGTCATTGGAATATTAGAATTTCTTTCAATGAACTATTTTTAAAAAATTAAGTTTCTCCAGTTTTAGTGCAGTGTTTTAAGTTGAAATCTAGATATTCCTTTGAAAAATAATATTTAATTATAACTACAGCAACCCGTATTTTCTTTCTTTCTTTCTTTTTCTTTTTTTTTTTTTTTTTTTTTTTTTTTTTTTTTTTTTTTTTTTTTTTTTTTTTTTTTTTTTTTTTTTTTTTTTTTTTTGGTGGCTCTCTGGCTGGGAATCAAACCCAGGCCATGGCATTGAGAACGCCAAAGCCTAGCCACTACACCACCAGGGAACCCTAACAGCCAGTATTTTAACAACACTTCAAATCACATTTATATATGTCTTATTCTAACAGTTTTTGGGTTTTTAATATTTAATGCCAAGGTGAGAGAATATTTTGGTGCCAATTAAACTATCCTTTTATTTTTTTCTTGATCTAATTACATTTGAATGGTTGCAAGGGCTGCCCAGAAAAAAAATCCAGCCATAAATACTTCTATTTTTCATATTACATGACTGGATACTTTCCAGACAGCCCACATATATCAAATAATAATGGTAAGCATATATGCATGCAATAACTCTTAGGTATGTAATATAACCTCTGTTGCTTTGTCATGATCTTTCATGGTAAAAATATATTGCTTTGCAATAATAGTAGTCATCTCTTTCAACAGAAAAATAAACCATCTACAAAGATACAAGAAGGCTTTTTGTGGTTTTTGTTGTTTAAGTGCAAGATTGATTGAAGAGGGCATATAGTACACATCACTCTGATGCCAAATAAACTATGAAAAGCCTAGTTAATATCATTTTAAGATACAATTTTCATGCAATGTAATATACAGATATGTACAGTAAGATCAGTTTTGGCAAGTTGTATAATTTTGTCACCGACATTTATATCAAAATATAATTTTACTTTATCACCTCACACTTCTGCAAGTAATTTTGCTTTGTTAGTAATTTCATTAAGGAGTTATAAAAGTTCTTTATATATTCATGATATAAATCTTTTGTCAGGCATGTTAAAACATTTTTCCCAGTCTCTGGTTAGCTAATTTTTTATAGGAATTTGGTGAGCATAAATTTGTGTGTGTGTGTGTGTGTGATGTAAAAATGAAATACCTACTTAAGTCACAAATATATCTTATGTTTGCCTGTAGAAGATTTATAGTTTTGGTTTTTAATTTTAATGTTTTTGCCTTGAGAGTTTAAGTCTTAAATTTTAGATAATCCATCTTGAATTAATTTCTGTGTTTTCTGTGAGTGAAAGGTCAAGGTTTGTTTTGTTTTCTTTTTCAAATATGGATATTCAGTGATTCCAGCACCATTTGTTGAAGAGAATTTTCTTTCCCCATTGAACTGTTTTAATATCCTTGAAAAAAATCATTTGATCATAATATAAGTATGTGGGGGCCTACTTTTAAACTATCTATTCTGTTCATTTGATTCATTTGTCCTTTTGCTAAACCATGCTGTTTTCTTTACTGTAGCTTAATACTTGAAGTTAGAAGAAGTCTTCCTATTTTGTTTGTTTTCCTTGTCAAGATTGTTCTAGTTACTCTAGAACATTTTCATTTTCATTTAAGTTTTAAAATCAGTTTGCCATTATTCACCAATAAATCCTGCTGGGATTTGGAGATTGCATTGAAATTATACATTATTTGGGGGTCACAACATATAAATAATTTTGAGTCTATTAATCTATGAATGTGGTATATCTCTCATGTATTTAGGAATTAAAAAATTATCTCAGCCAAATTTTATAGATTTTAATGTTAAGACTTTGAATAACTTTCATAAAATATAATCCCAAGTATTTTATGTCTTTGGATATTATTCTTTAAATTACATTCTCCAAATTTTGATTGCTAGTGTATAGTTAAATAATTGTTATTGTGTTCTGCAACATTGTTGAATTTACTTATAAGATCTGGTAGGTCTTCTTTTCCCACTAGCAATTTTAGATTTTTTTTTTTTGCCTATAAAATTGTGTCATCTATGAATAATGAAAATCTTTTATTTGTTTTCTTTAAATCATTCATTATATCTTTTACTTCTCTTTCCTGTGCCTAGTAAACTAAAAAATGTGGCTGACTCAAATATGACCTTTTACTCTTTACAGTGGTTCTCCCTTGGCAATCTTATCCATCTTTTTTTATTTCAGTTTCAATGTATATATCTAGTTCAAATGCTTATTTTCAGCTTTATACACATATTTCTGACTACTTATCACTAATGACCATAGTACATTTCATAGTTACCTTAAATTATTTATCACAACTGAATTTACTTTCATCTCCCCAAGAACTAAATGTTTTTCTTCCCTGTATTAGGTTACTGTCATAACCAATAACTCCAAAATAAATTCTTGAAATGAATTTTAACTTCATAGTATACTAACCCCATTACCCTTTCCACAGACACACTCTCACTCAGATGCAGACACAAGCTGTTTAGCAAACACTTCTTGATGATATTCTATTCCTTCCTTGCTATCCTCAAGGCTACTCAATGTAATTCATATACCTATTTTCATTTGCTTGGACTATTGACTACCAGTAGATTTGTGTCCTCATCTACCTTCCACATTAGAAAAATTATGAATGATGACTTGAAAATACAAGCCTAAGGCCTAAACATGTTATCTTGTTTCCAGAAAAGCCTTAAAGAACCCTCATTTATGTATAGGATAAAATTGAAAATTTTAAATATGTGTGTATGTGTATGTGTGTGTGTGTGTGTGTGTGTGTGTGTGTGTGTGTTTATGCTGTCTGTAAAAATTCCAGCCATAAATGTCTCTATTTTTCATATTACATGGCTGGATACTTTCCTTAGAAGGCAAATTTAAAAGTTCTTGTTGATTTTAATTTCACATAGGATAGTGCACTTGCTCCTTCAGATTACTGTCCGCCATTTTCCTCCCACTCTATGCACTATAAGAGGATTGTTGTGTTCAATAGACCCCTTTGTCTTTTGGTTTCCTGTGGTAGGGCTTGGAGGTAGAAAAGTAGCACTGTAAGAGATAAGTATAAGATGGAAGGTGATTTGAGTTATGCTTTCCCCAGCTTTATCTCTTGACCTGACTGTGTGCCTCACTTGAAGTTCCCTGTCATGCTTACCTCTACACTACACTGGCCTTGGAATACAATGCCATCTCTAGGGTTGCACTTAAACCTGTATTTAACTTTAAACAATCTCTTTATTGAATACTTTTCAGGTTGTCCAACATGGGTGTATCATCTATTCCCTGTAATGATTATCACAAATGTAAAGGTAAAAGAGTTTGAAGATTACTTTTTTCTAATATAAATTTAAAAACTAGTTGTTCCCTACATAAAGACATGGAAGTAATACGATTTCAGGTCTTGTTCTGGCTTAGTGATGCTTCACTACCTAATATCTACCATATTCCCAAATTCATCTTGTCTCATTTTCCCACTTCAACATCAGACTCCAACTATATCAGGCTGAATGAAGCTATACTTTTTGCATGCAAAATATTTTATCCAAAAGTTTTCCTCTATCCTGTTCTTTTTTTCTAGTAGTTTGTATAAAATTTACTTAAATCACACCCTGATCTGAAATTGGCCATTAATATTTCTCTTTAATCCATAGCAAATTGAACATAATTCTTCCACCCTTATTTTTCTATAATTCAACTATCCAGGTCACATTTTTACATTACATAAGACTTTCCGTTTGGGAAAAATACAACGAACAGTATTATGACTTTTGTATAACCAGTACTTAATTTAAATCTTGACATTTAATAAGCATTGAATAAAGGCTAATTGAATAGTCACCTAGATAGGTAAATATATAAGGATGCATGAAATATAGTTTCTGTTTTGTTTTGTTTTTATTTTTATGTGGGTAGTTTCCTGGCTGGGAATTGAACCCAGGCCATGGCGTTGACAGGGCTGAAGCCTAGACACTACACCACCAGGGAACTCCAAAATATAGTTTTAAAATGTGTTGTGAGCTACGAATTACTAAGTTAGCTATTTATATTGAGCTATTTGACAAATAAATTCAGACATCTCTACCTGCTTAGTTTAGAACAGACAGCTTTAACGACATAGATGCATGAAACTAAACAAAGTGCTAAACTTCTGATTTTGACAATAAAATAGAAAAGAACTTACAAGAACATTTAAGGGCAATACAATATGTTGTTGATGAATCATAAGATAATGCATTGCCATACGGGTTAGAAATGCATCAATACCCAAGAATGCTACAAGAACTCAAAATTGTACAAGTGGCAAGAATGAAGAGTGAAATCAGATTCCTGACTGATTGTGTTCATTGAAGCTCTTGTGTCACTCCAATACCTGGGACATATGCCAGCTTAGTTCAATTTATTCGGTACCCTTAAATTGCTTCTAAAGTTTAGTCAAACACTCCGGTGCTTGAATTGTTAGCTAACCCTTAATGCAGTAGTGTACAGGTCTGATGAGTTCCACCAGTGCCTGTTTTTCCAATGAAGATATAATAATGTAAAGAAAAATAATTGTGTACATAAAATTATACAAAGATAACACTCAGGGAGAAAAGCTTTGTATTTATAGTACAAATTCTGATTACTTAAATTCTATATAAATTTTTTCTGGTTTTATATTTCAGATGAAGTAACTTCAGTTAACAAAACTACGTTTGAAAAAACAAACACCTGGCTTTTCATAACTGTCCTATTAGTTATGAATGATTAGAAGAAATACACATATATAAATGTTAACATATAAATATAAAATTAATAGAGATAAAATCCTTCAGAAACTATTGCAATAACAGTTATCAATCACATTATGGTCAGATACATAGATTCATGACTTTCAGAGTGGAAAATAATTACAGATGGCATCTATTTTACAATACAAGGCACCTGGACTTAATTTAAATATTTCTAGTGACAGAAAACTTATTACTCCATTTTAAACCCAGCCAATTGTTAGAAGTCCTTCCTTATTGCTACATTATTTATCTTCCTATAAATTATATGCATTTTAATTGATTATACAACAAATTTGATTCTTCAGATGTATAATAAGCCTTCGAATATTGAAAGATAGTGATCTCTTCCTAAGCTTTCCTGTAAAAGAGCCTGAGTTCACATAAACATCTATTTTGGCTTTGGTGTGTTTCACCGTCTTGACCAGTATCCTTAGGACTTAGTTTGTCAATAACGCTACAAAAATTTGAGACATGGAACTGACTGTATCTCATGCTCAGCCATTTCATGGTATGTCTAGTGTAAGGGATATGAACCAAAATTAATAACTGAAAATTAAATAGATGTACATTTTTAGTCTTGTTATTGCAGTCAATATAATCATTCAATAGTGTATCCATTAGGGTTCCATCCGGAGACTGAAACCACAGTAATTTGAACAGAGAAAGTTTAATATAAACAATGTAATATAATCATTACAAGTGAATGGAATAAAGAGGATTAGCAGCAAGAAGTAGAGGAAGCAAAAACAACTCTAAAGAACATGGGAACACATCTAAGATGCAGCTGCTCGCTACCTCTAGCACTGGACTGGAACACTCAAGGGAAAGTTTCTTCCCTACTCGAGGACTTAGACCTGCATTGGCAGAACTTGCTGGAATTCCACCCTCTAAATGCTAGGTGCCAGAGAAAGCCATTCATGGACTTCTCACTGCTGGACTTCACTACAAGAACACCCGAGGAGGGTACCAGGGGAACACACAGGCCTCTGAATTCTGCAGGCCACCCTTTACTGCAGAACTGGAATGTTGGAATAACCTCCAGTGCTGGGGAGTTGTGCTATGGGAACCCATAAGCACCAAAGGGAGCAGGTTCTGGAGAAATTGCCTTTTCTGCAGGAACCGAGTACTGGAGAAGCATTGCATGCTGCAGGTGTCAAGCTTTGGATAAGACATTCACTCTGCAGGAGCTTCGTGCTGGAGAAGCTAAATGCAGTGCCGGAGCGGGGTGCTGACGAAGGGTACCGTATTTGCTGAGGAGACTGCTGGGGAGCGCACAGTGAAACCAGGAAAGAAGGTCCTGCAGTGTTGCTCCGGCACCCTCTTCTGAAGACGCTTAATGTTATGACAGATGGCAAAAGGAAACCATTTAAAAAGCTCAGCCCCACTTTTGCAGAATAACCAATCAAATTTAGATTTTGAACTGAAGAGGTAATAAATCGATAAATGGCACTTGTAGGCATATAATTTTATGATCCATTCAGTTATTTACTAGTCAAAATTCTGCCTTAGAGTAGTTTTTTCTATATCTCTAACATTACTTTGAACAGACTAAAATAGTGATTCATCTCTACAAATATATACAAAATTTCTAATATATGCAGATTTCAGAAAAATGTAAGAATCAGAATTGACAAAGAAAAATTATGTTGAATGTTAACTATGTCTGCACATATATGTGTACATGTAGCATATGAGTATTATATATAACTAAATGATACTTAAATTACGAACTCTTTTGTTTGAGTAATTTAAAGCATTTGCCAATATTTGAAAATTTAATTTTTGCACATTGATTTTCAGAACTGTAACTAGTGTATCAATTGCAAAGTCAAAATTGTATTCATCATTATATTCTCAAAGCCTAAGTCATCAGTACCATAAAATTAATAATAAGCTAACAATGAATAAGTGAGTGAATGGGTGAATACATGTATAAGGCAAAATAAACGAGAGGGTCTTTTCTTCTTGGGAAAAATCCATCAACACAGGCAAACATATGTTTTCTTTCTTTATATCTTTAGCTCTTAATCTCTGACATCTGACTTTTGGCCTATCTCCTTCATTCTAAAGTCTTTTTATGGTTCTGCTTGACTCTGTTTATTATATATGTGCATATATGTATATGCTATATACATATATATAATCAGAGTAAAAAATATAAAGAAAACAAAATACCTACTTTCATTTTTGCTCATATTAAACATAATAAGTGTATTAACTCAAAATGTAATTTTATTGTTTCATATTTATGTTTTTAAAATAAATTTATATTTTAAGTGTTGACCTAAGAAAAAAACTGTTTACTTCTTTCTTAGTTCAGATCTCCTTTTTAAAATAACATTCTCAAGGGGCAAGAGAATACATTTATATGTGATGTGTCAAATGATCTAAGTGTCTTTTGCATTTTCAAATTGAATCCTTTTCCCTTTGGAGATTTTGATATGACTTCCGATGTTATCTCCACCTTTGGCAATAATTGTTACAATAAGCCACCATTTTGGTCCATTAGGGCTACTACACCAAATAGAGATCTTATAGGGTGGCTCATACACAAGAGAAATTTATTTCTTTTTCTTTTGTTTTTTGTTTTTTTTGAGAAATCCAGGTTTGTTTTTTGTTTTCTGTTTTTGTTTTATTGTTTGACTTAATTGGGTTGACATTGGTTAACAAGAATTACAGGAGTTTCCTGATGGTGCAGTGGCTTAAGGCTTCGGCGCTGGCACTGTCAGTGCTGCAGCCTGGGTTCGATTCCCAGCTAGGGAGCTACCCACATACCAAAAAGCAAAAAAAAAAAAAAAAAAAAAAAAAAAAAGAATTACATAAAAATTTATTGCTTACAGTTATGGAGGCCAAGAAGTCTAAGATTAATGTGCTGGCAGACTCATTGGGTGATGAAAGATTACTTCCTGGTTCATAGATAGCCCTCTTCTCGTTGTGTTCCCAAATAGTGAAAATGGAGAATTCTGGTCTCTTTAGCCCCTTCTAAGGGCATGAATCCCATTCACGAGGGCTTAACCCTGATGACTTAATCACTTCCCAAAAGCCCATCTCCAAACATCGTCACTTTGCAACTTATGAACTCGGGTGGGGAGTTCTATCCCTTAGTTGTGTTTCACACACATACTCACACACATGTAAATGCACAAATATATATTCACCCCTTAAAAAAACATGTATACAGCATTTGCCTTTAGTCTTTTAATTATAACCAACATTATGTTGATAAAGTTTCATCCTGTACTACCTGTTTTTTGCCTAATTAAAAATAAGAGCACAGATATTAATTTTATACTATTACACATAATGAAAGCATGGTTGCTAGCAACTATGACCAGTTATTTTTCTGATAACAAAAACTTACATTTATACAGATGTTATCCAGAATAATTTATGTTATCCAAAATAATGCAATATTATCCAGAATAATCCAAAGTTATCTGGAATGCTACTATAATATCTAAGATATGTGTATGTATTTTAATATATTGTATACCTTTTTTGCCTCTTAGTCACTACCCTGAAGTGATTATAATATAAATATTCTATATTACTATGCAAGACAGTGAAAAATGTCATTCTAAGAATGAATTTAAACTACTACTACTGATTTCCCATGTAATCATATTTCTAATATCTGAAAATGTCAGCTTCTACCTCACATTGAGTTCCAATTTGGGGTTTAATAATTCTATCTCAAATTGATTTTAAGACTCACCTTACTTTATCTCTATAAAAAACATGTCCAAATCATAATTATTCTGGTGGCATATTTGGTGCATCTTTCAATCTGTGTTCTTCTTTTGAATGGAACAAGAATGAATAAAATGTTTGCTTGGGCATCTTATAGGAGGTCCCAGATCTGTTCAGACTTAATAGTGTGTGTCTTGAATCTGACATCTTGTCTCACTTAAAGAACAATGCATGGGAGTTCCCTGGTGGTGTAGTGATTTAAGGCTTCAGCGCTGGCGCTGTCAACACTGCAGCCTGGGTTCAATTCCCAGCCAGGTAGCTACCTCATACCAAGAAGCAAAAAAAAAAAAAAAAAAAAAAAAGAACAATGCATGAACTTACAGGTAGCAAAACATTCAACAGTGTCATCTGTTCAAAGTTTGAGGTTATCGGATGGTGAAAAATAAGGAATTATAACAAAAAAGACCTTTTGTTTTTCTTTAAAAGGACCAACACTAAAGAAAATTACTCAGAGTTTACGAGTGGGGACCCCCCAAAAATCACAATTTATTTATAAAACATTGTGTATTTATTCTCACATGTTTAAACTTCGGTCACTTTCAATATATCTCTGTTGGATGGAATACACCTATCCAGGGGCTGTTTCCTCTGCTCAGAACAGTTGTCCAATGCGTCGATCTTTACTCTTTTTAGCGCTCCTGCTGTCCCCCGTTTTACCGCTTCCCCATTGGCAAACCGCTTCCCTTGGAGGACTTCATTCTGAGAAACCACAAAATGTCATTTGGGGTGAGATTGGATGCATAGGAAGGGTGGGGCACAGGGGTTATACCAGTTTTGGTCAGAAGCTGCTCAACACAGCACGGCGTGGGCCGGTGTGCGGGGACGCCCCATGTGGTTCATGTAATCACGTTGAAAGAGGCTCAAAAAAGAAAAATTCACAGGAGCCGCACGCAGCCTCCCGCCACGCCGGCTGGTGGGTTCCCAGAGCGCTCACCAGGCGCCCGTACTGCAAGGGGCCCGCCCTCCAGAAGATAATTCTGGTTTTGGTGGGGGGCCCTGGTATAGTTCCTAAATATTTATACTAAGTTGATGGACTGTGATGTTTTCAGTTACTTGCTCCTTGAAGTGACTCTTAGGAGTACTATCTAGCTCATGATCTTGTGAACATGTAAACGTGTTCTGAAAGAAATCACTCCATCTTTACTATCCCTCATAGTAACACACGCCATTAGAGAATTTGGAATATATGGGAAATGTAAAGAAAACTGAACTTACTCATGATCCTACTATGAAGACCTATACACTAGTGCTCACTTATATGTATAGTACATGTATGTATTGACAATATCAATCTTCCAAATAACACTTTTTCATATTTTCCTTATCATTATCATGTTTTCCCTGTCATTAAATATTTTTTGAAATGTGATGTATTTGCCTGATAGTCATGTATTTATGTAATCATTATATTATTTATTCAAGCATTTCTCCACTTTTCAAAATTACATTAATTTTATTTTTCTGTTAATATGCATAATTCTGGGGAGAACATCATGATTCATTAACATAAGAATATAATTCCAATTTTTTCCTTATGGTAAATTCAGAGATTTGAATGCTGTGGTGAAAAAGAATTAATATTTTCTCATTTTTTTATTAAGGAAAATGCCAGTTGGCTTTACAAAAGGATGATAACAACTTCCATGTATGATATCAGAGAAAATTTCCTGCACCCTCAAAATATTCTATAATTTAGATCCCTACTCTACTTTGATTTCTTCTGTATACAAAGTAGTTTTCCACCAACTTGATGTTTTCATTTTATTCTGTTTTGACTGCACAGCTAAAAATAGAACATCAATTTACACAAAAAGATTTTTATAATGCCAAAACTAGTATTTGCAGCTCACTTTGAACACTCTGGCTATATTCTTGAAAGAATTAAGAAATATTAACACTAAATTACTTATCAGTGATGACAGTGGGAGTTATACTATAGCATCCAACATGTCTCAGTGTTTTTGAAGACATTTACTGTGATGTCATGTCCACTTTGTGGCCTTTTTATGTCAGTGGCTCTTGAAGTAAATCTATTACTGGCTGGCATCACTCTCTTTTGTACTGATAAAGCAAAATCATAATGACTGCCAGGAAATACAGAAAACTCTTTGGCTTTGGTTCATGTTAAACTTGTCTCTAACCTCTTATTTACAGTCAGTTGAACTACTGCCCTCCTGCATATAAAAACTCTCCTGCTGAACATAGTATCTGACAGGTATCCCTGCAGGACAATGTATGCATAGCTCTAGCAAAATGAAATATTTATGTGCTGATACATATTAGGTAGTATGCGTGTGATGAATCTGCTATACCCCCTATACGAAAATACACTACAATACACAATACATGAAAAAAGCAACTGGTTCAGATGAAAGGGCTTTGCAAGGAAACTTCCCAGGGAGAGAAAAATCTCCCCTATCAGCTTCATCAAATTGCATTTAAGACTTCATGTCTTTCAACAGTCTTTGAAAATGACAACTGAATAAAAATTGTTATACAGGAGGAGTGCATATGACTATATTTTCATGCACAAGTGGGGTGGTTACTGGACAGACAATACCCTGACTAAATGCTCACCTCTCCCACTTCTTTTCCTTTTACCCTGTGTTGAGAAGGGCAGACCAAAGATGCGGGAGTGCAGCCAAAATCTAGATCTACAGGCAGAGGAATGCTGGACATTGTCTAAAGCAAAGACATCGGGGATTTGGGGCACAAGTCATGAATGATGATTAATCACTGATTGCGATTAATCAGTAGTAGCCTAAGCTTTTTAATCCAATAATTTCAGAAAATCTAATACAGGCCTATGGATGGGAAACATATCATCTTTTCATTCAGGTAACTCATAAAAAAGTTTAAAAAATGTAACCTCCACAATTAATCTAGTTTCATTAGTATTAGGGGAAGGTATATCTATTTGAAAACATAGAGAACTTGGATATCACCCTGATGGCAGGACTGGAAAATTTTTCAAGATTTTATGAAATGGCTAATCCTTTAATTGTTCCATCTACTATCCAAATTTGCCTAACCATTAAAAGAAAAATGAGATTTTAATCATCTTGTCTTTTGAGAAAAATTATAGAATGGTTTTATTATCTCTTTCATGACATACCACAAATGGGAGGCAGTAAAGATTTGGGGAAATGAGCTTCTGAAAACTTATAGAACCTAACACAATTCTTAGTAAAATATCTGAAATTCTCTGAATCTCAAAATTTTTTTCTACAAGGCAGATTATATTTCTGAACCATGGTTATGGTAAGAATTATGCCAAATGTCTTTGAAATTTTTTCAAAGCTGTAAAAATTTATAACCTTATAAATTATAAATGTAAATACATATAGAAAAGATATGATGATGATGATAGTGACCGAAGATGAGACTAAATAAGACATTTACATGACTATTGTCATTTATCCAAGCTCATAAATTTTGTCAAGAGAGACTTACCTTGGATATGACTTAATTTCACCTTCTCTGTACCTCTCTTGAATTGAGAGAGTACTGAATTATGTGCTGTTTATAGTGTAGTTGGAAAAGCACAAAAATTTTTAATTATTATCCTCCAGTAGCCACTTTGTTTAAAAGAGTATTAAGATGAGTGCTTTGAAGGGAAAAGTGTTCAAAGGAATAATTTTGGGAAGTGGGCATTGGAAAAAGAAAGCAAACTTCAGATCTAGCTGACCTGGGGTTGAAATCCCACCCTGCCACTTTATGGTTGTTTTTCCTAGGGCTAGCTACTTAAACCTCTTTCCTAAAATTCGGTGTCCTTTTCTGTTGTAAAATTTTTTAAAGGGGAGAAATTTAATATTCCATGGAATTGGTATGAGCATGGTATAGAATAAAAATCTCATATTTATTTCTTCATTCAGCAGATACTTGTGGAGATCCCCCCAAGGCCCGGACACTGGTTCTCAAAGAATATTATGAAGTTCAGGATATTGATTTCATATGTCTCTGGTGTTCCTATACATTTATAACAAACATATGTAAGCTAGAATGCTCCTTATTTACCACAAGAACGTAGCCACAAATTTAATCATAATTTGAGTGATACTGCAGATTTCAGAATACTTGCCTAAGCAAGAGCTATATGGATCAATAAGGTTAATGGCAATTTGGGTATTATTATTACCCTTGTTTAGCCAAGGATAAATATATGATCTCAAGTTTATCCAAAAGTCATTTATTTTGAACTTGCATTGAACTTGTTTATATGGAAATACTAAGTAAGCAGTAGGAGGGGAAATTTTGATAATCTGTTTTCTAGAGAATTGTTTTTCTTTTCTTTACACTTTTAGGGCCCAGGCAGACTGCCCCAAGCTATCCCACAATGGCGTATTGATTATTTTGAATTAAAGTTACTTAAGAAAACACCTGAGCAAGAAGATTTTTTTCTTTCGTTAAAGACAGAAGATAATGTGGAAGGTGCTCTCCCTTCTGAGGGCTGAGAGACAACCTTATCAAAAGAGTTAAAAGAATCCAGAGTTGGAGATCATCGTGCTAAGCAAAATAAGCCAGACAGAAAAAAGAAGAATCTTATGATTTCACTCATAGGTAGGATATAAAAGTGAAAGCAACAAAGAAACAAAAACTCAGGGACACTGTCAATAGTTCGTGGTTACCTGAGGGTGTGAGGGGAAGGGCTGGGAGATGAGGGAGGGTGAGTCAAATACGTGGTGATGGAAAGGGAACTGACTCTGTGTGGTGAACACACAATGCAACAGATAGATGATGCACTATAGAATTGCACACCTGGAACCTACGTAATTCTTATTAACCAATATCACCCCAATAAGTCTAACAATAATAAAAAGAATCCAGAATCATAAGCTGATAAAAACAAGTCTTGTTACACCATTACTAATTGACTACACAAGCCTTAGTTTTGCTTAGATGCCTCATTAACTAAAGAATACTCAAGCTTTGCTTAGTTTCCTTTCTAATGAACACTAAGTTTCTTTGTCCTGTCAGTTATTACAAATTAATTGTTTTTATTTATTTATTTATTTGTCTAAAGAGCATAAAAAGTTGCTTGGTTTGCTCATTTCTTTGAACCTTGTTTTATGATCTGAGCATCATATCATGATTCTCTTGTGCACATGTATTAAATTGTTATTTCTCCTGTTAATCTAGTCTTGTGTCAATTTTATTATTTTATTATTAATCCAGTTTTAAGAAATAAAGAGAAGCAGAGAATTCTCTTCTTCTTCGACAATACTTAACTTGCAGAGTTAATATAATAACTTCCACATTTTGGAACTCTCCCAAAATTTCAAGTGTATTTTCAGCGCTTTCTTGAAGGGAGCTATGGGAATGTCTGGCTGAAAGTACATACCTAATTAAAAGAGAAGAAACCAAAGGGAAATTTTTAAAGCAAATATTTGGCCATTCAAGACTATCCTGCCATATGGTGAATGCCAATACTTATGTGGGTAGGGTGATGAAGGGGAGGAATTTCAAATGTTATTCTGAATTTGTCAGCAGGGATTGACTTTAATGCTAATTGCATATTAAGCTTCTGCAATATAAATATTCCTTCACTAACTGAAATGCTTTAGTACTATTAACCTCATATTTCATCTTTTAATGAAAACCTATATTACAATCCAACTTCATGGTGAAAATGAAATTAAAGAAAAAGAAAAATGTAAAACTTTTTTATATTGATAATAACACAGTTTAGGATCAAATGTGTTTAATTCATGACCTTGTTCTTAAAGTACTAACCACTCTGTCAGTATTTTACTGTTTGGATTTACTTTTTTAAAGCACCTAGTTGTTACAAGTACACATCTTGTTTCTCCAAATAGACTTCATACAGACAATTAGTTTTCTATTTGAAATTACTGCCCCATTTCAGCCCTGATTCCTGAGATGATTACAGGCTACTTTGAAGGGGGATTTAGGAATTCTAAAACTTCTCAATAATACATTTAAAGACAATTTCGGTTACTCCCAACAGATGGCTAATTGCATCTATTGTGTGATGTTTTAGTTCTCAGAGGCAATCTTATTACCCAGTTTTTGTTTGAGAGAGGACCGCTCACTATTTCTATCATGTTACACTAAATTTGGAAGAAGCATTAGAGAAAATCTCCAACTCCCTCATTATGAAAATAGAAGAACTTACCGATAAAGTAAGTGAGTAAACCACTTATGAAAATAATATAACACACTCTAATTGTAGGACTAAATATACAAAGCAACATTCATGTTTGCACAAAGAGGGAGGGGTAAATTTAAATTGCTTAGAATAAGGTTAAAGAAACAATGTACCCAGTATTTTATTTGACAATGTAAAATGAACACATACAATACATACTTCGAAGATTTACAAAAAGAAATCTTCATATATTCCACATTGATGTTCTATGTAAAAGGAAATTTCTGCTGTCATTTCAAACATTTCCACCTCCTTAATCTTCAATATTTATCACCAAGTTAGGTTTTTATCTTCTAAATATTCCTTAAATCCATTTACTTCTTTCCTTATTTACAATAACAAATGATCGCACATCTGAACTAATGCAGTAGTTTCCTAAATAAGATGCCCACAATTCTCTTATTAAAACTCTACCAGCCTTTTGTTTTGTTTTAATGTGCAGAAATTATTTCTACCAATACTATAGCAATTAAGAAAGAGAAAAGAAAGAGGGAAAGGAAACAAGGGGTGTAGGAGAAGGAAAAAGGAAAAGGAGGGAGAGAGTAAAAGAACAGAAAGGATGGCATGAAAAGAGAAGCATCAATTATATCTATAAGATTATCTTATTTTTAAAGAAATCTTAAAAACAGAAAAAATATCTCTTTAATCTCAGTAGCACACAGGTATCTGAAATACTTAGTTTTTTATTTTTCCTTGTTTTACTTTTTTCAAATTAAAATATTGTTGATATTCTAATAAAAGGAACTATTTGTAAACACAGATTGCCAGCACCTGCTTAATCTTCTCTGTTTCCCTAGGCTCAGACCACTAGGCTGTCCACATTGGCTGAACTGTAGTCCCTCCCAATGTTGAGAAGAAGCTCTGGAGTTTAGTTTTGGATTACTAAATTTAAGATGTGTATTTACTATTCAAATAACTATACCAAATAGGCAGTTTAAATATATAAATTAGAAGTTCAGCGGGGGTTCCCTTGTGGTGTAGTGGCTACACTTTGGCACTGTCAATGCTGTGGCCTTGGTTCAATTCCCAGCCAGGGAACGAACCAAAAAAAAAAAAAAAAAAAAAAAAAAGTTCAGGAGAGGCAGACATTGGCATATAGGTGATATTTAAAGTCATGAAACCAGATGAGATCTCCCGGGGAGAAAATATAAATAAAGAAGGATTAAGCCGTGTGGTTTTCTAATGTATAGAGTTGCAGAGAAGAGGAGACTGAGATGGAGGACCAGGGAGTCAGTACTTCTGTGAAGTGAGGTGGTCGATGGCTTGTGTTTTCGATGACGAAACTGTATCAGGAAGGAGGCAAGGGCCCTTGTGACAGATCAGATGGTGCTGAGAAGTCCTAAGTAAGATGAAGACGGGAAATAGATCCCAGGATCTAACAGTGAGGAGAGGGATTCATTGGTAAACTAGACAAGAAGTGGAATGTTGGGGCAAAAATGTGACTAGAATGGTTTTTCTTTTAATTGTTAGACTTATTGGGGTGACATCTGTTAGCAAGGATTACATAGGTTTCAGGCATACAATTCCACAGTGCATTGTCAACTTGATGTATAATAAGGTCACCACCTAATGTGACTTCTCTTTCCATCACCTTATATTTAGCTTCCCCCCTCCTCTCCCACCCCCTCCCTAGAATGTTTTTAAAGAAATAATGTACTGAAACAATAAGATAATGAGACCATAATTTAAACATTAAACTATTGTTGAATATTTGGTTTTGTTGAAATTCATTAATATTATGAATAACAAAAATAACAGAGAAAAAACACTTTAAAATCTTTTTTGTATTTGACTATTTTCTAAATGTGATTATTTGCTGAAAGTGAAATTACTGAATGAAAGATTCAAAATATTTAGAAATAATAATTCTTGTTTCATGTTGTTATGCTGCTGAAAAATTACCTAATCGTTGCCTTGCCATTTTTAATTGTTAAACCTATTTTTATTTTCTGTATTTTAAGAGTAGAACTTATAAAAGTATTTTTATTAGTAATAGTAAAAGGAGTCATCCTTGTATTTATAAAAATGTCTCCTGCTTTACTATTAGATGTGACACTGGCTGCCAGGTTTTTCTTTATTTTTTATTATTAAATCAATAATATATGTTCATCATGGAAAACATGACAGTTCTAGAAAGTATAGCAAAAATAGAAGTCTCTGTCTACTGAGTTATTTTTATATCTTTTGATAATTTGCTTCAATTTTACCACAATGATTCCCAGAGAGACTATTTAAGGAACATTCCTTCTTAGTTTGTGTTATTTTGCTGTCTGTGTTTTGTTGTTGCTGCTGTTATGCATGGCCCCACTGATGATGAAGTAACTGTTTGATTTTCATTTTATTATTGATATTCCTGGGACACTGCCTCAGAAGTGTGGCTCAGCATCAGGATAAGACTGAGGAATTCAGGAAATTCTTTAAGTATCCATTGATTTAATAAGCATTATTTAACTCTGCCTTTTACCATTTTTCAAAGATTTTTTTAGTCCAGTTTTATCAGTAAAACTTTTTTTATTGCTCTGTAAAGCATGACTTTCTGTTTTTTCAAAATGTCTTTATTTACCCTGATGTCTATAAGAAAGTCCAATAGCCTAGGCAAGGATTGACAAACTACATTGGAATTGTGGGCCAATTCAGACCTATCACCTGTTTTTGTAAAGCAGGTTTTATGAAACTCAGTCATACACATTCACTCGGTATTGTCAATGGCTGCTTTTGCATAATAACTGAAGAACTCAGTAATTACAACAGAGAGAAGGAGATAAAAAATAAAGCCTCACACAAATATGTATTTGTAAAAGGGAATATTATTTATGTTAGTATTTAAAAAAACTGAAGATACTCAACAAGTTGTAGTTTCTCAAGTGTTAGTTGCACTGAGGAATCTGAAACCTATCAAAGAAAATTTCAATGATCTACCTTGAAACTTTGAATGAACTATTTATGCATGTATAATTTAGTAGCATCTTTTTATTATAGAGTCAAAAATCCACAGTTGTTAAGACCACCAATATCACCAGAAAAGTTTTAAAGTTTGGAAAGCTAATTAACCCACAGTAAAGGATAAGATTTCCAGTATTTCAATTTGTGCTTAAAAGCTCGAACTTTATCATTGCCAGCAAAAACTGTCAGTTATTTTCCTTCATTAATGGATTCACTTCATTCATTTTGGAGAAACTATCTGCTAATTACCCAATTTATAAAAACCATAGATTATCTATCAGTTGTTCTTTCAAGTAAAAATGTTTCTAGTTCAGCTGACGAAAATGATAGTGCCAATGTTTTCCCGGAGTCAACCACTGTACTTTGGTATGCAACAGAAGGCCTTTGCATGTATGAGTACCTGGCATTTTTTCTCACAAAATACTAAAAAGACCCTCAGGGGTCTGTGAGTCACATTTTGAGAATTGATGATCTAGAGTTTCTTATCTTGTTTGCTTTGTGTTACTCCTGTTGCTTGCCAATCCTGATAATGAATGTGGTTTCTAATTAAATTCATGCAGAAAAAAAAATAAGTCGTCACATCTGCCAATTTCACTGGGCCATTTCTCACTGTTAGTATGCTGATGCTTCCACCCTCTAGCCCCAACTGAGGAATCCCATTTTAAATCCTATATGCCTCTCAGGTCTTTTGGTAGAATTCTGCAGACAATTGTTTAGAAGTCAAGAAAGAGGTTAGCTAGCAGATAATTTTAGCACAAATGAGAGAAACGTTGAAGTTTTCTTGTCTCATTGGTAAATGAGAAATATAATTCAGCTCTGCTTGTCTCAGAATATTAAGACAACAGTGTAGATCACATTTTCAATGATAAGTCTGAAACAGTGCTTTTTATACAGCAAATAGCCACAATGACAGTATAAGTTATGTATTGTTGTGTTTATTTTTCAGGTGAAGAAACTAAGGTGCAAAGAAGCTAGGTGATTTCTCAAGATCACCTAATTTATAAGTGAAGAAACCAAGTTTTAAATCCAGATCTATTTCCAGAACTTGAAGTATTTCAACTATTTGGCTACTAGTAATACTTAAATGTGAAAGACATAATGTGTAAATGAATACAGGCTACTAAATCATTAAAATCAGTAGCATTTACCTTGTATTATTTTTAATTCACTTACATTGTAAGAAAATATAATCTAGGACTTTCAGAGCTGGTAAGGAGACGTCAGTGCTGCCTTAGAAACTTCAAAGAACAGGCTGATGCAACTGGTGACTTCAAGTTGAAGCTAATGCTCCTTCACCATTTCAAAAGACTTAGGGCCCTTAAGAATTATGCTAAATCTACTCTGCCTGTGCTCTGTAAATGAATCGGCAAAGCCTGAAAAACAGGACATCTGTTTGCAACAGGGTTTACTGAGTATTTAAAGCCCACTGTTGAGACCAGTTACTACTCAGAAAAAAATGATTTCTTTCAAAATATGACTACTGCTTATTGACAATAGACCCGGTTACTCAAGAGCTCTGATGGAGAAGTACAATGAAATTAATGGTGTTTTCGTGTCTGCTAACACAACATTCACTCTGCAGCCCATGAAGAGTCAAGAAATAATTTTGAATTCCAAGTCTTATTATTAAAAAAAAAAACCAGTTAAAAGGGCACCTTACACAATGATTCTTCTGATGAATCTGGGCAAAGTAAATTAAAAACCTTCTGGAAAGGATTGACCATTCTAGATGCCACTAAGAACATTCGTGATTTATGGGAAGAGATCAAAATAGCAACATTAACAGGAGTTTGGAAGATGTTGATTTCAATCATCATGGATGACTTTGAGGGGTTTAAGACTTTAGAGGAGGAAATAACTACAGGTGTGGTAGAAACAGCAAGAGAACTAAAATCAGAAGTGGAGCCTGAAGATATGCCTGAATTGGTGCAATCTTAGAGTAAAACTTTAAGAGCTGAGAAGTTGCTTCTCATGGATGAGCAAAACGTGGTTTCTTAAGATAGAATCTACTCCTGGTGAAGATGCTGTAAATATTGTTTAAATGAAAACAGAGGATTAAGAATTTTACACAAACTTAGTTGCTAAGGGAGCAGCAGAGTTTGAGAGGATCAGCTCCAATTCTGAAAGAAGTTTTACTGTGGATAAAAAGCTATCAAATAGCATCATGTGCTGTAGAGAAATCACTCACGAAAGGAAGCAGCAAACAATACAGCAAACTTTACTGTTGTCTTATTTTAAGAAATGTTCACAGCCACCCCACACCTCAGTAATCACTGCCCTGCTCAGTCAACAGCCATCAGCAGAGATTACACCTCTCTGAAGACTCAAATATACTTTGCATTTTTAATAATACAGTATTTTTAAATTAAGGAATGTACAGTTTTTAGACATAATGCTATTTCATACTTAGTATATTACAATATAGTGTAAACATAACTTTTTGTATGTACTGGGAAACCAAAAATGTATGTGACTCACTGGACTGTGAATTTGCTTTATTACCTTGATCTGGAATACCAAACTGCATTCTCTGAGGTACACCTATACTCTGTAATTCAGCAGAATTAAATTGTCTTTACCATATTATTCTGAAATTTTAAGATAACCATCCAAAATATATATCAATTTATTCTTTTTAGATTTATTGTGGATTTATCCCCACAACTCAAAGTCATGAAGCCTGAGAATTTAGTTATATGTAAATTGAAATACTATTTGTCAATATAGACTATTTTATTCAAAGACAATATTATTGGTTATGAAAATTACAAGTTAAAAATAAGCTTTTTGAAAGATAAATGAAGTAGAATCTTTTCCCCAAGAAATGACTTTTTTCTCCATAAATTACCTGTACATTTTTATGTATCATATGATCACACACTGATAATAAGAAACAGACAAAAGTGCTGATTAGCTTTCTCGGGTGCATCTTGTTGAGGACTCATGGGAAATAATACCTCAATAATCACAGTCCATTTTGTTTTGCTAGAAAAGATCATGATGTTACTGTGCAAAGAGCTGGCTTCTCACAGGGTTTTAATTGTTCCTTAGGAAAATGTTAGACATTGTAGAAACTGTGTTAAGTACATGAGATCAAAGGCAATAATTTAAAGCAAGTTTCCTCCTCCTCCACAAATAACCTACCTTGATTTCCTACAAAAAATGTGAGTTTTGGAAAGATGATAGCAAAGATAAAAATAACTTACTAGAATTTCAGATATGTAGACTAAACATTTGAGCAGAAAGACATTCTTTAATTTATATCTCCTACAAAAAAATTGGATAAAGGAAGATATACATATTTTTGCCTCCAAAATAGAAAACAAAGGTGAAAAGTGTTATTTACTATTCATCTGTGAGTGTCTCAGGTAAGCGTCTACAGAGCAAGTGACATTACAGTGTTTATTACTAATACCCATGTGATGTTCAGGAAAATTTCATTTAAAAGTGATAGAAAACCAGTGCCAGTAATTCATGAAGAAACAAAGGATAAAAAATGATTGTTTAACATATATGACAGCCTGAAGTTAGCTTGATTTCAGGTGCACTTCTATCTAGGGAGAAAAACAGCATTATTAGAACTTTATATTTCATTTCTTGGCAAGGAATTCTTAATGGAGTAGTTCTAAAAGGAACCAGCAGCCTAGGATTACAAATGTTCTGCTAAAGAGGGGGAGTCAAATATATGGTGATGGAAAGAGAACTGACACTGGGTGGTGAACACATAACGCAATGCATGGACAATGTCCTGTAGAATTGTAAACCTGGAACCTATGTAATTTTTACTAACCAATGTCACCCCATTATTATCATGTTTTTTTTCATTGAATTACTTCTTAATATTTAAACATACAGTAATAACAAAAAACAAAACAAAAAACCCCACAAAAATCCTATCATTAAAAAGGTCACATTTTCACAAAACTCTAGCAAAAAAAAAATTGCAAGAATTTTTTTGACAAATACGTCTTAGGATCTCAATCACATCCCACTTATAAACAAGTTTCAGTGGCAAGATGTATAGAACACTCAGCTTGGCTATATATGAGTCTAGTTCAGGGGTATGTTTGTAAAGTTTAACAACCAGCTTTCTAGGAGTGGAGGTGGGGGATGGACTCTGATTGATAGTATTTGTAAATTTTCATAGTATAAATAATCCCAGAATGATCAATTTCAAACCATTAATATAAAGTTGTAAATCCAGAGTTAGAAAGAGCTGCACAGTTACTTGAAATTCACACTCATTATAGTCAGATATATAGTCATGATGTGCTGGGTAAGTTGAAAAAGCAGCTCTATTGTGTCTGTATACAAAAATACCTTATCTACCCAATAACTATTAATTTGCATTCAATGTTTTTACATTTTCACCACAATTTATTTTGCTTATCTAATTCCATTGCCTAGAATGTCTAAATTAATATTAAATTTATGAGAGGTAATATTTATGATGCTTCCTATATTAATAAGAATTCTAACATTTTCTCAATCATTATAATAGATTTTATTTTAATTATAAATATTAATATCTGTTAAAATAATAATTATAAAATGAGTTGCTATAGACTGAATTTTGTGTCCCCCTAAATTCATAACTTGACATTCTTATCCCCACTGTGATTGTATTTGGAAGTGAGACCTTTGAGATTAGGTCATGAGAGGTGAGCCCTTATGAATGGGATTCATGCCCTTATAAAAGAGACCAGAGAAAACTTTCTTCTCCCTTCTCTCACGTGAGGACACAGAGGGAAGATGGCAGTCTATTAACAAGGAAGTAAGGTCTCACGAAACACCAACTCTGCCAGCATCTTGATCTTTGTCTTCTCAGGCTCCAGAAATGAGAGAAATAAATTTCTGTTGTTTACAAGCCACTCAGTCTTTAGCGTTCTGTTATAGATGGCTAAATGGACTAAGACATGAGTTATTTACATATTGAGTTATAAACAAATTGTAGGCTACAAATAATGAGAGCTCACTTTTGCCAGAAATTATGTTATAATAAGATTTTTAAAGAAATCATCTAATTGAATTACTATGTCAATTTTATAGTGTTATTATAACTATTTTATATTGTATGAGTATATAAATATGTTGAATGTACATTAAAATATAAAATTAAATAATTAATATGTAGTGAGATCTATTTAATTTATAATGTATGAGGGCTATTCAGAAAAAAATCCAGCAACAAATGCCTCTATTTTTCATAATAAATGGCTGGATACTTTTTGGACAGTCCTTGTAAGTATAGTTATGACTATTCTTTATTTATTATAACTATTGTAGATGAGGAAACAGCAACTCTGAATTTGAATAGTTTGCTCTCTTAACCAATATTTATATTGTTCATAACAAATTATATCTTAACATTTTCAATTACAATTGTGAGAAGTTTTGAATAAGAAACTTAGTACTGAAGTTTTTTTTCTTATGTATCTTGTGACTTATATTACTATATAAAAATATATATATAAGTTGACAAGGAACTTAGAAAAAAAGAATTACAGCTCATGACTTAGATGCAGTTTGTGTATATCACCACTTTTCAAAAATCCTGGCACTCAATGAAAGCTATGAATATCAGATATACTATCCATCAGAGAGAAATCAAATTTACATCTACAAAATAATCTATTTTAATTGAGCATGTTATATTTAATTAGATATAACCAATAGAATCTCTTACATTTACTTCTTGTTCCATTAATAGAATTTCAAAAAAAATAATGCAAGAAATATTTACAAATTTATGCCAATAATTACTAGAAATGTCACATCAGATGTGGAAAATTTGAGTATCAGTAATGACATATACAAGTGTCAATGTCTAAGAAATATATGAACTCTGTTTTTCTTATATTTTAAAAGAAGTGTCAGTGAGAATACCTGTAGCAAATTTGATAGAAACTGATTGAGGAGACATATATAAACGGGAATCTTATGATGGGAAGAGATACATGGCAGAAAAGATAGAAGGTACTAATCCATAAATTATTTCCTATCTTCCCATTAATTAAACTGTATTTTGCTTTTCTCCTATTTAATTTCTATTTTAGTTTGAGAATTAAACTTAGTTGTTACTTCTTCAGGGAAGTCTTTTCTTTTGACTCCCTATTGAAATACCTTTACAATGGCATTGGAATAGTCAGTTTTAAAATCTTTTCTAAGTTATAATTTTACATGCATTTTTGTAGTCATTTAATTAATGTTTGTCTCACTAGATGATAAAATTCAGGAAGACAAAGACCTTTCATTTTTATTGTTGTTGATATTTTAATATCATTCTAGCCCCAGGAGAGGGCCTGACAAAGAGAATGTATGCAATAAATGACTAGAAAATGAATAACAAGACCTACTTTCTTATGCAGAAATATATTTGTGAAAGATTATTCTTTTCAAGCCAAGCAACACATATTTTTCTGTCAGTTGACCAGGGAACTGGGATGGATTGGAACAAGGAGTGGAGAGAGACATAAAATGAATTGAGGCCAAAGTTCTATTTGCTACACATTAGGAATTCCATGCTTTACATTTCTTCTTTCTTTGTTTTTTAATTTCTTGAATTTTTATAGACAGCTATGGAAAGAATGGCCTTTTTAATCTCTGAATTCCCTAACAATTCCAAACATAAAAGGGCTCTGAACACTTTCAAAGCCCTAGTAACATTTGGAAAGAGACAATTGACATAAGAATTCACCATTGAACATACGTTGTTGAGTTAAGTAGTGGTAGAATTAGGTTTATAATTGAATGTACATTTTTTAAACTACCTGTAAGACTTGTTAAAGCCTTTTTAGTTTGCTTGTTTTCAATGAACACATCTGTAAAAAGTTTTACTTCATAGATATGCTTAGTAAATGGTTTAAGTAATTAAAATTTTGGAACATAGCATGTAGTTTCAGCACATTGAGAAATCACACACACACACACACACACACACACACACACACAATATGATTTGCATATTATGATTAGTCTTAACATATTTCAAACCTAAATTATTTATAATCTTTTCAGTAATATAAGAGATTGGTTTGTATAGGATACACAGAAATAAAGGAAGAATAAATAAAAATTATTTATTTACAGCCATTAATTTGTGCTGATATACAAGGGCTGCCCGGAAAGTATCCAGCAATATAATATGAAAAATAGAGGCGTTTATGGCTAGATTTTTTCCAGACAGCACTTATGTATATTTTTGTTTATATATCCATATATAAGTGACACTAAAACTTACATCTGGGTCACTCTTGTTGAAAATGTGTAAAGAAGGAAATAAAGCATACAGAACACATGCTAGAAGAAAATGCTCTTCCAACAGAAAAGAGGTTTACTTGTTGAAAGATAATTTTAAAACATTGGATCAGCTTTTGCTACCTTATACAAGTTAGATGTGATATTTATAGCTGGGTATTCAGCCTGTAGATTTTCATAAAAGTTTTAAATATACATTGAATATATGAGGGATCATTTTCAGCATGAACTCTATCAGTAATTTATAATGCATTTTACTCTTACTCATATTTACGTGTGACTGTGGGAACTTTAAATATATCCAGTGATTATACTTAGAAGTTTTAGGTTTCTTTACTATTTATTTGTATATGTGGGTGGAGATAAGAATCTTTTCTGCAAAGATGTAGGTGGGTTTCTAGAACTGTCATTTATCAACATGGATTACTATACCTGTAATAAGTGAAGTGTATTCATGATGATAGTATAAATTGAACATTGTTGCTTTTCTTATTGGAGTTTTTTTAGTTATGTAAAATATCTCTCCAAAGTTTGGTTTTATTTTGTTAATATTAAAATATCAAATGTTCATCTGACTAGGATTGATCAGAATAACTACAAATACTAAAGAAATACTAGATGGTGTGAAGCTTTATTTTGGAATATCAAATTATCAATATTAATACAAATAAGCCTTTAAATTGTACAGTGTATTAAGGCTTCTAAATATTTTTTCTATATTACACCTCTGTCCAACTATAAAGCAGAGGACAGTATGCAAGAGAACATGGAAAGATAAAGGATGGGTTGCTTCAGCTCAGTAACTACAAATGCTTTCACATTTTATTAGTCCAATATAGCCTTCTGTTTTGTGGTTACTTTATTTGAAAGATGAGAATGATGGTTTACCTTATTATAAACTCTCAATAACTCTGAAATTATTTAATTCTCTGAGGAGAAATAACAAAGATTTTAGATGATAAATGGTTTATCGAAAAAAGTACCAAGTTGTAGATCCTGGAATAATTATAAACCCAATTTATTTGACTGATTTCTGAGTAAACATTTTGATAGTAAAAATTAACAGAATGTCTGTAATGACAATAGAAAGATGTTAGTACATTTATTTTTTATTTCCTTGTGTTCCTTTGACATTAATAAGAGCATTATCATTGCCTAAATCATACTGAATTGAATTCTTTCTTTACATGTGCAGAAAAATCAGCAAATAGCAATGTCTAATATTTTTATCACAGATTTATAGTTTATAAAATACTCTGTCTGCTTATAAACTGCTTTATTTAAAGTACTATGCTCATGTGGCTGGAAAAAAAATCCAGTCATAAATGCCTCTATATTTCTTATTGCATGGTTGCATACTTTCCGGACAGCCCTGTATGTAAGTAACAATATGTAATATAAAACTCAAAAACTTCATTTCAGACAAAAGATTATCAATCACAAAATCCACCAAAAAGAGAACTTAACAAGTAACAATTTTTGAGTCTTATAATTAGAGATGTATTAATAAAAGAAACTATCTAGGATACTGATTCTCAAATTGTACTACCTTTGAATGTCTTTCCACAGCTATTATGATGAAAAAATTTTCTTCCTATCTCTAAGTATATCTAGAATTAGTGGACAAATTAGTAGACAAATACACACGACATATTCTAAGGAAGATACCCATATATACAATTAAACTCAAGAAATTATAACAATAAAAAATAAACAAGAAAAAATAAGCTGACCTGAAAGTAATATAGAAGAGGTCAGCAAGACAGCAAGGTTTCAATCAAAATCTAATATAAATAATAAGTTTTAAATTTACACTAAGAACAGAAGAGAACAGGATTTGTTTTGTTTCTTTACATAATTATTGCATAATATCATTTTTTTAAATGTTGTCTTGACCCAGTTTTGAGGTTGTTATTAAAGTCTTATCCATTTCCCTCCTTGGGAAACTAAATAAGCCCACACCTCAATCACTCTCCATGTTGGACTTTCACACTCTGGGCCGCTGTGCACTTACCCTAATTGCTCCAGTACCAGGTACCAGGGCATAGGAATAGCTCTATCCCCCAGAGCCTGAAAAATCATTCAAATTAGTCAATCCAAAGGAGCCATCACACCCTATCTAACCCTTCTCAACTCGCTATGTATAATCGGCCCCTACAGCTCAGCTTACTATTACCCTATTCTATTTGTGTATGCCTCCTGTGTATCCCTGCCTAGCATTCTGCTGTCACTTGGAGCTGTATGCAGCAAAAAATTGTTTTTCCTTAATCCAAGTGTATTTGTGTTGTGTTCCTCCATCAAAAGAATCTTTAAATCTTATAAAATACAAATGAAGGTCTAACTTTCTTAGAATGTAAATATAAAGAACAATTTACAGCTATGAGAAAATCTATTGAGTTAGTGCCACAAAGAATGCATTTCCAATATAGAAATAATAGGTGTTCCTGAAGAAGTCAAAGAACAATTAAAATTAAATCATCAGATATTATAGAAAGAATGTTTCCTAAAGAAAGAATGTAAATGAAGAGGGGACCTTAATTCTAGCAAACATGATTATGTAAGGGAGGGGGAAATTCCCCTTCTACCCTTCTTAAGTTCTTAAAAGTTGTACTAATAATAAAATTGAAACAACACTAGATTAACAAGAGATAAAAACAGTTTAACACATGCAATTAGAGAATCATAAATGATGCTTTCAGAAATGATGAGCCAGCCAGTTCTTCATACTTTTGAGACAAAAATACATTTTTGAAGAATTGATACAGCAAAAAAAAAGCTTATTAGATAGGAATCTAAGCAACATTTGTGTACTTACTAGCAAGAAATCTTAACAAAGTGCTTGGGTAGTAAATTAGAAAAGAGTCAAAAAGTTGGCTTTATACAGCCTCCTCAGCTCTGAATTCTTTAACTTTAGAGACAAGTGTGTCTCCAGGTACAGGGAGGGTGCAATTTATATGGGAGAGTTATCTAATGTTTTGACTAAGATAGAAAAAGAGAGGCCAAAATGTTCTTGCATTGGTAGTTTTTTTTTTATGTAACTTTAATTCAAAATAATCAATATGCCATTGTGGATATTTGATACAACCTGCTTTGGGCCTCAGCAATTGAAAATGAGGCCCATACCTAGATATATCACAGCAAATGTTTGGACTTGCAAATCTAAAAATATAAAATATTTCACAAAGGAAAACAGAAAATATCAAAATAAGTTTACTGAGAAAAATCAAATCTATTGGGATCTACACACTAATAGCTTTATAGAGTTGAAGAATTATAGGACCCAATATTTTTACATTTAGTCAATGATTTCTTACATGTGTAATAAAAATAAAAAATTCTCAAGTAAGTAAAGCACCAGAAAGCATACAGTTTATTCAAACTTTGCAACATTTTATAATATATATGTGTGTGTGTTTGATATAGTATTGTTGTCACTGTGCATGCATTTTCTTTTCTGCTTTCTTCAGAAAAAAATTTTTCTATGTTAAACCTGTCAAAAAGTAAAACAATATAAGAAGTATGGAAAAGGGGCATTGTTATATTAAAATTATTTAAAAAGTAAGTTTTATATATACAAATAAAATTAAATCTAAAGAATTGCCTTAAAAAGTACATAAAACACAGATTTTTCCTGAAAGAGAAACTAAAAAATTATAAAATAATTATCTGATAATAATACCAGCCTAATGTTTAATTCTTTTAAAAGTGTAATCAAGTGGTTACAATTACTTAAGTGGGCATAAAAAATACCACTTATTTTATGACTTTAAAAAAACACTCCATAATTTTTCAGATACAAATCAGAAATACTTTAAAATATGGAAAACAAATTATCTCCAATAAAACTATGTGGTACAATTAATAAATATTGCTGAAAACAAAAGTTTATAAAATACGTAAAGCAAAGTTTTATTTAAGATTTATCCAAAATTAAAACAAATCTAATGAAACCAAAGCAAGAAAAAAATAGAAATAATAGCAGAGTGATTAAAAACTGTAAAATAAGTGATTTGAAAATCAAAAGGCAATTCTTTAAATAAAGAAAAACAATAACTAAAACCTTTAGACAATGAAAAGTTAGAAGAAATCATGCAAAATCTAGAAGAAGAATATTTGCACATATATGGAGAACATTAAACAATTTTGGAGGTAGTATGTACTGGCTTAAGAAAAAATATTGAAATTTTAGGTTAAAAGATTCTAGCTATATCTGAAGGTGAGTCTATATGGGATTACAAAGCACCAGTCCCAATGTATCAATGTTGCAGAAATCTTAAAAGCCACCACAGATTCAATGTGCTATTGAATTAGCTGAGGCATCATAGTCTAAATACCAATTTTCCCATTTCAGATTCTTAATTTCCCCAAATATTGATCCTAACTTCACTTCCTAATAGACTTTCTGCCAATATAAGGGAAAAATATCCACATGTCATTTTTCTATTCATTAGTTGCTAGTTTGGTAATATAGAATAATATTTAGCATTATTTTTAATTAAATTTATTGGGGTGACATTAGTTGGTAAAATTGTATTTTGCATTATTAGTGGCAAAGTTATGCTATTACTTCTCCCTACTCTCCACTCCAAATAAGTTCTATTCTTTGAAATTGCTAGTTCTCTTTGAGTAAGTAGTTTGGTTAATCCATGTTATATTTTAGACGTCACCTAGGTCTTAACCAAATCTTTATTGTGAGAATTAACATGCATGGATAATTCTAAAAAGACATACAGCCTTTTCACTTGCTATTGATTCTTAATTTTATTTTTGTATCAAGCCAAATCAGTGAGAAACAGAGTTGCTTATTTAGACCATTTGCAGGTGTGCACTTACCAAACTGTGTTTGGCATTATGTCAAAAGTTTATCTGTAGAAATTTTATAAGGCAAAAAAAAAAAAAAGCAAAAAACCCAAAACCACCAAAACTCTGAAACATGCCAATGTCTTTATTTGAAAAATGCTGTGGTGTATATTCTCTTCTATATTAAAATGTTGAGAAATTCATATCTGTTATAAAAGAGACACTGAAAATGTGATTATGAATAATAATTCTCATTTTATTTTGCCTTCCAAGAATCTGATAACCAGATATTCTACCCACCTCAAATAAATAGTACTTGTTTCACATCTTTCAGTTTGTTCTTTGACACTACAATTATCCTTATGTATTTCCCTGCTTTAATTTTTCCATTCCCTTGTTTCCTCATTTAAAAAAAACTTTAAAAAAATCTCATCATATGGTATACTTCATTGTAAGGCACAGCAAATACTTCAGGATGTCTAAATAACAATGAACTAGACATAAAGAAAATCAATTGACTTGTATGACCAGCAGCCAGCTAGAGAAAAAAATGTAACTCCCTAGCTAATAGAAGACATTTTTGTAGTTTTATTTCCTATTATACAAAATAGACTAATTGAATCTATTTAATCTCTAAAATGTTTTTCTACTCTGAACTAAAATGATTTCCCTCCTCTACTTTTTCGTTTTTTGCAATATAGGTGTGAGTCTCTACGAATTAATTAGGTACTTAAAATTATGGGCACTTAAAAAAATCTGCATACATTCAGTGACCTATATTTATACCTTATATTGTTATGCTTGTTTATAATACAGATATAGATATTTTAAAACTCCAAGTCCATGGGCCTCTGGGGAGAAAATACACTTAGGCAGGACTCTTGAATGGACTTAGTGGATTAGGGAAGACATTCAAAGAAGTGATGTTTATGAAGAGGAAAGAGAGTATTGAGGGTCTAAAGAACAACGTGGATGGGCCCAGAGATAGTAGAGAGCAATGAAAATCATTCATTTATTCCCCCTGTGGCTTCTAGGAGCAAGAGAGAAAAAATAGAAAGACAAAACGAGTCAAGATGAGGATGGAATTGCTAAGTTATGATTAAGAATGTGAACTATATTAGAGCAGTGAGGACATAAACATAAATTTTACCCACAATGTGACATGATTTGAAGTACACTTTAGGAAGATTCCTTTGGCTACTCAGAAGGGCTACCTTGCAGGAATGTTAGAGGAAAAAACTCTTCAGTTTTTTTCAATTTTCAAAGGGAAATGGTATAAATCATCAATAGAATATCCTTATAGAACTTATTAACATGGTCTACTTAATCTGTCATGTAGTAATGAACTACAAAATACCAAGTTTAGAACTAATGCTGGCTAAATATGTATGTTACTATTTAACACGGCTCTCGAATTACATGTAATTTTCTATAATTAGTATGTCAATACTTGGTGGTAATGATCTAAAAGTGTAAATATAATCACACGTGTAAGAAAAACAACCAATGTTTCTACCTGAATTAGAAATCTCAAATATTTCCAAAAGAAGTTTTCTTTAAAATTGATAATACAGAAACAACATGCAGACGGATTTTCCCTACATGTACCAAAACTGTCTAAATGTTCATTTAATGACAAACTATCATCCATAGTATGTAGATTTAATGTTTTAAAGTGTAGAAGATGAGAGAAGTGTCTAAAAAGGGAAATGCTTGTATAGTCTCAAAGTTTAGAACAAATATTACCTATGAAGCCCAAATGACATCAGCTAAATAAATCTATAAAATGCTAATAAAATTATGACAAACACAGTTCTTCACAAGAAAATTAAACAATGACTAGAATTATAAGTGGTGTTTTATTTGATAAAATCTCAGTGTCATAAGTTACTATTCACTTATTCTTTTGTATTTTCCACTTGAAATTTTACAGAAGGTATTTTAATTAGTCCCATATCTCCTTTGAATTGTTTTTGTATTATAGCATTAAAATTAGACGTTGAGATTTCATAGTAAATGCCATCATATGGCTTTGTATTTAGAATGAAATATATGAAATTTATTTATATTAAAATAAAGTTTATATAATTTATTCAAGTAAAGTGAAATGGGTAAAAATCTGAAAGAAATTAAACTCAAAACATTTTTAAAATATTTGAGTAAACAGATTTCCTGATAACTCGTAAAAGCTAAGTAATAATTGAATAAAAATGAGATTCAAGTAAAATCAGTGATGTGTTCTATGATTTTCTCTTCTCTACTTTGCCATATTAATCTTTATTTTGCTAAGAAATGCTTACTGAATCATTTACTTTTTCCTTGCCACTGAGATACTTTTAACAGTGGGGAAAATTTTTCAACACATTACACGGCGTTTGTTCATGTTCTGTTTGTAATTGCTATCTTGTTTTATTAGGTTTGTGTGCTTTATTTCTAAAAGTAGGGAATTTCTTGCAGTGTTTTATTGACGTTTGCTTCTCAAAATACCTACTCTACTATTTAATACATATTTACTATTTCTCAACTCAGTGAATCAATGGTCATGTGAACAAAATCTTGAAAATAACGGTAAGCTATTTACATTTGTAAAGTTAACATTCATCTGTGAGTTCCCTGCTTTAATTTACGTAATTCTGGAGAAAATATTGTGCAGATTTGCTGTGATCAGGACTCAGTAAGTAGTTAGGGAGTGAGAGAATCTGAGGAAATGTCTTCCTTGTCACTGTAACTTTCAGGCAGTAAATTTTTGTGTCTAGTCAACAGCAGAGAAGGACACAGGCTTTCAGAGATGGGAGGAGTCTGCATGGGCATCTGTCATATCTTCACAGGGATTGGTAGGTGGCTCAATTTAATTTTATAGCATGGAATAAAAATACTACAGGATTTGGGTTATTATTTTAAAAATATATTTATTACTCATAATAAATGAAACTACTATATCCTTAATCATTTTAATTAGAAATAGCATGATTTGGAGTTTGTTTTCATCATGTTGTCAAAATTTAAAACCTAATTTTCTGTAATAATTCATAATTACTTCTTTTCACTCCATCTGGAGGGTAATCAATATATAAGCATATGAACCAGCTGCTGCCCCAGTCATGGGGCAGATGCCAAGAGTGACCTGGGCTCTTATCCAACAGCAGAATCCCCAGAAAACCCTGTAACTACAAGAAAATTGGCACAAGTGCAAACACAGCTTCCTTTTTAACCAGCTTTTTCATGTATTGGGATCTAGGTATCTTTGGGCCACTTGTCTCACTTTTTATACCCATGATTTTATAACCAAACAACTATCTATTAACTTCTTAGTTTGCATGAAAATAACACATATAATTACTTGGACGATATAAATATGATAACTTTAAGCAAACCTTTTCTTTCAGCTTTCAAAGGTCTTGCATATACCCAGTTTGTGGTATACCTAAGAATATCAAAACTGTAATAGGAGTATAAGAGAAAAAGGAAACAAAACTGCATCTAGCATAGAAAATCAAGGATTAAAAGGCATGTGGAATTGTAGGAATCTTAACTAAGATCTTGGGAGATAATAAGTAAAACAAGGTATAATATAACATAAACCTAACTAAATTATTACCTTTTAACCTACTTTTGTAATTTAGTAGACACAGAAATAAATTATAGATTAGATTCTATAACTTTATTTTATTTGTTACAAAGTTGGCAAGCAGAGATTTGATGTTTCTCAGTTAAAAGGTAAAAAATATAACAAAAAATGTTGAGCTATACTATCAAGACTTTATGTGCATCATTTCAGCTATTCTTTCTAACAATAATGTAAGTAGGTTTTATTATTTTCATTTTATGAAGCAGGAGATTAACTTGCACAAAATTAGGTAACTCATTAGTTCTGCAGCTTGTTAATCTCATGTTTTTCCATTAAATACCACTAAATTCCTTTTTAGGTTAAAAAATAGTACTGGCATCATTGCTCTTTTTAATCCTTTAATGCCATATTTCAGTGCCAACATTCTAAATAAAATTGTTTGGAATAAAACAAAACCTACACAGTTATTAATATATTTAAGCAGTAGTTTGGAATAGACAGGTTGTAAAACCTAATCACTTCCAGAGGTGGGAATTTGACTGTAAACTGTTAACCTAAAATTAAAAAGCTAAAATATGAAGCAAAAAGTGTTATTTGGGATCAAAGAATTGCAATCTTAGAAGCACAGATTTGGACAGAAACCTCAAGTGTCCTGATTTGGACAGAAATCTAAAATGTCAAGGGATTTTTATGACAAAAGAAAATAATAATAGTATGACGAAAAGAGCAAGTTTCTCACTGGTGCTAACAAGTTAAGTTACTTTTTAGCTATACATGACTAGTTACTGATTCTATCTTCAGAGAGCATCCATAATCACTGGTCCTTATGGTCAGGCTGTCCTAAGTCCTGCTGGCTCTACAAACCATGTTGGTTTATCCAAACCCAAAGGTCTGGCTCACTTCAAACAGTCCAAAGCTTCAGGAGAAAAAAGTACAAAGCAGTTCCTCTGGAATGACTGTACACACACACACACACACACACACAGACACACATATATATATATGTGTGTGTGTGTGTGTGTGTGTATATATATATATATATATATATATATATATATATATATATATATATTAGGTTGATCAGATGTACTATTTGAAATGTGAAAGTACCATTGTTTTCTATATATTTATATATTTATACACACACAATCTATATATATAATTTAATTATAATTGACATTCAATATTATTCTGTATTTGTTTTAGGTGTACAGTACAGTGGTTAGACATTTATGTACTTTATGTGGTGATTCCCTTGTTAAGTTCAGTACCCATCTGACACCACATGTAGATAGTTTCTACATTACCAACTATAGCCCCATACTGTATTTCACATGCCTGTGACCATTTCGTGACTACCAATTTGTACCTTTCACTTCCCTCACCCTTCTCACCCATCCCCCAACACTCTTCCTTCTAGCAATCATCAATTTGTTTATTTGTATCTATGAGGGTATTTGTCTTTTGTTTGTTCATTTATTCTCTTCTTTAGATTCCACATGTAAGTAAGATCATGTACTATTGGTCTTTCTCACTATGACTTATTTAGTTAGCATAGTATCTCTAAGTTTATGTTGTTTCAATAGTAAGATTTCATCCTTTTTCATGCGGAGTAGTAATACTCTGTGGTATAAATGTACCACACTATCTTTATCCCGTCGTCTATTGATGGGCATTTCGGTTGTTTCCATGTTTTGGGTATTGTGAATAGTGCTGCAGTAAACATAGGGAGGCATGTATCTTTTGGAATTAGTGTTTGGGAATTTTTTAGATAAACACCTAGGAGTGGAATTGCTGAACCATAAGGCAGTTCTACCTTTAATTTTTGGAAGAACCTCTATACTGTTTTCCACAGTGGCTGCACTGATATGCAGTCCCACCAACAGTGGACAAGGGTTACCTTTTCACCATATCCTCGCCAACACTTGCCGTTTGTTGATTTATTGATGTTAGGCATTCTGATAGGAGTTAGGTGATATCTCATTCTGGTTTTAATTTGCATTTCTTTAATGATTAGTGATATTTAGCATGTCTTCATATGGCTACTGGCCATCTGTATGTCCTCTTTGAAGAAATGTCTATTCAGCTCCTCTGACTATTTTTCAATTGGATTGTATGGTTTTCTTTGATGTTCAGTTGTATGAGTTCTTTTTTAAAATCAATTTTGGATATTAACCCCTTTACAGAAGTATGAATGGCAAACATCTTCTCCCATTCAGTAGGATGTCTTTTCATATTCTTGATGATTTCCTTTGCTGTGCAAACCTTTTAAATTTGATATAGTCCCATTTGTTTATTTTTTCTTTTGTTTCCCTTGTGGAGGAGATATATTAGTAAAAATATTACTAAGGGCAAGCTTTTAATGCATTTTTAGTTCATTCTTGTATATGGAATAATATTTTATTTTTTTGCATTCATCTGTCCAGTTTTGCAACACCATTTATTGAATAGACTGTCTTTACCCCAGTGTAAATTCTTGTTTCTTTTGTCATAGATTAGATGACTATATAGGCATGGGTTTATTTCTAGGCTATTTTGTTTTGTTGATCTATGTGTATGTTTTTATTCTAGTACCACACTGTTTTGATTACTGTGGCCTTGTATAAGAGTATAATTTGATATCTGGTAGCATGATACCTCCAACTTTGTTCTTCTTTCTCAGGATTACTGTTGCTATTCTGGGTCTTTTATGGTTCTATATAAAGTTTAGGATTATTTGTTCTAGTTCTGTGAAAAATGGCATTGGTATTTTTATAGAGAATGCATTGAATCTATAGAATTGCATTGAATGTCTAGATTGCTCTCGATAGTATAGACAGTTTGACTATATTAATTATTTTAATTTATGAGCATGATATACCAGTATATATATATTTTTTATTTGTATCTTCTTTATTTTCTTTCTTCAATGTCTTATAATTTTCTGAGTACTGGTCTTTCACTTCCTTGGTTAAATTTATTCCTAGGTATTTAATTTTTTTGTTACAGTTGTAAAACAAGTTGGAGTTTTTAAAATTTTTTTTCTGATAGTTCATTATTGCTGAATAAAAATGCAACCAATTTCTGAATATTAATTTTTGTATCCTACTTCACTAAATTCATTTATGAGTTCTAATAGATTTTTGGTGTACTCTTCAGTGTTCTCTATATATAATATCATGTCATCTTCAAATAATGACAAAGTTCAAAGTGAGGATAAGGAAGAAAATAATAAATATCAAAGTGGAGATAAAATGAAATAGAGATTAAATAATAAATCCAAAAATTAATAAAACCAAAAGCTGTTTTTTTTTTAAAAAAGATAAGCAAAATTTGCAAAGCTCCTTAAGAAAAAAAAGAGAAGAACCAAATGAATAAAATCAGGAAGGAAAGAAGAGAGGTGACAGGAGACACTACAGAAATACAAAAAAAATTTAAAAAATACTACAAGCAACTATACTTTGAAAAATTGGGCCATCTCGAAGAAATGGATAAATTCCTTAATGCATACAATCTTCCAAAGGTGAATCAAGAAGAAATGGAAACCTGAACAAATCAAGTAATATCAATAAAATCGGATCGGTAATAAGCAAACTCCCAACAAACAAAAGTCCTAGACCAGATGGCTTCACAAGCAAATTTTACCAAACTTTCAAAAATGAATTAACACTTACTCTTCTCAAACTATTCCAAAGAATGCAAGGGAGAGCAAGGCTTTGAATTTATGAGGATAACATTTCCCTGATTTCAAGACTAGAAAAAGACATTGTTTAAAAAAAAGAAAACTATAGGCCGATATCCCTAATGCCCATAGTTGCAAAAATCTTCAACAAAATATTAACATAGTTAAGCAATAGATTAAAAAGATGATACATCACAATCAAGAGGGATTCATTTCCATTATGCAAGGTTGGTACAATATCCGCAAATCAATTGACATGATACATCACATACCCAAAATTAAAAATACAAATCACATGGTCATATCAATAGATACAGAAAAAGCATTTGAAAAACTCCAACATCTATTTGTGATAAAAACTCTCAGCACACTGGAATGGAGGGAACATATCTCAAAATAATAAAGGCCACATGTGACAAATGCACCACAAATTTTATATTTAATGGAGAAAAGTGAAAAGCATTTCCCTTACACTCAGGACTAAGATAAGGATGCCCACCGTCACCACTTCTATTCAACATAGTGCTGGAAGTTTTAGCCAAAGTAATCAGACAGAGAAAAGAAATAAAAGGCACTTAAATGAGGAAAGAAGTAAAAATGCTTCAGCCTCATTTTAAAATGACTGTATTTACATCAACTTTCACATGAGTGACAAAAATTCTTTTGCTTACCTTGGTTTCTTTTTAATTAGTTGCTTATTTTTAAAAATAGTTCCAGGATTTAAACTTATTATTTGTATTTTCCATTTCCAATTTATTGCTTTTATGTCCTTTGAATAATTTATTCAATATTTTGGAATAATTCAGAAAATAATGACCTTCTTTTAAAACTTTTGCTTTTCTTTAAAAGCATGATGAAAGGTACTCATTTCACCTATTTTCATTCTAGTTTCAATAGCTACTTCACTAACCCTAAGTATTTCAAGGAAATACTTCCTTTGATTTTTCAAAATTTGCCATGTGTTCTATGAGCTAAAAGAATTAAGTTGACTTCATTTATACCCATCCTTGAAGATCCTTACTTGAAAAGCGGATAAATATTTTTTATAAAGAGTTTAATTGAAATTCTCCTTGGTCAGATTATGTTAAGTGCTGTTGCATAAATTCTAAAATTCACAAATGGAATAGTCTTTAATTTGGTAGTAATGATCACTTAGACTTATAAAATTTTAGATTCCTTTTTAAAATTAGTAATTATTAAGATTATACTAGGTTTAACTGTTGCCTGGTTTATTCTGAACAATTTCTAATGTTTAGTCTATTCAGATACTATATATGGTCCGTATTTGACTAAGTAAAGCACTTTCCTTTTAATTTTATAATAATGCATATTTTGTATCTATTCCTCTTTCTTTATGTTGTCTTTTCCAAAATTTCTTCTGGATTAATACACCTACTCTCTAGGACTAGTCTTTAGATTCAATGTTCAAAATACCACAAATAAAGTTTTGCCTTGACAATATTTCGTATTGTCTCTAGTCCCACCCTCATCTCTAAACCAATCTTGCATTTCTAAAGTTTTGTGTTTCTAAACTGTATGTAATTCTAAAAGCTTAGATTTAAAATGCTCTGATCCAACGTATCTTTCTCTCACGCCTTCCTTGAATTAATTTTTGTGTATCAACACTTTATTTTCCTTAATGGCATTACTGTTATTGATTGAACTGTGTCCCTACAAAAGATAATGTTGAAATCCTATCCCCCCACTACTTGACTTTATTTGGAAATATGGTCATTGCAGATATAATTAGTTAGGATGAAGTCATTCTGAAATAGGGTAGGTCCTTAACAATATAACTGCTGTTCTCAAAAAAAAAAAGTGGAATTTGGATACAGACACACAAGGGGAAGCCAATGTGAAGAAAGCCAGCATGCAGAGAGAAGACAGCCCCGTGGTAACAGACACAGATTTGAATGACACATCTACAAGCCAAAGAATGACAAGGATTGCCAGCAAACACTAGATAACTGAAGAGGCCAGGATGAATTTTCTCCAAGGTTTCAGAAAGTGTGTGGTCTTACTAACTCCTTGATTCTGAACTTCTAGGCTCCAGAACTAAGAGTACAAATTGGTCTTGTATAAGCCACCAGTTTGTGGTACTTTGTTAAGATAGCTGTAGGAAACTAATATAACCACCTCCTTAACTGAAATCTCTAAGGTATCTTTTACTTAACAATCATCCTGATCCTTGACGATAAATAAATAGAAGTTCAAATTCTTTCAATTCTGCTTTGACAATGATTATTACAACTTTCCCCTATACATATGCTTTGCCCATCTTACAGTCTTTTATCATATCTGACCTAATTATAAGCTTAGAAGACTGTGATGCACTGTTTGCATTAGTAGTTCCAATTCTTTACTAATCCTTAGTTTCATACTTTGTCATGTAACTCTGTAGTTCCCTTCCATCATGATTTTGGGCTCCACTATGAGGTGTATTTAGTCAGTGGAATGCTAGGGACTATAATTCAAACTGTTAAATGGGGTTAAATATTGGTATCTTGTATTTGTACCTCTGCCTCCACCCTCTCTATGAGAACGTGTCCAGTTGGCCTACTGGAAGATAAGAGACATACAGCTCAGTTACTTCCAAACCCTATTGGACAGCCTACTGCCTACATACGGATGAGTTCAGTTGTGACCAGAAAAACTACTCAGCTGAATCAGCCAAAATTGCCGGCTTGCATACTCCGAAGCTAAATAAATACTTATTGCTTTAAGACACTGAATTTTATGGTTTATATACACACATGCACGCACATGTCCACACGTGCCTATGCTATGCCAGTAGATAAACGCGAGGATCTACACATACAACGTGCTTAAGGAAACTATAACTGAGCTTTTTCCTTCCCTTTCAGGATTATTATTCATGACATCACTATATTTACCATATCTTCTAGCAACCTCAGTGGCTACTAGGAAGTCTGCATTATGGGCATTTGTATGATTAATAACACAGATCATTTACAATAACAAAATAAGGTGAAATGAAAATTTCCTACTTAAGTGCATCAAAAACCCCTGATTTTATGAAACCTCTAAGAAAAAACTCAACTCAAATATAAGAGGGACTTACTATTCACGAATTATGAATTAGAAAAATATATATTGCTTTTGTTTTAGAGATTTCTTCTTAAATATAGTGATGTACTTAGGACAATGATTTACAACAAAATTATTATCATAAATAAGTCAAGGATATTACAAAAATGTATCTTTTTCTGGGGATCAAATTAGAAAATCTAACATCAAATGATAGTGCCAGGAAACACATTTATATTCCATAATGTACAAATGACTGTATCTATAAGACTAGAAAAACTAAATTATTTATAAAAGTGTCAATTTTTGTATACAGAAATACCGATTTGGATTACAAATTCATGAGTATATGACATCTTATTGCAGAGTAAGCAGACACTCTAGTGATTAAGAATTCTCAAAGTAACTGTATTTTATATTTATATATTTTTAATAGATACTAGCCATTAAAGAATTATATGCCATCAGTTATTATCATTGCCTTACCACTTTGATAGATTACACATTCAAGCAATACAAGTTTAAGGAGAGACTTCCATTATTTCTCACTATATGTATTAAATTAATAAAAGTTATTTATATAATTTAACTTAAATTTGTATATATGTAATTATATATACACATATGTAATTCTCAATTAAAATTTATATTTTTAAAATTGGCACATAATAACTTTTTATATTTAATTTAATTTCTGTGCTTAGAAATGTATCCTTTCAATTTGAATCATGTAGTCATAAGTTTGATTTTCTAGTTATAATAATGAAGTATATTTTTGAAATACATTAGCCTTAGAAACTGCCTTAGAATTATTCATATTTTGGTAAAGCAAAAGAAAATAAGACACACATTTTCATTTTTCTATCATACTCAGCACTTTGCTGGCTTTAGCTATGTTATTTAATCCATTAGAAACATATACCTATGCACCACTCCAAACTAGTTGTAGAATAATTTATGATGTTATTGTGTGAAAAAGGATGTGTTACTTTATTCTTAATTTGTTTATATTCAACACAGTGCAGTCTCTTAAAACATATGTTAGTAGTTTCAAAAAATATCAATTACTGTATTAAATAATTTAAAATACATTTTATTATTCCTTTACTCTTTCATTTACTTCTGATGGTACACTTTAATAATGTTTCAACTAAGATATAAATACGGGATTGATTTTTTTAATTTTTTTCATCTAATGAAAACTTCACATCTATTTTTTTAATAAAATTTTATTTTACTGTGAATCTTTTCAGAACTTAATACCATTGCAATGTAAGTATTTTGCTTATATGAATCTGTTAGGCAAACTAGTGCAAATATTTAGTGAATTTCATGATGTATTTCACTCTGTGATAACTCCACTCTTGACAAATGAGACAAGTCAGTAGAATGCAAAATCCCATGGGCTTAGACCCAGAAAACTTAGAATTTAATTTTTGCCTGTGATGATGTATATCCATTAGAGATGAGCCTCTATTTTCTCATATTAAAAATTGGAAGAAGTACCTACCCACGTTGATTTATTATGAAGTTAATGTGAGATAATACATTTGAAAACATTATTTTGTTTACTTTGTAATAAAAATTTGAGTTCTATCTTACACTTCAAATGAAAAATATGTTTCTACAGTCTGTTCCAATGAAAACTGACAGAGCCATCCTGCATTTTCTCATGGCCTGGTGTAAGCTACCTGAACTCCATAGAACTATTATATAAGACAATTTAATTTTCAGATGCTCAAGACACTGCATCCATGATGCACACAGACCACCTTACCCTTTTTTCATCAGTACATTCCCTATATTTTCACAATAATGCATTTCTCTATGCATCTTTTCACCATAGGTATGTCTTTTATTTAGGCTTACTTTACATAGTTTTGTATACTAATTATTGAAATAAAATCTCCACAGGTTTTTCTCCAATAGTAACTTAAAAACTGGGATATAGATTATATCTACAAACTAGGTTTAACTTCATTATTAAGGGTTTTTGCATTTATCTGCACAAAATTCCAGGAATATAGGTTAGGTTGTTTCTTTTTTTAAAGAAAATGGGATGAGTGAATGTTATGGTTAATATATTCATTCAGATGTGATAGCAAACCATGCCTTGTCTTTATTCCTGGTTACTTATTTGCCTGAACAATCCTCATATTATTCTTTGAATAAAATAATTAGGTCACCTGTTATATCGTGATTCTGGCATTGAAACTTTAGATACTCAAGTAGTTACATTCTGTACCTTCTAAATACAAAAGATTCAAATCAAGTGACACAAAATTCAAATTTACCAGATTATACTATTAGGCTGATGCCAAGGTAATTGTAGTTTTGGACCATGAATTTTAAATCATTATAACTAGGCTCAAACATATCTTCATTAATCAAAATAGGAACCATTATAATCAATACATTTTTGCCAATGAGAAATGTTTGTTTATTCCTGTAGTGTAAAAGTCCCTGCTTTGGGATTCCACAAACTCTTGAAAAGTATTTTCTGCATCCTGCTGGTTTGGAAGCATTTTTCCCTGAAAATAGTTGTCAAAATGCTAGAAGAAGTGGTAGCCTGTTGGAGAGAGGTGAGATAAACATGTAGATGAGGCAAAACTTCATAGCCCAATTCATTCAACTTTTGTATATGTGCTGCTGAAGTGAGCACAGAGTTCAACTTTTGAAGCATTGGTTGTGCGAGGTGTGGTTGGGTGATGTCGTGGAGAACTGACTGCTTTTGTAGTGACCAATGTTGACTGCAGGCATTGCAGTTTGCAAGGCATCTCATCGATTTGCATTTGCTGAGCATACTTCTCAGATGTAATGGTTTCGCCAGGACTCAGAAAGCTGTAGTAGATCAGACTGGCAGCAGACCACCCAACCATGACCATGACATTTTTTTTTTTTTGGTGCAAATTTGGCTTTGGGAAGTGCTGTGGAGCTTCTTTTTGGTCCAATCACTGAGCTAGTCATTGTTGGTTGTCGTATAAAGTTCACTTTTCATCGCACATCGCAATCCAATCAAGAAATCATTTATTGTTGCATAGAATAAGAGAAGGTGATACTTTAAAACGACGTGGTTTTTTTTTGTTTTTGTTTTTTATTTCCAGTCAGCTCATGAAGTACCCACTTACCAAGCTTTTTCACCTTTCCAATTTGTTTTAAATGCCAAATGACCTTAGAATGATCTATGTTGAGTTCTTCGGCAACTTGTCGTGTAGTTGTAAGAAGATCAGCTTTGATGATTTCTCTCATTTGGTTGTTGTCAACTTCCGATGGCCGGCCACTTTGCACCTCATCTTCAAGGCTCTCATCTCCTTTGCAAAACCTCTTGAACCACCACTCCACTGTACGTTCATTAGCAGTTCCTGAGCCAAATGTGTTGTTGATCTTGCGAGTTGTCTCTGCTGCATTACAACCCATTTTGAACTTGAATACGAAAATCACTCGAATTTGCATTTTTGTCTAACATAATTTCCATAGTCTAAAATATATATAATAAACAGCAAGTGATAAGTCATTAGCAGAAAAACATAAAGTGAGAAATGCACATTAAAATGATCTATAACATAACCACATTTATTCAAGAATGTATTCCAGTATCAAATGGCAAATTGCAACAATGCAAAAACTGCAATTACTTTGGTGCCAACCAAATAAAATGGGACTAGGAATCAATCTTATAATTTTACCACATTAAATTATTCTATGTTTCTCTGGATATTAATAATTATAATATTTGGCTACTTGACAAGTGGTATTAATAATAACCATGAAATAGCATGCATGTCCTCAGAATTTATTTGAAATGCAAATTAGTATTTGTGTACTAAAATTGTTCAAAGAAGCAATTTATCTCTCCTCATTCAGTTATACATACACATTGAAGAAAATGGGTACATGTGCTATTATATATTTATATGTATATTTCCTAGCTATTTTATTGTTATATTTATGAGAACCACTATTTAGACTTAGAATCCAAATATTATAAAACACAATTATGTGAAATGAGTTATTTGTAATAAGCATATAATAGGTCTACATAAGTGATGATGATATTAGCAGAGTACGCACATGAAATTATTTCTCCAGAGTTGGGAATGAGATTTTTGCTGATATATCCATATTTTATCAGCCTGTCTCTCTCGTTAAATGATACATTAGTGGTAGCTTCTGGGATGAAGCAAAAGCCCTGGTCTGTTCAAGGATAAAAACAACAAAGCAGTGTCATTAATATCAGAATTTTATCACTCAACCTGACAGAATTGAGGACATATTATCAGGTGAGAAGTTAAGAATAGCAGAAGAGGAAAATAGATATCTCCTAATGTGACTATTTATTTGTTGGAAATATAGAATTTAGAATTGGAATACATTTTAAAGATCATCTATTTAATCAGTTCATTTTAATAGATCAGGAAAACACAGTCTCCTCATTCAAGAAAATACGTGTCTTATTCAGAGTTATAGATATTCCTCTTAGAGATTGAAGGCAGAGGCAGAAGGAGCAATAATTCAATAGTCTTAATTAGTATTTTATTTTCTGTTCTAACACTGTTTACTTTCAGAAAGCATAGGATAACAAAAAGGTGATTTATCCTTTAATAGGCTTGCTTAAACCACTCAAATTTTCTAGTTTTAGCCTCATTCCTCAGTGATTAAAAATATTAAGGAAAACTTTATTATTTTAAAAATTATTAAGGAAAGCAATGCCTTAGAGGGAAAGGAATCGAGATTCTGCGTCTAAAATAGGCAAAGAGATGAAAGATCAGAAAGATAACCCAGGAAAAGGACATCACTTTTTTGTGCCAGGCATGCTTACACATGCTATCTTACATAATCTCACCTCATCATACAAGATAGGTGTCACTTTACAACTTTTAGAGTTGAGAAAATGGCAGCTTTGCCAAGGTCATCCAATAAGGAAGTGATGGATTTGGGATTACAGTAAATCAGCAGTTACTATTTTTGAAGTGTCTAAGAAGGCATATTTGCATATTATATCGAAATTTCATGTCAGTTCCAAAAGAGAAGTTAAATAGCTTGCCTCAGGTATCAGAAAATGTAAGCAAGCTTCCTTGAATTTAAACTTTGAAGATACTACCATCGATTGATGTCCTTGGTCCAGATTACTCCTGAGTTTCACTGTTATTTGACACTCAGCTACTCCCAACATAAGTTTCTTTATTTGAATGGTGGCAAAGTTATTAGTATTTTGAGACTTGTATAAATAATTCAGAAACACATGTAAAAATGGATTTGAAAACATAATATTAGTACATTTCCCCTGGATATACATAAAATAAAAAAAATAAAATAAAAGAGGTTCTATTGAAGTTTGGTATGTGTTGTTGCCCCCAATTTACTACTGCCCTTAGACTAAAACTAGACTATTAAAATTATGTAGTTGGTAGTTTTGAATATTTAAACAACTAAACTATGTTTTAAAATCTTGATTATACATGCTGATTTAGAAAAGATAATACAGGCTAGTTTTCCAATACTTTCTTATGGAATGCAATTTCAAAAGTACTTTCTTTTTTCAAAGAACACTCAGAATCACCTAAAAAAACCTTGATTTTTGTCTTTAGTTGCTTTTAAAACATTAATTTTGATCTTATGAATAAATCTGTAATTCACTTCAAAATTACATCTCTACTGCTGTATGGACTTAAATATCTTTCACTGAATAAACTTCATATATTTTTATCAAAGTTATGTAATTAATTATACTGTTTTTTCATCACACTTCACACCATTCTCATTTAAATCTCACGTCATTAATCAAAACATCAGTTTTCTTACAAGTTCTTAGTAAGTAGAACATTTCTTTAATGATCTAGGACATTTGTTTCCTGTATATTGTCTTCAAAAATCATAATTTTTTATTAAACCTGCATTATAACTGATATGCTGTTATGTACAAATATTTATATGAAAGATGATCCCTTGTTTACAAGAAGACAGTAATGTGACAAAACAATAGACAAAATGTGATTATATGCACAGTTTCATGAATAATAAAAACATATTGCTGCTAATATTTTTTGCCATGGAAAAATTTTTAAAAATGCTCACTAAATGAAATGTGACTCATCAAAACAACTCTTGCTTGTGATTTGTATCTGTGACAATGAATTATGAAACAACTCTATTTCCAGGTACAAAGCATATTGCTATTTGCTGTTATATTCATACTTTTTAGGTTATCGTGACGATATTAAGTCTGCCCCTGTGATTTATGCTTTTTTACTTCTTACTATAAATAAAGAATTATGTGCTCTTAAAGTTATCTTTCAGATTTCACAATGCAAATTGTTTAAAGTAACATTTTTATTGTGGTTAATGATCATAGTCATCATAACTAACATTTCTTTTTTAGGTGCCCACTTTTTCAGATAAAATACTTCACTATTAAAGAAAACATATTTCATTATGATTTTCCTGCAAGTTATCTTGCCATTTGCTTTGAAGATTTTATTGTAAAAAATTATGCCATTTTTGGATTTCCTGTAAGAGGATCTTCATAAAAGAAAGTAAAATGCTATGATCTTGAGCATTCTGAAGTAGGAATGAAAAGGTAGCCCTTAATCTACTAATATACAGGGGGCTAACATGAAGATCAGTGAGCTTTCTGAGAATGATCTGTGAGCAGTGGCAATCCACTCTCTGAAGAACCTATAGCTGTAGAGTTGGATAGATTTACTTCTGAATATTTGGTCCAACATATTTTGTTTTGTATCAATATTTTAATTATGCAGTTTCAAGCAGAGTTCACTTGTCCTTGATTTATTAAAAAAAAAAATCCAACCAAAAAAGTTACTTTGGTGGTGGTGAGGTTGGAGGTTGCTTTGTAGACTAGAGATCTTCTTTGTATATTTATAATCTTATCGATTTAATAAAAACTTAATTCAAGGGCTCAAATGTCTGTTAACTTCACGACAATTCTGAAACAAGTCTAAACCCTATGGGGCACATTTGAAATATCATACAGGGTTTGGAACCCAGGATGTTTAGAGGTCAGCTACAAGCTTTTATTCTGCTGTGGGCAATACCATGAGAATTACTCAATCACTCTCTGGGGGTTCACTAGGATCAGAGTGGACAGCCTGACTTTCTTGGCCCTAATTTGCCTGACAGTCCAGCCCAAAGCAGACTATATTCTTTTTGGAGTGGACCCAGAGTCATCTCTGTATTCTATCATTTTTAACTGAAACTTTCCTAAGAATCGTTGTTATATATCAATTCTAAGTTAAAATTGGACCAGTCCTATGAATGAAGAGAATTTACAACAATCTCAAAATAGATATTTGGTTGATTTAGTACATAAATAAACCAAAAAATAAATTATTTGGGTTGCCATCTCACTGTCTTTAACCATTTGGAAAAAATTTCTCATGTAAATCCATGGATTGCAGATAATTTTCTCAATTATGGCTTTGCATATTTATACAGAACAGTATGAGATAACCAGCAAATAGTGGCTTGTCATACTATTGAAACATCCTGCTAGAAAACAAAATAAAAACACATTACTTAATACATACATTCCATTTATGTCACATGTTAAGATTGCCTAGCTTACTATAAATTGTTTTCTTTCCTATACAATTTTTAATAGTTTTAATGATGTTTTTATAATGTGCTTTTACAAAAGAGGTAGCAAACTAGATTTCTGGTGTATTTTTCTCTATTTAAAGCAATTGCTTTTTTGATGACTTATTTCCCTAGCATCATAATTAGAGCTAAAAGGCAGTGTTATCAATAGGTTTTGTCATTAGCACCTGAGTATTTCAAACCTAATTTTAAACAAAATTAGATAAGTCTAGGAACTATAAACTTTGACTAACACCAACGCAAGACTTACATTTCAAAATACATTAGGAAATAATAGCAAAAATAGTGTGTACCTTCAGTGAATGGGCAAACTTAGAAAGGGGTCTATTAAAGAACATTCTCATCACAATGCAATTATTTCATGGTGTTCCATCCTAATGTCTAGCTTTACAAGGATTTTTGACAGAAGTTTAAATGTTTCTTATGAAATTCTATAAGAACCCTTGACTATTATAATTGAGTTCAAACTTAAAACAGAGTCCTTATACATAATAGAGGCCTTTTTATACATGTATGCAATATTGTACTCTGCATTCTCTATCTTGATTTTGAAAAATATTACTAGTATAACTTGTATTAGGTCATTGTTATTTCCATTGTAAACTATCACTGGGAGATAGGATGAGAGACAAATAGCCCATATCAGCATTTTTAATAGTGTGAAAAAAAGTAGAAAAAGATAATATGGAAAGAAATGGGGGTGTAAGATGCTCCTGGAGGTTACAACAATTGGAACAACTATAATTCAACAAATGATCTTCTACACCATGCACAAACACAGCTAAGAGACCCACACATCACATCAAAGCACCTACAGGTTGGCACCGGGGCAAATTGAAGAGGAAAGAAGCAGGGAGTGAAGACTTGCCCACCTCTGGTCTCTATGCTTCAGTTAAGGTAAGGAGGAGGAACACGTGGCAGGTGAGCATTCAAGACCTCACTCAGTCTGTGGGACAGAACAAGGAGACCCAGAAACTGGGACTGTGAGACACCACAACTAGACCTCACTTTGGCCCCAAAGGGTGTAGGCATTGGTACCAGTGCCATGAGATGCTGCAGCCCAACCTCACTCTGGTTTGGAGAGGAGGGGCAGTGGCAGGGAGTGGTAAGAAAGCCCCACTAGAACTCTCTACAGTTTGGAAAGGAGGAAAAGAAAAGATTCAGGTGCACTTCTCTGCCCACAACCAGTCATGTTGGAAGAATCAGCACACAGGACAGCTAATCCCAAAGGGCAGAAACCTTGGGGCAAACTGAGAAGGGAAAGGAGTAAGTTGGCACTGTCCCAGTGACCTGCAGCTCCAAGGAGGAAACAAAGGCAGGAAACCTGGTCCTCTCTCCGCACCCACCCATCAAGATCTGCCTCTCCGATCTCCTGGCATTAGCAATGAGCTAGGAAGAAACCGCATCCGTGAGTTTCAGTTTAAGGAGCTGAATTTTTACATACAGAGAGGCTGCCAAGAAGAGAAACCAGAGAAAGGGAGCTGAAAATAAATTTGAACAAGAGAAAACCAAAGTAAAGGAAATGGGGACAAACAACCCATCAGAGACAGAGCTAAAAAAAAAAGGGTATAAAAATGCTCAGGGAACTTAATGACAATTTCAACAGAGAGATAGTAAGCATAAAGAAAGACATATAAACTATTATAAAGTACCAGGCAGAGACAAAGATTGTAATAACTGAAATGAAGAATGGAGTCACCAGATTGGATGAAGCAGAAGTGCAAAGCAGTGATTTGCAAGAAAAGCCAGAAGAAAACACCCAATTAGAACAATAAATAGAAAAAAAGAATTAAAAAAATAAGAATGATTTGAGATTCATTTGGGACAACATTAATCATAATAACATTCGCTTCATAGGAGTATCAGAAGGTGAAGAGGAAAAGCAAGGGATCGAGAACTTATTTGAATAAATAATGGCAGAAAAATTTCCTAATCAGGTGAAGGAAATAGACATACAAACCCAGGAAACACAGAGAGTGCCAAACAAGATGAACCCAGATAGGAACACACTGAGACACATACTTAAAATGGCAAAAGTTAAGGAAAAAGAGAAAATTCTAAGACCGACAAGAGAATGGTAAGTAGTAACTTATAAAGGAACATCCATTTAACTTTCTGGTGTTTTCTCATCAGAAATTTTGCAGGCTGGAAGGGACTGGCAGAAAATATTTAACGTGATGAAAACCAAGGCTCTACAACCAAGGTTAATGTATCCAGCAACACTAGCATTCAAAATTGAAGGAAAAAGGTAGAGTTTATCACCACCAACACAGTACTACAAAAAACATTAGAGGGGCTTTTTTAAGGTAGGAGGAGGGATGGGCGAGTGGGTAAATAAGGGAAAGGGATGGAGTTTAGTTTGGTTGTTGCAAGGCAATAGTCATGGGGATGTAGAGTACAACATGGGAATATGGTCAATAAGGCTGCAGTAATCATGTGTGGTGTTAGATGGGTACTAGATTGGTTCGGATGAAGGGAGGAGAACTGGAGGGATGGGTAAAAAAGGGGAAGAAATCAAGAAGTACAAGTTCATTATCATAGAATAGTCATAGGGATGAAAGTGCAGCATAGGGCATATAGTTAATAACACTGTAATAACTCCATATGGTGTCGAGGGGACCCTGATATAACAGAATGAGGATCTAGTAAGTTATATAAAGGACTCATCACTGTGCTGTACATCTGAATCCAATATAATATCGTATGCCAAATATAATTTAAAAATTATGATCCTTAGGTCCATTCATCTCTGACATCTTTCAAATGACAAGGAAGTATGTACTTATTCAAGTAAATGTATATTTTACTTTAAAAATGTGAAATAGTCACATTTTTAAGGGTAATTGGAATTTTAAGGGTAATGCTAAATTTTTAATTTAGTAATGCACATATTTCCAAGAATATGTTTCTAGAAGACAAAACAGAAATTGCTGATGTAGTTTCTCCTTCTTTTGGCTAATATTTTTTGAGTAGCGAACATCAGTGCCTGAAGCAGTTTTGAATGTATTTGTTTATTACTAATTATAACACCTTCGACTTGACTGCAGGTTCAAATTAATCACAGAAGTCATTGCCTCACAATCTTCTGGAACAAATATTTGCTCAAGAGTATCTGGGTTTCATGCACTGACAAAAATCAGCATGTCTTATAATCCTGTATCTGGAAGAAATTTGTAGAATTCTGCTTACATCCTACTCTCAAACTCTCACTTCATCTGCCTCCTTATGTCTTCAGGTGATGTACCCAGGCTAAGGTTGCCCAATAATACTCAATCTAATTGGCAGTTCAGTAAATAACTTTTGGAAATTTTATGTCTCTGATTTCCATAAGGGAACTAGGAAATACTAAGTTTATCATTCTCTATTATCCCTTTTAAGCAGTTCACTTGTTTTTATCATGATTGAATTGTGTTGTTTTTTTTTTAATCTCTTGCCTTGTTCTTATCTATATAGTTATCATTGCCCACTCAAAGAGACAGAGAGACAAATGTCTATCATAGTACCATTTATCTCCGGGTTCACAGATGCTCAAATGAATGTTGACAGAATTATTATATGGATTTTTGAGATGATGTTGATAGATACTATAATATTGTGAGGTTTATTTTAACTGTTATAATTTAGTTGTCTAGAGAGAGAAATACAGAAAGAAATACTCTCATTGAAGCATAGTCAGTGACTAATAGCAATAATAACTTGTGCAGATTAAAAAAAGGGAATTAGGTTATAGGTTCAATAACTATTAATATCAATTTTACATAAATAATATATAAAATATTAACAATTAAACATAAGATAGCAAAGTAACCTTGTGTCTTTAATGATGCTAATAATTATTAATAATCAGAGCATCAACTTTACCTGAGTAATATATTAGACACTATGTTATGCAATTTGTACTTTTTCTTCATTTACTCGTAATAATAATCTTATGAAAATTTAATGTTCATTTTAAAGAACTGCAACAAAAAGAAAGCAAAAAAAGATTGTCATTTCCCCAAAGTCAAGTATTAGAGGTGGGAATGGAACCATATCTCTTTGACCTCATTATGAAAATCCCCCTTATCAGTCAGATAAACACAAATTTTCTCAGTGATCTAATTGGCCTCAAAGAGTCACTTAACCTCTTCATTCAATGAACATTGTCTCAAAAAAACAATCGATGATAATTGATTGAAACTACCAAAAAAGAAATAATACTATCATCCTTTGGAGAGGACAGTTTTTATTCCTTTTAATTTCCGAAAACTGTCTGAAAAGTGGATGAAAAGAATAATCCACTGAATGCAGAAACTATTTTCTCCATCCATATTTACATAATGCAGTGGGGCTGTGCATTCCCCTTTTCTCTTGCCTTCACAGAGAAGAGTGACTTTATGCCATTCCCCAGGAAAGATGTGTAGGGGAAATACATCTGACTAATGCATTTGAGAAAAAAACAATGAGAATGGTTGACTCAGTGGTTTCTTAGGTTTCTTTTTGCACCAACTGTTCTGCAAGACATGCGCATCCTCCCCTTCTCTGCAGAACCAGCCTGGAGAGTCTTCAGGGCAGGTACGTAATTGTAGAATGAAGAACAAGCAAGTACGTTTTGTTATCTTAACTAATGTCCTGTTTTCTACTCAGTGTTGTTAATAATTTACCTATTTTTTCACCTTTCATTTTTCTATTCTATGTCTTATTTCAAATCTGAGGAAAGAACAAAGAGGTGTTTTTTATTGGTTCCAGAAAAGCCCAGCATCCTACAGTGGAATGTAAAGACTTGAGAATTGGTATTTGAGGACCCCATATGATTGAAATTTCTGGTATAATACTAATGAAATATCTTAATAAAGATTACGTGGCATTTTGAATCCAGTCTTTCACAGTGGCTTATCCATTGGGGATTCATCTTTTTTATTGTTCAATGTTGTTTTTAATGGGTCTTTGTCCTATTAAATGAAGCTGTATAGACCTTAACATGCAGGAATACAATTCTCTGCATTGACACCGATCTGAACTAAGGCATGGAATGGTCCCTCATGACTGAACATGACCCCACTTAAACTGACACAAATTTTATCTAGCAAGGTAAGATATACTGAACAAAAGGAGATTTTGAGACCTACTTTATGCTCATTTAAAACAAGAAAAAAATGTCATTAAACTATCTTTTAAGTTATTGAATTGTGGTTTAATTTCACCTACTTTTCTTGTGCTTCTCAACCTCTACTTCAGATTAAAATGTATAGTTGCAGAGGCAGCTAAATTTCCATGTGAAGTCTAGAGGATTACCAGATAGTGCCAGATCAAATGTCCCATGTTCTGTTAGACTTTATGTAGTTTTTAACTACATTAATGGTTAAGACAATAACATCTTAGGGTATTAATTTTTAGTAACAGACACATTCTCTTGAATCAGAGTCCCCTCATCGATCTCAAAGAAAGCCTGGATTGAGTTTTTTCCAAAACTCTGATTAAAGTTTTAGATTTCAAAGATTCACATTATAGTTCAATCCACATAACCTCAGTAGTTCTTATTTAAAATATGTCAAGAAGAGAGGCCACTGATTTATAAACAGTATGCCATACAATTCGATTCAGGACAAAAAGGATGTCAATAAAATCATTGCAAGTTCAAAGATATAAGAGGAGAGTTCTAAAAGCCTGAGCTGGAATTTTCTTTATTTAGGGATTTCATTTATTAGGAAATTCAGGAGTGATTGATTTAAAAGTGATTTGATCTTGATATCAGGAGTAGTGAAGAGTGAAAACATAATAAATATAAGCTAATTAATCTTGGAAAGGAGAGAATTTCCACATGAGAAATGCTATGATTTTGAAGGACAGGATATACACATTTGAAAGGAAACAAAAGAGATTTTGAAGGTCAAGCCAGACAAATAAGAAATCAGAGGAAAATCACCTGAATATAATTAGTTTTAAGGTAGTTATTTTAAAAAGGACACCTATTTTGGTTTCTAGATCAGAAAGAGTGGCTTAGTTCACACCAAAATAAAGAAATAACAGCAGAAACAAAACAAGATTTCACTGACTGGGGACCTCATCTCAGAAAAATATCAAAAAATTGTTGAGAGGTATCCTTTCAAAGACTTACTTCTTGGAATATTGATTGATTTTTGCAGACTTCTCAGAATTTGTTCATTTGCTTTATCTAATCTAGGGAGCTCACAAAACAAATGTAGAGAATTCATTAGGAAATATAAATACCTAATGGCAACAGGGAAAAGGTAAAATAAGTCTTTATATCTAGTAAAATTACTGACTCTGCATGTGGGAAAAAAATGTAAGCACAGATAGGTTAAACCCCTAAACTCTCAGCTGAACCTTCCTCAAAGTATAGGTATAAAAGAAAGAAAAAAATAAGTAAAGGTATAGCTTTCCACCGCAGAGAAAGAGAGAGAAGAAAGAAACACTACTCAAGGCCAGAAATATTCAAAACATGAAGGAAGGAAGATGGCCAGGATGTTAAAGTGTTGTATAGAGATGTTGGTCACAAGAAGCTTTTTTCCTTATTTTGTACTTACACACAATAATGCAAGAAAGAAAGAGACCTCAAAATCTGGGAATTGGGCCACCATCAGTGCAAATTTTCACACATTGCTAAAAGGCACATATGCTTCAAATATCACTTTCTGAGTAAGGAGACAGTATGAGTAAGTGCATGATAGAACTGGCACCAGCTCCTGAAGACATACCCACTGCCCAGCCTTCAGACTGGGTTGTCTGCCCAAATGTCTCAGGAAGTGACTACAGCTCACCGTGTCAAAGAATCTAAGCTTTAGAATTTATTATTTGTTTTAATTTAACAAAAACTATGGACTTTGATACATTTTCATATTTTATGTTCAATTTTGGGTAAGGAGATTCAGTTTGTGGATTGTAATATTTTATTTTGAACTTCAGAATGGGAGGAAACTTAAATTCAAATATAGAGAATGTTGGCTGACTATTATCAAGTTATTTCAATAGCTATTATTTAATCTCATCAGTTATTTCATCCTCTACTATTTAATTTCATCTCATAATCTCTGGTGAGGCACACTGAAGAGAAGGAACCTGGATAATCTGTGCTGAAAAACTCATTGGGAGAAAATATTTAATTTAAGGTTTAACAAATCTTGAAAGTAATTTAATTAATGACTTGTTTTAAACCAGTGCTTCTCTAACTTTAATGTACATATGAATTACCTGGGGATCCTGTTAAATATAAAACAAGTAGATTTGAGCTGGATCTGAAATTCTGCATTTCTAATAAATTCTGCATTGCTAACAAGCTCCCGGGTGATGCTGATGCTTCTGATCTAAAATAGTAAGGTTCTAACTCATTTTAAAACTCTTTGGGATGGAAGGCAATTTCCTGCCAGTGAATCCATGAGGATTAACACAGAAGCCAGCTGGTATTAGGGAACTGGCATCATGACACTGGGGACAGGGTTAGCCTGATCAATCATCCCTCTCATGTACAAAAGTGAGCAGCTACAATCAGGACTGATCATAGAAGGAATTGTTTAGCCTCCTAAGAAAAAAATAAATGAAGAAGTATGAGGTAGAATATTTATTTCCTATGCTTCATATTTTCATGAAAAAGAAACTAATTTCTACCTTGGAACCAAGGAATAAAGGTATGGGAAGACTGTATCTATCTACTCTGCTCCTTCCTTTTCCTCTAGTCAAGGACAGAGGAGTGACACATTTGCTTGACTGGCTCAGGGAAATCCAACTTCTCTTTTGGGTCCACTTAGCCTACAGGATGCCTACTTTCTCCACTCCTTCAGAAGATAAGCTTTACCAGGCCAGTAAGGTCATCTTTATCCAATTTTGCCAATATTGTTGAAATAAATCATTTCAAATCCAGGTGACCATATCTTAAAGCCACATTGACCAAGTATTGTTACCAGTAATAATGATGCCATTTTTTTTCTCCATCTATGGGATTCCTATGTATTTATTTCTTAATAACTTCTAAACTCAGAAGCAGGAAATGGAGTTGTTCCTTTGGGTCAGCTTAGAAGGTCAATGGTAAATTCAATATTCTTAAAATGCCTCCTGATTCGTTCTTCTCTATCAAAGGACTGGTTTCTCTCCTGGCTCTACCTGCTACTGGGCTGAGTCATGAGACTGGACATAGGAAGGAAGAAATACAGTAGACGTCTCCTTTTTTAAATCGAGGGTTATTAGAGTAAGGAAGATGATGATAAACTTGATGAGGTCTCCCTACTTCATCATTACTTTGTCCATTAGGTCCTAACCTTAGCAAGGCACAAATTTTAAATACAACCAAATATGCACTGGGGAACCTGAGCACATGTAAATGTCATGTTGCCATTGAAATAGGAGGTAGAAAGCCACGGGTTCAGTGAAGAATCTTGGCCTCTGTATCAGGGCCCTGCTCACCATGGTCTTAGAGAAATTAACCAGAAAAAAATGGGAACTTGAGAGAAGCAATCAGTTAAAATACAAAGATAATCCTCTACCCCCACCCCCCACCCCAAACCTGTGTGTAGTGAACAGGCAGTTGAGTAATAATTTACTTTAATCCATAAAGTAAAAAGAAAGTGTTGAGCATGTGAGTAAAAAGTTAGAGACCTAGGATTGGAAAAAAGAAGCTTGTAAGAGTTAGGACTAAGATGAAAGTAAAAGGGACAAGAACTACATCTTAGCACAGGTGCCCACATGTCTCACAAAATGCCAAACAAGACCCGTTCAAGGGCAGGTTTTTTGTCTACTACTCATGTCAGACCAGTCCCTCACAGGAGAAAATGGCATAGAGAACATTCACGATGCTATGCTCTCAACCACAACGGGGACACAGTAAGACCCCTCATATACACAATTGTCATTTTCGGGAAGAAAACAGAGAACACAAGCTAAAAGGACTCATTTATATAAAAGAAACTATTTAAACCACCACTGGTGGGGAGTGAACTATGAATGGACTAATTGTTTTAACAGGAAACAACTGTGATGTTGTTATCTGAAATATCTGCTTTTTTACAGTGGAATGAGGTTTATGAGAAATGTATCAGATCAGCTATGGAATAAATAACAGAAGGTACATTTTCTGTGCTGAACAAATACAAACTAAACTGACAGTGAAGGTGGAATGGGGATAAGAAACAAGATAAACCCAGGATATTGAATCTAAACTAAAACTATTTGAGAAATGGACAACAAAGAACATGGAAGACGGGAACTCACAAAAGATAAGAATTATTGGGGAGTTCCCTGATGGTGTAGTGGCTTAAGGCTTTGGCGCTGGCGCTGTCAGTGCTGCGGCCTGGGTTCGCATCCCAGTCAGGGAGCTACCCACATACCAAAAAGCAAAAAAAAAAAAAAAAAAAAAAAAAAAAAAA